>CM031680.1:6666094-6768594 GCA_006182925.3 Reinhardtius hippoglossoides | reverse complement strand
AAGGTTCGATTCACCCAGTGCATGCGGGTGACCTTCGCTTTGCACATTGGAAAAAAACAAAAGCAAAGACGAGCGTCTGCACTCCAGAGGCACCCACTGATTTCCTCATTCATGAGGAAATTAGATTTTTTTTTTTTTGGTCAAAAAACAGGAAAATCTTCATCTTCATGCATCAGTCGCAGAGAAAACCAGAGATGTGAGTGAAAGCGCATCAGCAGCCGAGGAAACAAGTAGAACGGGAACTTACCGATGCGTAATTTTCACAGGCGCAAATATCTAGACATGAGGCCATCGGTATTCCGCCGCGGTGTTTGTCCGTGGTTTGGGTTTTTCTTGGAGAATATCTCGTTTTACGCACACGACGCGGCAATCAGCTCTTCCCTGGGAAATGACAGGTGCCGATACTGCTGCTGCTGCAGGACGCAAACTCACCGCTGCTGCTGCTGTGCTGCTGCGGCACCACGACGAGGTGGAGGAGGAGTAGGAGGAGGAGGAGGAAGAGGAGGAGAGGGAGGGTGGTGTCAGTTCCTTCGGGATTCGCACCTCTTCAGACACAGAGGCAACAAAGTGAGGAAACAGTTTAGTCTACAAATGCAAGGATGCAGCTTGGAGGAGGAGGAGGAGGAAGAGGAGGAGGAGGAGGGTTTGCAACAAAATCTCAGCATGCACCGGGATGTTGATTAGACAGGAAAAACAAAACACCCCCACGTGTATTCTCATACGGAAGCGTATTGCATTCACTTGAAGAAAAAAAAAAAAAGCTCTGTTTTTCTGAGATAATTATCTCGGAAATTCCGAGATAATTATTCTCAGAGTTTGTTTTATGACTCACATGTAGTGACTCACATGTAGTCAGACGTTCATGTGAATGAATCTGCGTGTATCCAGAGAAATCCAAAAGTACACGTCAGTCAAGACACACGAGGTATTTTAGTCCAGAGAAAGAAACAGGATGAAAGGATGAAATCACAGGGACGCAAAACAACCACTAAAAGATGATCGATACAAACCACAGAGATAAAGAGATGTCAAATTACCACAGAGAGACACAAAACGACCTCCATAGAGAAACATGCATGATGACCATCAAGATGAAAAAATACAAAGCAATCACAAGGACACAAACAACCAACAACCAACAAAAGATGTCAAATGACCACAAAGAAGCAACTGCAGAGATTTAAAACGACCACAGACCCAAAATGACCATGAAGTGATGTAGGATGATTGTAAAGATGCAAAGGTGCAAGAGCAAATTCCACAAAGTCAAAATGACCAAAAGATGAGAGAGGCAAAACCTTAAAGATACAAAACCACCAAAGCGATGTAAAATGACATGAAAGACACAAAACGACTGCAAAAAGACGCTAATAACCATGTAGTGTCTGTAAAGATGGGAAACCAAACGACACAGAGTAAAAACGACCATCAACAAATGAAACATTACCACAAACAGACACAAAATAACAAAATAACAATAACAAATCACAAAAATACAGACAATAGAGAAATAAGAAGATACATGATGACGACAGAGATGCAACGATACGTGACAATCATACAGACGAATAAAACAAAGAAGCAGCTAGCGATTCAAAAAGATCACTAGCTGAGACGGACAAGATGCAAGACGACCTCAGGCAGATGCCTTTTCAAACGTTGTGTTTTGCTCTTGTACAGAACTGGTGAAGGGCCCATTGTTTCATTATCCATCTGCATGTAGACTACTCACACATATGCATCTCATCTCTTTCAGACTATTTAAAGTGGTTTATTCAGTATTTATTCTACCAAATAAATAATATTGATAATGTACAGATTATCTTTGCCAGGAGCTGGAGCGTCAAACGTGAGCCAAGTCATTTTCTAAATCCATCCCTGGATCTATTCCAGTCATTTCCCAGTGGCAGTCATATGCAGACCAGTGTTTTGAGTTCAGCCCGACACGGAGGTGATTGATCATCCAGCTGGAGCCTTTTTTATGGGTCGGCCATGAATCAACGAGGCATAAAAAGTATTAAACCTTGCCATGTTGTTGATAATCTCAGTGGAAAAATAATAACGAAAAAGGGAAAGGCCACCATAGCTGCCTTGAATACACCAGCACTACAACAATGTATTAAATGAGGAGGGAAAAAAAATCCATGACGACACCTGATTGGATGTGAGGCAGCGAGGCATGTTTACTGCCGCTCCCGGAACCTTTTACCGCTGTTACTCAATCTGCCTCAAGGACGTCAACAGAAACGCTCCCGTTGAATGAAATTCAAAAATTCTCATTGCAGCCATTTTTCTGTGGACCATTTTTTTGTAGCATAATAGCAGGCGAGACAATGATATGAGCCTCGTTTCCATGGCAAACACTGCATCTCAGAGACTGGAGGTGTTTTGCTTTTTTTCCAATTCTCCCTGAACCTTGGACCAGACAACGAGACGGTGTCAGACGCTGCTGTGAAAAGAACAAACTCCGGTCACTGTGATTGTATTTCTCCGAAGACACGTCTCTTAATTCTGGTCAGAGAATAAAATAATTGATTCACGGGCTCAAGGACACGGCGACACTGATGGTGGACACTATAATTGAAATGTCTGTCGGTGTCAAGGGTCAAAGCTGCAACCTTCTGGCCATTAAATCTCCTCTTCCCCTCGAGATCATGACCAATCTGGGCTTCTTGTGCATGTGCAGGTTTTTCATTTCAACCAAAACAGCTGGTTATGTCCCATAAAGACACGGAGCTGGTTTAGGGGGAGGATTGGTTTTTTATCTATCTCACACATGGAACTGACTTGTGTGGTGTAGCCTGTTTTAATGAGTAATCACCTGATATATATAAAGATGGCTTACTTCCTCCCCTTGTCCAAAAATGAAGCCAAATTATCCCTATCTGGTAACATGGAGAATTAACCAGCCACCAGGGGGAGATCCAGATGATTTGACTTCACATTCAGTCTTTAGTAAACACTTACGTTAGAGCTCGGCTACGTTGAAGTAAGAACAAATGAGCAGGTGATAACTGGCTCCACGGCTGGCTGTGTCATGGAGAATGGTTCTGTTTGTTTGTTTGTGAGCAAGATTACACAAATACGACTGGAGGATTACAACGAAACTTGGATGGATTGGTCGAGTAGAATCCATTACATAGGGGGTGGAACTAAAAGATTATAACACTTTCTATTAAATTTGTGAGAGAGGTGTTTTTTTTTACATTTTCTTTCTTTTTCCACAGAGATCCAAATAAAAACCTGGATCTGGGGACTTCGGATGTGGTTTCACAAGGGGCCTGTTGGGCCTCGGCGAAGGTAAAGCACTCAAACTATTCTAGTGATGCAGTTCAAGGATCATAAACATCAGATGTTTTTCCCCTGCCTGCACTTTCCTTGACTTCAGTTCAATGAGGGTGTGAAATGACGTAAACCACCAGTAACATAACCTCAAACTGTTTCCATGCGTAGGTTTTTCAGGCGTCTGAGATCATTCCCACAAAGAGAAGAGTGTGTTTGTTGCTTCTGTTGCTTTATAGATAACACACAGTCTCTCAAAGGAGTTGTTGCCTCATTGCTCCGCATTGAATGAAACTCTCCACGGGACGTCCCCGCCTCTCTGTCTGTCTCCGCTCTGCCATCGCGCACCAATCGGACGGCTGGATATCCATGGAGACTCGTCTCTGACTCAGTGTGGGAGGAGAGCATCAAGTGGTTGAGTGCCGAGCTCATATAGCCACCCCATCGCAGAGAGGACTCAGCGGGGGAGCCAGGCCAGACCTCATCCGCACCCTCCAGCCCCTCTTCACTCTCCTCCCACATATCGGTCTCCCACCGAGTGGCTCACTTGTAGCGGATTAATCAATCAATTATGCACACGACAAAAGGCAGATGGAGGAAGAAGGAAAATCCATTGAAGTTATATATGAAAAAAAAGAACTGCTCCCTCGGTTACTCCATGCAGCCATATTTAATATATGGATTTATATTTCAATAGTGTGGACTTCTCCAAATTATCTTTGTGAAACTTTGTGTTGAGCTCGTTTTTAAAGTAACAGATTTTGGACTTGTTTTTTTCAGTTGCTTGGAATTTTAGTTTATTAATAAGGGTCTTGAATGAGCGTTTTTTTTAGCCACTGGCGAGACTGACCTTGAATTTAAAGAAACATCATTTGCTTATAATTTAGTTTTATAACTGTGCAGCAAAAAATACAAGCAGCAGACGCCTCGTATTTTTAGAACGTAATTTCTATTCAAGCTTTTTCTCTCATCAACAAATCACCGCCATTGATAAAGAAATGTTCTCATAATGACCACAGACAAGGAGACTACTGCCAAGACGACTGGCAGCTCCCCTACTTTCAATGTGCCCCTGGGTTAAGATTTCACAGGACGTCTGCCGGATTGCTTTATGGCACAAAAAAACCTGAATGACAAGGATGAGGAGAGGAGGAGGAGGAGGAGGAAGGGCAATGATCTCTCCGCACAGAGGGAGCTAATGTTTTCTCGCAGTGGCAGATGGTGAGATGAGAAAAGAGCCGATAGAAAAATTGTGTCTATTACGAGCGCTCACCGTCGGTCGTGAGTTAGACGGAGGCTGCAGCCCAGGTTGATGGGTAATGTGTCCTTAATTATGAGACATGAGCACTAATCCGCTGGAAACCCTGCGAGATGACTTCCTTTGAGCGCGGTCTCCTCAAAACTGTCATTTTTTCTTGTCAATACAGTCGTGAATGGTTTGATTTACCGGATTATTCAACTTCCCAAGTCATTAACAGGATTTGAGCACATCGTGGTAAGCGTTTAACTCATTGGGACTTGATGTACTTCTCTTAGTTGCTTTTTCCTCAAGCTGTCGATGTTAGAAAGACAGCACAGGGCTCAGACCTCCATTTTGTGCCTGACAGTGTGTTCAGAAGCCGTTCGTTGTCTTTATTGTGCGGCTGGCAGGGTGGATTGACTTCCCCGAGCATGCTGATATAATTGCAGGTTGTCAGTGGAGGAGAAAAGCGGCTAAGTGAAATGTTCTGTAATGGATGACGCGTCATCACAAGGTCCTTTCACCAGAGTGGGAGAGGAGGATGACAAATCATCAGCAACACAAGTCTCAGTGTTTCTTACCATGTTCGGGCATTTTCTCGGTTTCCGGTCAGAAGCAAATACAGACAGAAGAAGGAGAATAAATGTTTAGTTGTTAATAATACACATATACATGGGTACTTTGTTTATATTTGATCCAGTTAGTTTTGGTTTCACATTGCGATTTAGGTGGAAGTCTTTTGAGTGACCTACTCAAGACTGCCGTGATTCTGATGTCTGCGTGTTGACAATTCGACTATTGTATTTGCTGAAAAATTATGAACCGGTGCATTTAGTTTTACTATCAGCAAAATGAATGTCCTCTTCATAGAAACATAGAACCGGAGGGGAGGACTACAAGCTAAATAATTTGTCTCCCTCCATAGTTTAATGCCGTCTCACATTCCAGCAATTTGACCCGAAAGTCTTAACTATCCGAAAAAATAGTTTTCACACTGCAAACAAACGGAACCGGTCCTTCAGTTTGATCTGGAGCGTGAACACCTCTTTTGGTCGGTTGGTCTGATCCGTGGTCTGAGGCCCCTTTCACACACATTTTGGTTCGAACTAATCTGAAAAGTCTGAAGGTCCGGACCAAACACGGTGTGAAACCGCAAAAAGGCAAAACAAATTCCCATGATGGAAAACTTCAAATTTGACTACATCGATCTTTGCATAAGAAACATTACATTTTTGTCCGTTCACACATCTACCATACCCGCACTTGCGTGCCTCTTTAATTTCTCCAATAAATATTTCACTGTTACAAGCCAAAATACATAAACTGCAGCATGAGGGACTAATTGGCCCACAGTTCTGCTATGTGGACCATCAAGGAGATGAGTTGTGGTCACGATTGAGTGTATTCCTGATATTCTACAAAATACTGACGAAGGAACCCACGCAAGTTCAGCACATTAGACACAACATTTGTTTTCTATCAATGTTTTCTCTATTGTGGTCCATGTACAAGTTTGAGGTTGAAAACACAACCCGGGTTGCAAAACAGTAAATCTGGTTTTCAGCAAACAAAAACAGGCCAATTAAGAACAGGCCATTGGTATAAAAATGGTTGTGACACGAAGAAGCAGAGTAATATCCAGCAGATATGGAAACTGAAAGTCACACTGTTTGATAGCTCTAACTTTATAGTCAGCGTGCCTCTGTTTATTTCAAAACAGTGTGGTATCGATGTCTCTGTTTTCCCCAGTATGACTTTTATTTCCCAGTCACTGCCTAATGATGACATTACAAACTCCTCCAAATGCCGTTTCACAGGTTGCATCTAAACGTAATGGTTTGTTTGGAATGTTTTGCATCTGCTGCACACATTGAAGTTGAAAGAGAGATGATTAGGGATAATATCCACCTCCAGGAAGAAACGACGAGATAAAAAGTGGAAACAGAAAGCCATTCTTAATCTGGTGACAGCCGCTGTGAGAAAGTCTGAAAATCGCTTTTTTCTTTCCAAGTTGGATGTATCAGGTTTTCACCACAATCAGCTAGTGATGCATTTTCAAAGAATTGCTTAATACTGCTTCTTTTTATGTTTTTGTCACGATTTATTCAAACGTACGATCATAGACTTTGTACAAAATGAAACTTTAGACATCCACGGAAATAAGCAAAGTTACATCAGACATCTACCAGACCTGACTCAGGTGCAAGCCATGTTTACAGATGAGGTCAAACAGTCGACTGGCTAACTGCTAACTGGTTAGCTCTGTTATTTTCCTTCGTCTAATGTCGTTTGCCACAGAAGTTAAAGTAGAGACGGACAAAGTGTCAAGTAAAGTGAATATCGCACAATGAAAAGGCAAAAGTTAAACATCCCCTCACTTTGAACAACATTAGGCATTTATATAATTCTAATAATTTTTTATGCATTTCAATGAAGAATTGTTAGATTTGATACATATCTCAATATCTCCGTTCACTCTCAAACGTTTACCCACAACATCCCCAGGCCAACAGGTCTGTGTGAGAGCGAAGGTCTGCCACAATTACCACTATCCAGTTGCCCGGCTGATTAATGGTTGCCATGTGAAACACGGTAATCACTGTCATGCTGCTTTTAGACGACTAATTATAAGGCGAGTGGAAGCCAGCTGCATGACCTGCAGGCTTTGTTCAGGCAGCTGCAGTTTTCAGTGCGCTACACTGACCATTTGGCCTGCGACACTGGCTGAGATCTCATGAACCTCCTGAGGCCGCAGTACAGGATTGTTACTGAATGCTACTTGTTGGTGATCTGACATATTAACTCTAGTTGCGATGATATCCTCCTGAGATGGTTTGTAATAGATAGATTTCAGACTGTGACGCCTCGGAGTGACTCATAGGGCATATGATGCATTTACTTTGTACAATTGTACAATTTGTGGGGAGATTCGTTTTTTTGCTGCTCTTTACTTTAACTGAGCTTTGTAACTTTTACAACTAGAACTATTAACAGTCACCTCGAACCGAGGCTCTGACCCAGCGACCATTCGAGTCCCCAACAGCTGATCCATGCCCCTCAGGTTTATTTGAAAACTGTTTATTCACACCTGACATCTGCCTTAGCTGCACCGTGCAACTCTCTTGTATGATTGTTGCGAGTTGTGCTTTTTAATCTCTCATACATTATGCAGTTATGTTAATGTTTGCTTATTTATTTAAACAGCTTTTTAATTGTGGCTCTACTGCTTATCTCCAATCTTCACCTTCTGACTGAGGACGCTGTTGTTCAAGTGTCTGTTGAGTCTCCTGTAATCACCGCTCGCTTCCTTCTATTGTATCCGAACACACAGGCCCTCTAATCACAGTGGTTTCACTCTTGAATTATCCGGGCTTTTGTCTCCCGTTATTCATATCCATGTACTTATCTTCCAAGATGATATTAATATTCTCGTCTATCCCTTATTTGTATATTTAAAACCCGACTCTGGTTTTTTTCACAAATCTCACGACATCTTTCATTAATTCGTTTGAAGTATTTGTTTATGACCGTAAAGGTTTCACGTGTTTACTATCGCTCCCTTAATCCCAGACTTCTGATCGTTTGGCATCCTAATTCCAATTTTGCGTTTTATGAGAATTCTCCAAAAGCATCACCACCAAGGATATTGCAGTCCTGAGGAAATATTAAATTGGGTGTGTGGTGGGTGGGGGTGTTTGGTGTGTGTGTGTGGTGTGTGTGTGTGTGTGTGTCCTTTACTGTGACCATATTTTCCCATTTAAAGTCAGGGCACGGAAATCTAATTGTCAAAACAGCAAAGGTCAAGAGTAAAATTTTCCTCCACATCTTTAGAATTCCGTAAAGAACCAGGAAGAAGTTAAATATGCAATATAATGCAATTGCCAATGATTTGGGTGGATGATGGACATCTTTCCAAATCTATTAATAAAAGCTGTAGCATTACCTAAATGTTTATATGGTTAAAAGGAAAAGCATTATTGAACATTTTCAATGTTTTTACAATGTTGGCAGCGAGAAAGAATTTCTGATTGTCCATTCAAGGAAAACACAGCTGGTTACGAAAAAAAAGAAAAAAGCCTCTTTAACCGAAACGGAGGAAACAAAGACAAACTGCATGTGAACAGTTTTTAAATAGCACAGATTCCATCAAGTCACATAGTTTGGATACGTCTCCCGCAAAACATCAGAAGGATCTGGGGATGACATGTTCCTGTTGTCATGGAGACCAGTGCTTTACATATACAGCATTTGTTGGTTAAACGCGGAATTGAGATCACTGTTCTCCTTTTAGATCAGAGATGAGGAGAAATCACATTATACGGATGATCAAGAGGAGACACTCACATCAGATGTTTGTACACAAGCCTCTGCTGCTCTTCATTGGTAGATCTTGTTTTTCTCATATGCAACAGATAGAGAATCTGTATGATATATATATATATACACAAACATACCATACAATACATGTGAGAGATCTACATCTGACAGTATCAAAATCAGCATTATCAAGGTTCAAGGTAAATACATTTTGGTAGCATGTGTGTGCACATGTCTCACATATGTTTGAACTTTTCTCATTTCACTAGTGTTGCAACCAACAGGGATTTCTGAGTATAACAACTAATCAAAGGGCCCAACTGACTAAAGCCGTTTTTAGAAATACCCTCCGGGTAAAATCCGGAGAATTGGCTACGGAGTTTAGCCGCAGTTTGCTTTTCACACATGCACAACGCAGCGGGAGGTTCACAACAGCATCGAATCCTCCGTCTTATTCGGGCGAGAGGTGGAGCAGCCGGGTGCAGCAGGCAGAGACCGACTGGATGTGTGTGACACCACTTTTTTCACCGGGAGATTTGTTTTATTTTGGAATCTTTGGATTTTACGCTGCTGCAGGCTGAACATTCCCTCAGCTCATGTGTAAAATCAGTGGAGTGCCCCTTTAATAAGTGAACCTTCATGTTTACACACGCATGCTAATAATGTGAATTTAAACCAGATTATGGCAATACTCAAATTTGTGCAGGCGTTCTTCACCTAACTAGGTTACATTAGTTGAATTAAGGTAAGAAATTGGAGCGAGCGTAATCCAGTTTACGGACCTGAATTAGTGATGAATCTGAAATTCTTAGTCTGATTTCTTCATTTTGTACATGCACAAGCTGGAGACATAACAACTTGCATTACAAGAACATCAGATAGACTCAGGTTGTTGGGGAAATCAGGTTATGCAAAACACTTGAATCTAATTTAGCAATTCCAATCACAGTGGTTGGGGCATTACTGTAATTTGTATTAATTGGACGTGTAGCACGGAAAAGAAAGTGGGCAGCACAGGAGAAGCAGATGAAATGTGCTGGGTTTACTGAAGGAGTATGAGCTTTACAACTTTAAACTAACAGGCTCGAACACAAAGGGACACCAAAGGCGTAAAAAAGGCCATTTGAAAGCTTAAAGCAGAGATCGCTAAGGGGGAAAAAGAAAAGGGGGAAATATTGTTCATGTTCACAACCGTAACAGCTTTTCTTGGACTGTAGATTCTGACTAAAAAAAGACCTCAAAGCATCGAGTCTGTGACATCCAATTTATGGTTAGAATCTGTTTCTTTCAATCATAGGGTAGATTATAAAACCAGGCATTGAAGAGGACTGCAAACGCCAATTATTTTCTGATTTTCCAGAGCAGTGGTGCATCGGGTGCTGCTGAGAATAGGCTCATCATGATTGTTCTGCTCGCACTATGACAAATAACGACAATCGTGTGCATTTCTCAGTGGTGTTTAGTATGTGAATCTGTGCTCGACACTATTAGGCATGCCACGATCTTATTCTTCAAAGAAATGTACCAAAAGACTCTCTCACACACACACACACACACACACACACACACACACACACACACACACACACACACACACACACACACACACACACACACACACACACACACACACACACACACACACACACACACACACACACACACACACACACACACACACACAGATCTATGGTTAGATGAAGAAAAGCCGTGCGACTCTAAAGCTCAGTGATGCGAGCGAGCATGAAATGTTGGCAGGCTGCGATGTGCGCCGAGTCTGAGCGCACACAAAGTGGAGATGGGAGGAAATCGATCACGGGGGGGGGGGTCAAAGGCTCTGACTCGTACAGCACATACAGTCTGAAGAATGTGCAGTACCGTGTGAAGTTCAGGAGCACGAGGAAAATGCTGACGGGAGAAAACAGCATTTACTACGTCACTGAGGTCATGAAGATGTCACGTGAAGGGTGATGTCATGTGGGTTATTTTAAAATGTTTCGATATATTACCAGCAAAAAGTAAACTTATATCTGCAGCATACGATCACACTGTGTTTACAGACATATCGTTTCTAAAACTCACATCCTGTCGGGAAACACAAAACTACAGGGAGCTGAGGTTTCCCTCATCCCCGTAAACCCGACGTCATAATGCAGACAGACATGATGTCGACATGAAATCCGTGACAGTGCTCTCACCTGTAAACACATACATCAGCAGCTCCCGGGGTATTGTTGTTGTCACGTTACATTCACGTTCAGAGGACACATTCCTTCTATTTACACTCATTACGCATGAACCCAAGTCAACTCCACTTACTAACACCAGATTGCGTGAGTTTGTCGATGCTAAACACTTCGGCTCCTTTAATATTTGCGATGTGCGATTTAAAAAATTAGACCAGAGGTGTAAATTCCCCTCATAAACCAATAAATCTCTATTGTTCCCAGTTGATTTCAGAAGCACGGTCACATCACACATGTACTTCATTAAATCTTAAACTTGGGCCTCATTAACCCATGTGGCGCTCACACTGTGATGCTTCTATTTCAGTAACAGACTGAGCTCCTGGGGAAACAGGATTTAATCAGCTGAGGTCACAGGATGTCTGTGCAGTAAATAAAACTAAGTGCATATGGCTGCAACCGGGGAAAATAATGAACGTGTGTTTTTAAATTTTTTTTTATCAATTTGCAGTAAAAAAATGTTGAATAAATACAACAGAAAAAAAGAGCATCTCTGGTACGCACACAGTACTTTGAAACAGTAAGAGAAGGTGCATGGTTTGAATTAGTGACTAACTTTAGAGGTTGTTTACATGGAAGATCAACTTGTGAGGACATGTTTAACCTGTTAGGAAATTTAAATACGCTCAACTACTCAAATTAAAGGAGAAAGACATGACCTATGTTAAGAGGTTGCGTTGTTCAAATTGTAAATCCACAGGACTCTGCAGAACTGGCCACCGCAGTTATTTAACAAAAGAGCAAACATGACACATTCTCACTGCTGTTGTGCAACATTACACAAAGCTAATCCTAAATATTTTGTGTTTTGGCCTGATCTTTAGTCAAATCTGCCAATATTTAGGAATAAACACTGTGTATGAGGGCTCTGTGGTGCAGCTGTTCCACCCGTGTGTGTGTGTGCGGGTGTGTGTCTGTGTAAGGACACACACTTGGTAACTTGGTCCAGCAGTTTTAGAGTTATAGATAATATGACAGCCAACAGAGAAGTGGAGGTTTTTGACACCTTTTGTACCTTGTCACTTCTACTACTTTCTCAGGCCTAAAAATATTGTCTATGTTGTAACCTACACAACAATTTAATGCGAGCTGTCTTTCACAACACAACAAGAGCCACAACAATACTGCAAAATTCACAACTCAACTACAAGAGCCACAACACAAAAACAAGAGCCACAACACAACTGCAAAAGCCAAATACAAAAGTCACACGATGGAAGCACAACCACAAACGAAGTGAGTGATACCAGATGTAGAAAATGAAACCAGTTACTTACTGTGGGTTTGTGGGTGAAGTGAAAACCTGGACCAACCTTTTACACGGTCTAACAAACCAGCTGTTTCAAATTTAACATCTACTATAAGTGTTAAGGTACAGGTGTGAACTGCTGTTTTGGACACTCCAGCCAACTGTACCGTAACACCTCTAATAGACAAGCATCACATTTTAAACAAGGGCTTTCACGACAGTTTACTCCCCAGAAAAAAAACGTGACGGCAGAAAGTAACTCTGTTGTCGCTCACGTCAGTTGTGGTTGTGTTTCCGTTGTGTGGCTTTTGTAGTTATGTCAAAGTGAAGCCATTCAATCATAACTCATTGTCATCCGATTGCCATGGCAACCTGGAGCTCTCAGTGTGTGTGTGTGTGTGTGTGTGTGTGCACTGTAAGGGACAGAAAAAGGTCTGTGAAGTTCAGGAAGTAGAGATGTAACACATTTCACTATGTGGTGAGGGGCAGCTTCAGGAAGTCGACAGAAAGTCTTGTTTTGAAAACAAGTCTGTTTCTGTTCTAGACACAGGCTGCTTTTGAAAAACACTCCTCTGAGAAGGACACATTACATATAATACACATTCAAACAGAATTTGTTGATGCTCCAATTCTATTTCACCTATTTTGAGAAGCTAAAAACAGATGGACAGACCGATGGAAAGTCAGAGGTAAAGGGTTGACTTTTCTTCTAGCAGCACCAGCATGTTGACATATGAATCGATTGTTGTTATTTGTGCTGCAGACGTTCATGTTCCCTTCAGGATGAATTCTAATGGTTTTGGTGTTTTAGCGCCATCAACAGGTTTAAGATTTACAGTTGCACAGAGCTCCTAGCATGACTGGTGACTCTATGGTGAAACAAATAACATCCAAGCATCTTAAGTCTATATTTAGCGAGATTTGAAAAACGAGGACGTGTTTCAGAGATTCTCAGGAGGGATTTTGCAAAAAGGGGGTCATGAATAAAATGGGACAAAGTTACCTGGACGCTGGACGTTGATTTTATTCAAAGCCTGTGACTTTGGAGACGTGATGTTTTGATCTGGAGCCACAGAGAGTCCTGTCCTAACCATCTGCTGTGCTCTGAGGGCCGGGCTGCTGTCAGTACATTGTGCCCCTGACTGCCCTCCAGTCCTTGCACACAAACACACACACACCACACAGACACACACCCACACACGGACTTCCTCTCCTTTTCTTTTCTTTCCTTCCTTGTCTTCCTCTTGTTGTCACTCCAGCTGGTGGCTTTCGGTGAAGGCTGTCAGATGCTGAGCTCCCTGGTGCGGAGGCGAGTGAGGAACAGAGGACGAATGGATGAATAAAAGATCACAGGCTAGCTATCACCCTATTCTGTTCTCCAATGTAAATTAAAAAATATATATATTGATGCAGATGCACATGAAACGAAAAATGTCACCTTGTTCCGAGACTGTGGGAGAAAAACAGGAGAATTGAGAGTCAGGAGGAGAAAAATATTCCGTTTCAGAAAAACACAGAAATACTTCAAAGGATTCTTCAAAGCATCTTAAGGTCGAGTATCATAAAAAGTGAAATGACCCGTTTTTGTTAGATTTTTGCATCTTTGGGGCTTAGCCGCCATTTGTCATCAGATCAGATGTTAACAGTCAGTGTCGCTGTGCTTCATGTAATATTACTTGATATTTTCTGTGGGCAAACATGAATAAATACAGCTCTTTGCCATTCACCCCAGTTCAATGACTAACATGTCCATTCATTCGCTTTATTCCATATACTTTATTGTTTTATTTTTTAGCGAGTGTCCAGAAATGAAATGACTTATCCCGTTTACATGTATGTACTGGACGTGTATCTTCAAAGGTGATAAGAAATCAATGTTGCTCTGGTCCCCCGGTACAAGGAACCAATCAGCTCCTTTACTCGTCCCAATATGGTGGGTTAAAAACAAATACATACAGATATTAGCTTCGTAAATGATTTTGATTACAAACATTTGATTCAATAAATTATGTACACCACAATTCCCTGGTGCTATAGGTTCACTTAAAAACAAAAGTACACATCCAGGTATTTTACTCAACCAAAGTTTTGCTATTATAGTACAGTACATCATCAGAAACAAAAGACAGCTGCATATTGTGTTGCTGTGTTCATAAGCCGATATACAGCACATGCACAGACCAGTGAACCCAAAACTGTGGCCCTGCAAACCTCCAGCTGGTGAATCACAGGTTACGAGTGATTGAATTTTCCAGTCAAAGTCCCAAAACCTCCCGTTCACGCGCAGCCATCCGCACAAAAAAAAACCATCATCCCCGGCGATCACACAATTCGCACTCAAGAGCTCAATTTGGTAAAGTCCTCTGTGTAAACAACACGTCCTCCCCCACCTGCACTCCCCTCAAAGTAATTGTGTGCTTTCCCCCACCCTGAGGTCCACAACGTTTCATCCCCGTGGTTGAACGCGGAGCTCGCCGCTCGTAATTAGCGGGGTTAATATCCCGGGCAGCATCACTAAATTAAATCTCCAACTCCACTGCGATGCGGCTGAGTGATGCACCTGTTCACTGTAATTACAGATGCAGCCTGGGAGTGAACTCGTAATGAGTTGGGATAGTCAAGGTTGAATCACTTTAAAAGCACCTCCCACCACTTACAGCCACTAATGTTTTTATCCGTCTCCATGCAAACTGCAGCGAACCGAACGAGCCTCTGGAAAACACACATCATTCTAAAGCTGCAGAATAACTTTGAATCAGTTGGAACGCCGGGAAATTTGAATCCTACCTGCTACTTGACTTTGGTGATTCCCTCACTTTTCCTCTAGCGCCACCAAGAGGTTCAGATTTATGCTATAATGTAAATGGTCTTTTGATCCCTATTGAGGAAAACTTCCAATGACTCATGTCGGGTTTGCATCAAATTTTGCAAAGTTATATGTAGTCCCCAGATAATGTATCCTGATTACTTTGGGGATCCTCTACCTCTAGCGCCACCGTGAGGTTGACGACACTGTGTGATGACAACTATTGGCAGTTTGCCCTGAAACTTGGTGCTGATAGAAAATCATTTAATAGGATTTATATTTGGCTTTGGCAATTGTTTTGTCTGTGTTTGTTTAAATTTAGCACCAAAACTGGGTTCAAATCTGGAGAGTCAAAGGGGCGGGTTGCATGATTTGGGACTTTTCTCCATTTATACGTGAAGACTTTTAAAAATGCACTTTATTCAAAAAGTCTAAAACCTAATAGCCAAATTGACAACACAGGTAGACGCAGTCCACGTAGGTGATGACAACAGGACGTACGTATGTCAGAGAAAAGTCTCAAGTCCAATCCCAAAACTGCAATGTGAAACTTACTGGATCAAATGGAAACAATGGACCAAAGACACGAACCTTGGTCTGAATTTCCAGGTGTGAAAACGACCTTTCCACCATCAAACTCACAAAAGTAGATGTGGACACGTCCTACATGCACTTGCTCCATGCATCAGTAACCTTGACTTACATAAACGTGTCCTTTTTTCATTTGGAAGCAGACAAGGTATCACTGGTTATAATCAGTTGGACCAACAGGTATCTGCAGAGCTATTTGAATAATGATTTATCTAAAGGGACATGTGATTGCCTGGACACGTTCTCTTTACTGTCAAATGTTTGCATGTCTGTATTACATCACAGTAAGGTCTCCACCTTAATTGAAATGTCCTTCAATTTGTTTTGACAGTCTCGCGGCGTGTAAACGAATGCCGTTACACCATCAACCTTTCCTGCAGCCCTGAAGTCCTCGGCGACCAAGCCCACGCTCTCAGATCTCCTGCCTCAATTTTCTCCTGCCCCTTTGAGGCCGGCTCTCTGTGTAAGTATGTGCTTAGGCAAGACGGCCTCCTGCACTAATTGAAGTCAATGACACAAGCTGCAGGGGCGCGTGAACAAATTGTGTCTCCATGGAAACACATGCTGGAAAGTGTGTCCACAGAGGAGCATGCAGCGCTACATTGGAATTACTGTATGCACAGAGAGAGGTAGAAAGAGAGGTAGAGGGATTATCAGGCCCAGACACAGAGATGAGGACTCAGCTTCGTCCTGCAGACATGTGTGACCTCCTGGAAATGGGATCAAAAACAAAACCTGAGGTGCATTCATGATCCACGTCGAATGAGCCACGTCTGGTAAATGTAAGGAAACAAGAGAAAGTGCACAAGAAGATTGGAACATTGGAAAAACAACCTGACCCTAACTCAGACGAGGAGACACAGGAAAAACGTAAAGTGAAAGGCAGATCCAGCCCTAAATTAGATTAATACTTGTAACACACAAAGTTATAATCAACCAATAGAAAACAACAAGCAAACAGTTCAACATTTTGATTTGAATTGTTCATTCATTACCGTGTTTACAATTTCAAGAACGCAGTTATATTAAAAGCAATAGATAAAATCATCATCTGCAGTTCAATGACAAAATGAAAATTCTGCCTCATCTTTTGAACCATCATCCTGCTTTATACTCCTTCCTCTTGTCAGCTGTAATAAAGCTCTAATGAGTTCATACTTACAAAACACACAGTTAACACTTTGTGCCAGTTGAGGCCACCTAGTGTCGTCAGGCTTCTTCCCCCGTAGAATACGGATGTGGGTCACTTCAGGAAGTGATGCGGCACTTCTGGCCTTCCTGTGGCCTGGATGTGAGCCGAGAGTCGGCCACTTGCAAAACAGCAAATGTGGCCCAAATATGAAATAAGCAAAGTAAAACCCCCGAATACTGAGTTTCTTGACTGCCTGTTGTGCAGCGACACGTGCACATGGCCGCCGCACCTCACGCAAAAAAAAAAGAACACAACTTGTTTGTACGGACACACGTCGTCTTCACGTGTGCAGACGTGGTTGTTTTCGTGCAGAGAATTTCCTCCTCTCAAGCCTTCGACATCATCTTGTCTCAGGGATACTTTAGAAATAACATCTCTGATCTCTTGAAATGTTGTGGGCAGAGGTTGCTCCAACAGAGTTGCCATGGAAACAGTGGCCATCAAGCGACCATTTCACTACATACCTCAGATAGAAGAAAGGCTGTAATGAACAAATATGCCCCCCCTCACCCTCACCCCACCATCCTCCTCCCACTCCCCCTGCTGTTTCCTTTCTATATGTGATTGAGGACCATGTGGATTTGTGGGTGGATCAATGTATGATTGGAGAAACAAATAAATAATCACGGCTGAGCTGCGTTACATCAGCAGAGACTCGCTCATCTAGATACCTCACACAAAGACACATGCACACAGCACATAGGGGACGAATTAACCGTCCGCCGCTGCTCTTCATGGATGTGCTCTGTGTGTCGAGCAGCCGGGCTGCTGGATCTATATCTGCAGCTCTTAAGACATCCGCTGGAACAAGGCTGACGGTGCTGGCTGAGGAGCTGCAGGGGGGGGGGGACACACGACTCCAGACACGACGGGTCGTAAAAGAGCCAGACGGGGATAAAAAACAATACATCATGTCTTCATCTGATACCTGTGACAAAGACATAACAGTAAAAATGTACATGTAGCAGAAGCTGATCGCTCTGCTCTGAAGGAAAGACAGAAAACCTGCAGTGATGATGCTTCAGTCTGGGGAAACTGCAGAGGAGCACAGAGACGTGGTCGCCATCACCATGACTCATATCAGCCGCTCAGGGAGGAGAATAAGAACATTTACTCAAGTACTCTGAGATTTTTTGACTTACTGGTACTTTATACTTTAGGATTTTATACTTTATACGTCTTCTCGTCTACATTTAACAGAATAGACATTATACTACATTCATTTGACAGCTGTATTTACACTGCAGGGTAAGATTTTACATTCAAAACATGTGATAGACTTTTAAATGTATTTGTTATTTAGATTAAATCAGAGACTCCTTTTTGGGGGGGTTGTAGTATCCAGAGAGAATCCGTCTATTCTGCTGTCACCTACGCATCACAGGGACAATATGCAGAGACACGGGGGAGAACATGAAAACATCGCACATTGAGCAGGGATTCAAACCGAGAACCTTCTTGCTGTGAGGCGAAGATCAGTAAGGTGAAAACAGACTCATGAAGCAGAGCTTTGTTTTTGTCTTCTTTCCAAGCAAATCAATCATTTCAAGATCCCCCAGATTTCACTTGTGACCCGTTGGAGAAGTGCCAACCTTTAGAATGTGAATCACCGGATAAACCAAACTGTGTGTTATATAATATAATATATAACTGTATATAATTACAACTAGCTCCACCTCCACCTCCTGTCCAATAAATACGTACAGAGCATAACCCTGCATGAGTAGGCAGTTTTTAAATTTTAAACATCAAACATCATTTATTACCTTTGGACGGATCCAGACCAACGACCTACTTTCAGCCTTTATGCTAAGCTAAGCTAACTCCCTGGTGGCTGCAGCTTCCAATACAAAGTGGGGATATGTAGAGAGAGAGAGAGGTGTCAATCTTCTCATGTAACTGCAAGAAAACAGAATGAATTTTTTTTGCGTTCATTTTATTTTATCTTCATTAATTTCCCAGAGAGAAATAACAATAAATCCAAGGATCTTGATGAAAAAAGGCTCATTCAAAGAACTGATTTCTACGAGTGTTTTTGAAATAATCTTCATCTCCCTGTCTCCCTCAAAGAATCAGGTGAAAACTCGAAACAGCGTGAAGTTAAAAAAATAAATAGCTAAAGGTGGGGGTGGGGGGGGGGGGGGTCCTGTGGAGAGAACAAGTTGTGCTGCTGTGGGGGAAAGTCCCTGACAGGCCGGCAGCTTGTGATGGAGGGTCCCAGTGCAGAGGAGCCGTAACCATCAGGGTGAGTGAAACCATGTTTGACGGGAGCAAACTGTCTGAGAGGGGGCCAACACGATCCGCCATGACCACTCGGGGGGGCCCAGAGCCTCCGGAGAGAAATTGTTGAGAGGAAAACACATACACACACCGTGAGGGGACAGATGGAGGTACACAAACACACACACACACACACACACACAGCAGCCTGCTCTGTGAGGGTAAACTCACGGAGCAGGGACACAGAGGTGAGTTCATATCAGTGCTCCGCCCTCTGCACACAGAGCGGCTCACTCTGACCCATCTTTATTCAGTTATGATAATGCCGTGTCACGCAGGCACAGATTATGTTCAGGTGTCTGAGGGGAAAGCTTAAATAGAGGATGAGAGCTCTCGCACTGGGAGGGTTACCGTCGACAAAGCGCTGCCTGAGATTTGGTCTTTCGGAGAATTCACTTTAAATCTACCGTACGCAGGTTTTTGTCCATTTCTGAAGTTTTTTAAAGCTCACTGACTCGAGTGTACGTATGGTGGCCCTGACTACAACGTTTCAGATCATGGGTCAGGGCGGTACAACACTTCTAGTTTGTGATTTGACAGAAGTCAATTACAGTTATACTTCCTGTTTCCGTTCCTTGTTTGAAATCGAAACTGAGTTTCCCAATGTTCTTTGTTGGAGTCCTCACCTTCTTTGAGCCGGCGACAGGTTCATCGGTGCATATTGAACAAAATATACAAAGTAATAGGAAAACCAAGACGACAAACATCAAGAATCATAAATATAAAAATTTAAATTCACAACAAAAGTATGTAAAATATAAATATGAAGTGAAATTGGCGCTGTAGAGATCTGCGAAGAGAACATCACTTCACACGAGAACACTTCAAATGATTTATGCCACATTTCAGGCAGTTAAGAGACAAATGTGACGCGGCTCTGCACGTTCATCGATCCTCTGTGGGAACTCGTCGCAGAACGTCTGAAGTGTCCATTGTTCAAAGTGTGGGAGACTTTGACAAGCTGCACGGCAACGACAGTAAAAGTGTTTCCCCTTTTTCTTCTATAAGGAAAAAGGAAGTAACACGAATTTGTGGACAACAATATCCTGAACTGAGGAGGAAAGAGGTTGAGGCGTGTTCATCATGCCATAGGAGTGTGTGGGAACTGATGTTGAAGATGATGTGTATTTTATGCTGTGTATGCAAGAATGCAGTTACTTCTGCATACTTATGTGTATGAATAACCCTATCTGTGTATGTGTGTGTGCATTTGTTGTTGCATTAGCATTCAGCACACGTAGACGCACACACACACACACAAACATAATCTTATAAACAAGCACCCTCAACATACACACACACACACACACACGTTCATACATGTGCACGGCCACAGAGCAAATCACAGATTCAGTGAAGGCGGCTGGCAGGAGGGAGAGAAAAGCAGGAGAGAGAGAGAGAAAGGGGGAGTCGAGGAGGAGGAGGAGGAGGATGTGACATGATTTACAATGAGATCATTAACCTTGAGAAACAGAATGGCGTCTGTGACATAAACACTATCTCTAAGACGGACACCTTGCGAGAACAATATACCTCGTGCACACACACACACACACAATACACTCGTGGATGCTCTGGAAAACAAATGCACGCAAGTGGGTGTGCACGTCAAACCAGCCGCGCAAACGCACACGCTAGAAACGCTCTAGACTCATTTAAACCTTCAAAGAAGTCAAATGTGTCCCAAATAAAAACACAGACTTTTATGTGTTTGCATTGGAAAGTGACAAAATAAATTATAAACAAAATAATCACTGCGTGCGCTGTTGTTGGACATAATTGTCCCATAATGCAATGCACTATATGGAACTTAGCAGCTACTAACAACTGTAGATTCAAAATAAATTATTGATGAAAGATGTATTTCTGCATGCGACGCATCATTTTCTGTAAAACTCAGCACATTTTGTTCATTATCTTCACCACGGACGTTATGTTTCCCCCCCGTTTGTTTATTTATTGGTTTATATTTCATTGGTTTGTTTAAAGCAACATTACACAAAATCTACGGAGCGGATTTCAACGTAATTCGATGGAAGGATGTGGTCGAGGGAAGGAGCCCCTCAGGGGACAGACCCAGGACTTTGTTTCATCACTTTCATTAACTTTGACAGTTTTCCCAGGGAATGATTCATGGATCTTGATGAAAACAAATCTAAAAATTTAGGGAACTGATTCCTGAGTGTGGGAACTTTGGTGCAGCTTGATTGAATTTACAGGGCCTGTTGGGCCTTGGTGGAGGTGTGTGCTCTACTCTACCGGAGACAAAACTTATATTGTATAAACTTCGTGGTCGTGCAGGATCTTGGTGTCAAAAAATGCTTTTTAATAAACAAAAACTGACCAGCACTCACAAGCAGTTATCACACAATCCTTATTTATTCGTCCACAGTCATGAATCTATTCTATTATAAATGCTTAGTGTGTAAATGACATTTCAAATAAAACATTGCCAACAATCATTCACAGGTTAAGTCAGAGAGTTGGAGCTTCTCTCTGGTAAATCCAGCTGTAAACTTCTAAACACTCACTAGATGCACAGGAAAAGAAAACCATTCATCGACTGGCACAAAGGCTTATGGGATGCACACTGAGAAAAAAAGAAATAAGAAATAAGAAGCCCTTTTCAAAAGTGCATGATACGGCAGTCATGTTGCAATGTCTTCAAAACACAAACTCCCTTTTTAAGAACAATAAAATAGACAGATATGTTCCCCCAGTATATTTGGCAACGAATCACTCCTCTTACTTCGACATGTATAAAAAGTGAATTTTCTTAGTAAGTAAAATTTCTTCCTCATGTCAGTTATGCTGAAAATATATATTAAAGTTACAAAATGGTTTTCAAAATGTTGGAAGACACTTTGGAAATGAGTCAGTGTAATAATTCAAGTTCTAAGACACTCAAACGAGGATTATTGATTGAAAACAAAAAAAAAGTCCACGCGGGACTTCAAGTATAAAGCAGATTTTTGGATTTGTATGATTTGAAGACTGTATTCTGTCCGACACACTGCGAAACGCATCCAGAACATCACACAGCAACAGTAAACACCTACCGAGCGGCAAACATCTAGAAAAGCTCTCTATATAAAAGTATTATTGACTGGTATCATTTATTGATCCTAATAACTGATCTCTTCACTAAATCTATTATAGAATCATCTTTTATTTTTAAAGATTGATGACGATTCATATTAAACACTAAATATTTAAAGCACTGAAATGTATGATATGATATGTGCTCCCTCTTTTAAACCCCTTCATGGGTTAAACTGGGGACACGTGCACATTCTTAGTGTTTCCATCCATAGAAACCACATTCTTCTCCTTCTTCATCTGCAGTCATCAGAAACCCTGCACTGAATTAAAGCCTGTTTAGTTGAGACAATTCAAACTGAATGATGTGCTGGTTCTGCAGGAGTCCTGCTTCTTCGACTTATTCTTTATCATCATTGCAAAAACAAGAAAAAAACCTCACAGCTGAAAAGGCAACAGTCAGACTACAGTGTGATGTGTTTCTCCAATAAACAGTTACTTGAAATAGTTTGTTAACATTTAAGAAAGTAAAACCATGTGGGTTGAGCTCAAAGTGAAATCAGGGTTCTAGGGATTTTCTTCTACATTGATTTGAGTAAGTAAAACAAACAACTCAACAGAATCTTGGGATTTAATCTCACGTTGTCAACTAGAGCCTGACGAATTTATCTATTAGCCAATAAAGATCCTCTGATATGAGCCTTTCACAGGACATGTGAAAACTTTTATTTTACAGAATAAACAATTCAGAAGAGATGTGCATTTATCTTCATATTTTGGATTGATATTTAAGTTTCTAATTTAAGTTCTCCATATTTGGTTGCATTTGTGTTTTCATTTAGCTATAATAAACATTTAGAACAAATTTAATGCCTAAACTCTGTATACATTTATATCAGCAGATGTATATCGCCATCTGAAATTTTTTATTTTCTAATATCGGCATTGGGCCGCATCAGTCGGGCTCTACTGATGACACAGTAAACCTGAAACTCAACTTTACTATCCACAACACACATGTACGCAGGCCCACACACACACACACACACACACACACACACACACACACACACACACACACACACACACACACACACACACACACACACACACACACACACACACACACACACACACACACACACACACACACACACACACACACACACACACACACACACACACAAATCTGTTTGCCGTCATGTCTCATGGACATTACATGTAACTCTCTGTTCAGCATCTCTGGGAGTTAGACCACTGTGCAAATCACTGAGCAGCACTGACTTTTATCAGTACTGAGCTTGTATATTATATTTCAGCATAATTATGATAAAGTATAAGTAGACTCCTCTGCTTATACTTATCTATAAACAGTTTCTCTATTGATTTTCCATAAATGTGTTAAATCAGAATAAATGCTGATATACTAACATAACATTATAAATACCGTAAGAGACGATTTTAACCATTTCACCCACTTCTACTGGAACATTTCTCACTGTGCACAATAATCCTATGGTTACAGTATGTTTTACTATTCAACAGTAGTTTTCACGAGAGGCAAATAAAGGGAACAAAACTTATTTAATCAAACAAGTCGACCTCAGGATGAAGCAAACTGCAGCTTTACTTTGTCATAAAGTTGCCACATGACCTGCATCTCACCAACCTGCCACATAAGTTAAGTTCTTCACACTCAAATATGCCACAAACCTTTATTCATTGAGTAACTTTTAGTGTCTTTAATGCTACATTTAAACCAGCTTCTATAAAAGGTAGTGCATGCTCACACTCACTAGAACAACATTGTTTTACTCCACAGATTTTTGCCTTTGATCAGCTTTCTTATGATCAGAAATCATCAGCAAGCCGCACGCTGAGAGAGACGTTTAAAAAAAAGAATAAAAGCCAGAACCTTCCCGTGAGGCCGATGAACGTCGGTGGACTCCGACCCAGGGACCTCGAAATCATGCGCATGAGCTTGAAACACCCAGAGTGAACGTTTCAAGAGTCAGTGTCACACCTGCTCACGGCGCCTCCTGTCCCGCTCAGAGGAGGTCGGTGCCGTCGTAGACCACGGGCCGGTCCAGACTCAGGTGATACAGCACTTTCTTTGAGATGAACCTGATTCACAGTAAAAGACAGAAATGTTTGCTTTACGTTTGATATTGCTCCTCCTGGTGAAAAAGAAGTGAAGGACAGGACGGGGCGACTGACCTGGAGAAGGAGTTGTCAAAGATGAGTGTGTATTCTCCGGGGTTCCTGACTTTCAGTTCCCCCTGGATCGTCTCTTTGTGGGAGTTACAGCGAGTCAGTGGGATCAAAACCTGCAGAGAGGAATTGGATTTGACATTTATAGTTACGGCAGAGAAATAGATCTGGGTGAGCGAATGAAAGGAGGATGTGGGGATGGAAGACGACAGATTGATCAAATCTGCTTCCGGCTTTGAATCCGTGGGAATCCTACATACATGATGCAGAAAATGTTACCTGAAGCTGCCGTCATTGTTTCACTATAGGTCACAGAATCTGACAGGGGACAGATTACAGTGCAACACCAGCTGTATGCTGAGGCAGACAACTCGTCCATCTCAAGTTGGAGGGTAGATAAATATTAAAGACACTCAAATCCCTCCTTCCACAAATGCAGCATTTACGAATAGTAGTATTGACTAAAGTCTGACATTAGTGCGATAATCCAAAGTGCTGATTTTTATGAGCTACCTGGGAGCTGCAGAAACTGTGAACAAAACACTAACACATCATCACCCTCAACGTTTATATGCAAACAGGTGTTTATATACACATCCAGCACATTACAGAACAAAATAAGCATCCATTGGGATTCTGTTTGTGACCGTTCACACTCTTTTGGTTTCGATTCTGGTCTCTACCAACTCCTGCAGGAAATATCTGGCTCTTCAAGTGCTAATCTGCAATCGCTGGAGTTTCAGGACTTCAGGTGACCCCTAGCATTGTCATATAGTTTGTATTAAACCGGCATGCTCAGTTTCCCTAAGTGGGTCACAGAGTTAGCATGGAGTTTATCTTTGCATATATCTGTAATGTAAGAGACAAGCAAAAGATTCGAGAAGGGATTCGTTTGCATCCAGAATTGAACCAGCAACCGGAGCCCATCCCTAACAGCAGGCATTGCGTGTGCACGTCCACTTCACACACATCCCAGTGTCTCACCTTGGCCTGCTCCAGCGGCGTCTCTGCGCGCTCCCTGTACACCACACTGAAGGAGATGCTCTTGGGCTCAGAGGTGAAGGTCCAGGTAACAGTGGGACCAGGGCTGCTCATGGTGATGGGGATGGTGCTGTAACAGCTGGATTTGATGAAAAGCTCTTGGGAGCTGTCCCCAAACCCGGAGATGTCGTCGATCGAGAAGTGGACCGAGAGTCTGAAGCGCGGGGACAAAATACCAGGACACAACAAGAGAAGTTTATAAAGTTGAAGAGCTGCAACGGACAAGTATATTAACTATTATCTCAAAAGAAAGTAAAAATGCTGACACAGACTCCAGGAAATCAGGTTGATCAAATCGCTTGCTTCCAAACAACAATCCAACAATATTTCATTCACTATTATTGAAGCATAAACAAATAAATAAAACAGTTTATTGTTCCTTTCAGGGCTTTAAGATTTATTTGTTTACCTCAAATGTACTTGTCAAAGTTTATTTATTTAGTCTGTGAGTACATTTGTTATTTTGACAGAATGTTGCTTTGTTTGTCTGTTTGTATTATATCTAGTTTTGTGCAAATGACACTGGGGAGTGTTTCTGATTAAGGACTATGGAAGAGCCCTTATGTGTTTGTTAGAGTTAATGTTATGCTATGTTGATTGCTTTATGCCACTGGGCTTATCTTATTAATATTACTATTATTTATGAATTAAATCCTGTTTAAATTGATGTTTTAATTTTGACGTTTCTGTCTGAGGACGAGATGTTGTATCTTTAGTGAATTATCCTGAAATGAAATTAATTTAACCGATGAAAATGCAATGAAACTATTTAACACAAGTTAGAATAAAAACTAAAACTTGACAAGAATGGAAAAGGACTGAGCTGAGCTGAGTACGTTCTAAAATCCCAGTGCGCAAAAATGAGCTTCATACTGTACATACTTTACAACTGCTACAAAAGACTCCAGGATCAATACAAGTCTATATAAGAACAGAGGTCACACAATACGACCCAGGTAACATTTAGGGAAGCTTCTCATGCAGCTTGTAGATTAGTTTCATATGTCACTTCCTGTTTTTTTTTGCTCTTGGCTTTAAGTTTTCTCCAGGAGTTGCTATTATTAGGAAACTTCCTCTGAGAGTTTATCTGTAACTTGTGACTAAATCCGTAGCTTAACACAAAACTGCCGCGTTCAGTGTAACTTTCACTGCATGTGATTGACTCACGTGAGTTCTCCGGACTTCAGCAGGCAGATCTCGGCATCCTGCACGGAGGCCCCGAGGTCCTCAGTGTCCTCTGATGTGACGTCTCCTGCACTGGCACTGCTGCTTCTGGAAACACGAGACGGATATTTGACAATTAAAAAGAATTTACTGTTAATGGGTTATGTTTATAGTTTGTGGGGGATTGGTTTCACTTCCACATTAATGTATATTCTGACGATGAGTGTCAAAGAAAAGTACATCTACTGTGGAAAATAAAAACAAATGGGGTAGAAAATCTATTTTAAAGGTCTGAAATTTGAAAATGTAAAAATAAATAGACAGATTTGTAATGTACATTTGTGCAGGGAATGCCAAAGTGCAAAATGTGTGTTAGAGTAGTAAGTCTTTGATATAGACAATGTATGCAAAAACCTATAAGCTGAAAATATACAATTTAATGATGAGTAACAATAATCAAAATACATTTTTAAAGATAATTTCTGCTGAATTTCTTCTCACTGCTGCAAATATTTCTGGTTTTCTGGCTGTGAATATTCAAGAATCAAGCTGAGACACACTAAGGAGAAGGTGTCATGTGCAAACTCCATGTGCCTCAGTCTCTTTGCCCCCCCCCCCCTGTCAGTGGCTCCATGCAAGATACTTACAGCTGTGCTGCCCCCTGCTGTCCGTGCTCAGAAGAGCAAGCGGTGGCAAAAGAGAGGGAGTCACTGACGACGCTCACTTCTTCGTCTGTGATGATGTCAAAAACACCATCATCCTGTTTCTCAGTTTCAGCCGGCCCTAGAAAATAAACAATATCTTTGTGTTTTCATCGCGCTCTCACTGTGCCGTGGATCCCATTATCCACACACGGGTGAGTTTTAAATCAAGCGTGCCAATACCTTATTATTTAACAGAGAGGTGTGTGTGTGTGTGTTTGTCTTTCTGTGTGTTCTCTCACCTGGCCCAGCAGTCACAGCTCTCCCCGCCTGCAGCAGGCGGCTGAAAGGTGTCCCTGGTGTGCTGTGCATCACTTCCTCCTGCGGGTGGCGCTCCACCACTGCACTGTGCTGGTTGTAACAGTCCGTGCAGCAGCGTTCTCTGTTGCCGCCCTGTTGGGTGCTCACTGTGTTGCTGCAGCAGTAGTAGCAGAAGGGACGCCCACACAGTCTAGAAAAACAGCAGATACAACGTGATGGAGAAGAAGGGAGCGAGTAGAAAGGCTCATTATTTTTTGAAATGCATTATAGTGTCGAGGATTAATTAGTGTGTGAGTAAGTGAAGCTTTTTGGGTCACGTTTTAAATCAATTCCCCAAAAAATATTTTGTTTACTTTAAACACATAAAAAGAAAAAAAGGAAACCACAAACACATGTTTTAATTTTTTAAAAGGTCTTTAAGAGGTTACATGAGCACAGTTATTTATAGTTAGAGCCTCAGACGGGTCAACAATAGTGATAACTCGAGTCCCTTCAGTGATACAAAGGACTAACAAGTCTCTCTCTCTCTGTGTAAGATTCTCAGAAAAATATTCATGTAGACAAAATAAATCAGATACGTTAGGGAGACTAATATTTATGAGGGTGGCGCAGATCCCCCCCAAAAATGTGAATGTAGTGACTTTAAATGTGGTTTCTTAAGGGGATTGTTGGGTAGAGGTAAGCGCTCTACTTAGTGCCATTCTTCTTAATACGAGAACTGTTAACAGCCGTCACATGGTGACTAATTTAGTTGAGGTGCAGGAGACATCACGGTTCCTGAATGTGGAGCTTTGATGGATTCCACTGAGTCTATTGGGGATGTTTGAATGAGAAGTGAAATACAGAAACAAAATGCCACTGGACGTCACGGACTCAGTTCCTGTTGTGTATTTTGACATAAGCGAGGACAAGGAAAAACATCTTGTTTACGGGGAAAACATATGGGTAGAACGCGCATAGGAGACAGTCTTTTAGACCAAATACTGAGTGTCGTTTCACACAGTACAATGTGTATTAAGGGGTCAAAGAAGTTCAGTGTTGAATTTAGTGCGAGTTGGACAAGCGATGCATTTAATATTGAAAGGCTTTGAATAAACATGTGACCAGCGCTCTGTAGCAGGAGCGGCTGGGAGTCTCCAGTTCCGGATGCTGCGTTCTGAGTGGAGCTTCACAAAACTTTGAATAAACAGATGCACGGCTCTGCAGCAGCAGTGGATTCAGGGTTTTCCACAGTTCCAAAGCCGGTCATTGTTTGCCGAGTCTCTATTACTGCAGGTCACTTTTGCCGTTTCAGAATAAAAGCTGCAACCAGCATTACCACAGGCCAAACAAACTATCAACCGTCATTACGGTACTAGTTAAAAACCAGTAGCACTGATGGTACTGTAATTGGTTGCCATAGTGACATGTGTATGTGTTTATTACACAGAGGGGCATCTGACCTGCAGTTGTACTTGCGGAGCCACCAGCTGAACTGACTGTGACAGCCCAGACAGTAGTTCACGTCCCTCTCCGTCTCCTCATCCCGCAGCTTCTGCTCAAACTCCAAGGCATCGGATTTCTGCCAAAGTGCATCTTTCTCCCTGCAAAGAGCAAAACCCACCACAATTAAACTCTTAATGTAGATTATACAAGCTGGGTTTTTGGTGGAAGCCATTTTAAAAACAGGAGATCTAGACATACTGAAGCTCAACTTAAATAATAAGCAAAAGTAGATCAGAGAGACTCAATCTGGGGATATTTTAAGTCTGTTTATACCTGATGAGTTCTATGAGTCTTTCCTCCAGATTGATTTTGGTGCGGTAGAGGTCATCGAGTTCAGCAGCTGTCTTCAGATCAAAGCTCTGTTTGTCCCTCGTGACTCTCCGTAGATTTTCACTCATCTCCTGACATGTCCGCTGAGCGGCTTCGAGACCAGACTCAGACCTGCGTGCGAGAAAAAAAAAAAAATCACAATCTCCTCGAAAAAGGCAAACTATGTAAAAAAAACAATACACCCGAGATTGGAAACATTTAATTTCACAGAGCTTTAATTTGGTCCAGAATGTGTGATTATGAATACAGTATCTCACCTTGATAAATTCCCTTTCAGATGGATTATCTCGTCTTCTTTCTGCTGCATGAGATTTTCAGACTCGGCCATCTGGATGTTTTTCTCCTCAATCTGTTGGCAATATCTCTGATTCCCAGCCTGCGATCAGCACAGCAAAGCGGGGCATTATTTCTGGTTCTTTGTGAATTATGCTTGTGACCATAACATTTTGATGACTTCAGTTGCAAAAAAAAAAACAGTTTCATTTGCAGATTAGCATTTTCATCCATCAATCTGAGACACACATGTTTACATAAAGATAAATGTATATGCACTCTATGAGAGACTTTCTCTCCCGGTGTTGTCTGCAGCATAGACCACGTTTAACATGGTTTCACTTCCACTTCCACTGAACATTTGTGCAGTAAACTGTTACTAAAACATCAACTCGGCTTTGGACTGCTAGACAACGTTGTTAGTGAATGTCAAAGTAAAATGTGGAATGTGGTCAGAAGCAGGTTATCCTCTCACCTTTAGCTCTTTGAGTTTGTTCTGCAGATCGACCACTTTCTCCTGCTCCGTCGTCAGATGTAATTTCACTTCCTGTAGCTCTTGGTTCACACTCTGGGTTAGAATATGAATCACAGATTACTAATATATACAATCTCAAAAGCCCATCAGCTCTCATCTGATGACATATTAGCCTCTGGGGGCAGCGGCCAATATCTTTTGGGGCTTCCGGAGCAAACAGTGGATATCCAGACTCTTCTGTTCACTGTCCACTGCTTGCAGTCCGACTGGCAATGTAAGATAAATTAAAAAGCTGATAGCTAAAGCATCTTGGTCAATGTGTTGCACCTCTTTTGTTCTCCACACAGACTTTTTGCTTATGGGAAATTAAAGCCTTTCTTAAATGTGATTGGTAGAAATGGAAACCAGAATGTTTCCAGACCCAAAATGTTTGGCCCTCGCCCAGAAATTCTGCATGTTCACATGTAGAATCTTTTGGCCAACAAATCAACACTCTGAAAAATCTGGTTTCTCTCATCCTCTAACTCTCTAATATTGTTACTTAAAAGCATTTGAATACAATGACGAATAAAACGTTTATACAGTGGACATAGTTAACTTGTTTGTATCTGACCTGGAGCCGGCTGTCGTGGCTCATGGTCTGGCTGCTGAGCTGGAAGCGGAGTGCCTGGATCTGCTCCTGGTTCGTGTCCTGCTGAGATTCAGCCTCCTGCTGGGCCTCGCTCAGCTTCTGCAGCTTCTGCTTGGTTGCCAACAGACCGTCCTCATTATGGAGCTGATTGAGCAGTTGCTGGTTCTCTTGCCGTAATTCCTGCATGCAGCTCTTCCGCCTATTAGCTTCCCGAGACGCCTCGTCCTCCAGCTCTTGCAGCCTTGTCGACAGGCCCTCAAAGCGCAGACGGGCCTCTTCATTGTCAGCGGTGAGCATACAAACATGCACGCCAAGCTCAGCTGTTTCTGTGTTGGCTCTATGCAGCGCCTCCCTGGAATCACTGTTCTCCACACACAAGGCTTCGTAGCGCATCTTCAGTTTGTTCAGCTCGTCTCTGCAGGCGGTCACTTCTGCAGCCAGACCTGCTCGAGCCTGGGCCTCACCGTCTCGCTCACGACTGAGAGATTCTTCTCGCTCTCGGGATTGGAGAATCTCGTCCACGTGCTTGCGGTTTAGCTCCTCCACCTGGGCCTTGAGCTGTTCTGCTAAAACTCGGAGGTCTTCTCTGGAAGATTCCGTCACCTCCTGGAGGGCCTGAACTTTCACTCCCTCCTCAGTTCCTGCCAGCAGCTGAGCCCTGAGCTCCACCACCTCCTCCTGGAGCCGGTGCACCTCCCTTAGGTTGAGCTCCAGTTGAGCCTCAGCTATCACCAGCCTGAATGAACCCTCTTTGGTTTCCATGGAGGAACCCGGATGCTCATCGTGAAGCTTCTGCATTTTCTCATTACTCTCTGCAGCTCCCTTTTCATCGTGCAGCTCTCCGCTCATGCTCTCCAGTTCCTCGGCTCGAGCCTGAAGAAGTCCACATTTAACAGTCTGGTTTCTCAACTTTGCCTCAGTCTCCTCTAGTTTTTCAAGTAACTCCGCTTGGCTTCTTTGCGACACTATGAGGTTCTTGTCCAACATTGCAGCTTCGGTGGCGAGAGAGTCCAACTCCTGTTGTGTTCTCGCTAACTGCTTCCTCAACAGTGATTGAACCTCCAGAAGGTCTCTGTTCTCCTCCTCAAGCTTCTTCAACTGAGCATCTGACACTTCCTTCTGAACGAGTGCATTTTGAACAGTCTCTTCCAAATGCAGGTTTTCATCGAGAAGCGTCTGCTCCCGGGCCTCCACACACACATCTGTCGCCTCTACTCTACTTTTCAAGTGCTTCTCCGATGCCCTCAAAGTGGCGAGCTGATCTAACAAGGCTGCCCTGCTCTCTGTTAGCTCTGTGACATTATCCTCACTCTTCTTCACTGTTTGCAGTAGCGTTGTGTTTCTTTCCATGAGATTGCTGCATTGTGTTTTGAAGTCCTCAACATTGTCGGCTTGATCGCAGGCGGTGACTTCATCATCAGTGAGTCGAGAGCTCAGACTTTCTTTCTCAATGTTGAACTTCTCCACCTGCTCCTCCAAGTGTTTTATTCTCTCTGAACTAACAGCAAGCTCTTTCCCTCGTTTTTTTAGGGCTTTTCTTAAATCTAGCATTAGGCTCTCGGGTTCTTCAGTCTGGCCGCCGCCCCTGCTACATCTCTGCTCTACCTCCACCCTCTCCTCCCACAGCCTTTTCCTCAGGTCCTCTGCTTGCCGCTCCCTGCACTCCAGTGATGCTTGTAGACCCTGAAGCTGAGCTCGCAGGTTCCCCGTCTCCTTCTCTTTTAAACTCAGCGCCCCTTGAATTCGACCGACGACCCCTTGGAGCTCCTCCAACCGTCTCAGCGCCTCCTCCTGTTCGTCATGGGCTCCAGCTGTTACGTCGGCTAGCTTCTCCTCACTGTCTCTCAACTCTTGCTCCCTGACTTTGAGTTCCTGTGCTAGACGCTCTGAGATTCTGGCCCTGTCTTCAGACTCTCTCTTTGCTACCAGTCTTTCCTCCTCTGCCGTCTTACGTTTATCCAGAAGATCCTGGATTTTCCAGGCTGAGTCACAGTAGCTTGCTGTTTGTTGGCCTTTTTCTTTCAGGGATTCATCCAATTTAGAGAGGAGCTCCATGTTTTTGTTCTCGGCCGATGCAAGTCTGTCTTGAAGTTCACTTTTTATTGCTTCCCTACAAGCGTGAAGGTGATTTGTTTTCTCCCCATCACCGGCTTCAGCTGCTGCCAAGTGTCCAGACGACTTCTGAGCTGCCAGCTCTCCTTGCAGGTCTTTAACCACACCTTTCAGCTCAGCAGCTTCGTTGCTTAACTCCTGAACCTGCACCAGAAGCTCCTGCTGTCTGAGCTCGGACTGGTCGAGCTCAATGCGGAGATTCTCTGCAATACTGCAAGGAGAGGGTTCCCCCAGTTCCCTCAGTTCACCAAGGAGACTGTGACTGAAGTCTGGGATTGGAAGAAACTCCAGCGCCTGGTGAGTGGATGGAACAAGAGAGCTGTGGTCAGATGCTTCAAACAGTCACACTACACACACAAAAAAAAGTTTGTATATTTTCTTGATTATTGACAATAATTATATAAGAAAATAAGTAAATCCAATCCCTGCAGCAAAAAATCATTAAAATAAGCCCTATTTTCAGGATCTTCGGCAGATTACGCAGGTTGTAAACGTTTTTCTAGCCAGCTAAGAGTCGGGAGTTTTCTCATAAGGTCGGCTTTGGATCATTGTACTGCTTGTCGAAGCCCCTTTGCTGTAATGTGCCCAGATTTTGTTTTGCCTTCCCCGGTTCCCTGCATCTGACATTTCTTCATGAAATTTAGGGCAGCTCCTCAGTCGGCTGCTTAGAGGAACCCATGGTTGTTGAGGGAGAATTTATCAGCTCTGGAAATGTCATCAGCTGAACATTCCTAATGACAAATCTTCACCTGCCTTACAAGCCATAATGAGTCAATTATGGTCTAATGAGTTCACGTAGTTCTCCGTGATTCACAAGAAGCCGGCTGCTCAAGCACATGCCACAATTCGTGAAATAAAAAGGAACACATTACGAATGCATAGGTAATAGAGGAGATTCATTTAATTGTGTGTTTGCTGCAATGGTCATATTTACCTATTTAAAGTCCAAACCATAGTTTAATTACTCCAACTTTAACATGCAGCTATATTTCGGTGTGTTGTTGGTATGTGCAAGTACCTGTGAGTGTGAATAGTTGCTAACCAAACTGGTGATGCTGGAGCAGCGACTCGGAGGATTCCAGAGGAAAGCTGGTGTGCTTAACGTTCGCCTTGAGCACAATGACAAAAAAACAACATCAAGATCATTTAACACCTGTTAAATCAAACGTGTGAAAATGTTTGAATTAAAATATATTATAAGAACTTGGTGTACCTAATAACTTCAAACCATTAAAGAAGATCCCTTTCAAACACAGATATTGATCTATCGGATAGAAAACTACAGTATTTTGTACAATCTAATGCACTCAAATATAACCGTTAACGATAGGTAGGTATGTTCATGCATTATATTCACAGATGTTTTAATACCGCACCCTCTACTATGACCTCAACAAGAAACATATAATTGAATCAACACTTTTCTGACAATGTCAACAAAAAGTAAACATCATGAGCTTTGTAAAGATAAATGTTAGAGAACAGATGTTATCTTCCCGTATAACCCACTGCTGTATACTGCTAAATATGAATATTTGTCAGACGGAGGTAATGCTCCATTTACGTCACTTCAACCAGGTAATTCTTCATGCCACAGCTTATGTGATTGTAGGCGTCATTGCACTGCATTATACAACAGAATTTAAACGATAAAGCCTGTGATGTGATTCCATGAAACAACAACTGAAATTACCCTTCAGAAAATTGTGGCCATCGCCTGTGGAGCGACTGGAAATTGATGACAAGGAAGTGAAAAGTTTTGGGCAAAGGTGTTGACATGAACAATGGCGGTTAATGTTCACACACTGTCGGCACCCACATCCTCTTAGACACACATTAACACACCCTCAGGCAAAAAAAGAAAGGGCTGTGAAGGTGCAGAACGATCAGATAATTAAGTGTTTCTTCACGTTCTGAAATACCCACAGCGCCGTACTCTTACATTAAATGCACTAAATTGCTTTGTTATTACAAAGTGTCCCAATTTAGGTCTTTCTCAGATCAATTTGCTAATAACTTTCGACCCCAGGAGGATCTATAACCTTCCATTTGTTAGTCAAGTGTCTTTGTCACAACACAGCAAAAAAGAATGACTGCAACATACACTTGTGTTTCCTGTAGAAAAACAAAAGGAAGCTGCTCATTGTCAAAGTGCAAACAGTCGTGCGTGTAGGTTATTGTTACCTTGCAAAGGATGGCCAATCCGCATCGAGGTCATAGCCTCTGGCCGCCACGTCAAATTGGATCTGGTTGAGCTCATAAAGATGGTTGATTATGTCAGCGGTGAGGTGACACTTAAGGAATGGACTCCGGGCATAATACCAGTCACTGCATTGGAAGAAACAAACAATAAACCACAATAATATATATTGTAAGCACACACATGTTTTAATAGATGCAAAGCAATGTTAATTAATGTGATTTATACAATTTAGACTTCATATCATGCCATTTCTGCTAAGATTAGGTTATTTTATGTGAGAGGAGCTTTGCAGCTTCCTCACAGGGACACGTGCGACAGGTTGTTTAGCTAAGCAAAGCTACGCTAACCTAACATTGGCTGTTGCTTCATATTTACAGGTACAGACATGAGAGCGGTGATAAGTTTCTCATCGAACCTTCTGCACGACATTTAATAAAAATCACAATCGCAAAAATGTAAAATGATTCCATTTAAGTTAATTAGATGGTTTCTGTAGATTGCGTGTGACTGATTAAACTGTACAACAAGTGTTGCCTTACCAGACCAGAGCTGACACACAAACAGACACATTATCATGAGTAACTTAAGGACAAGCTGTCTAAAATGAATTTGTCCTCGATGAAAAAAATTATATCTGGTAAGATATTTGTCAAATAAAGGGCGTAATGAAAGAGAGGAAGTGAGAGGTGTGGCAGGTTCTTTTTCCCGTTAAAACATAACTAAGGACTTAAATCCGAAACCACCAAACCACCAAACCATCTTCCGTGTTGTAAAAGACACAAATCATCGAGCTAATTTCAAGAGAGCAAATGTGGTAAAAAAAAAAAATAGAGATGTGTGTGCGTAGATCTGTGTCCTCTGACCTTGTGACTTTCTGGTTTATAAGACACTGCTGCAGCGTGTCGGCAAGACGCTGGTGAACGAGCGAGTAGCGGATGAAGGCCCGTCCTTTCCCCAGCGACGTCTTCAGCTGAGGACGCACACAAATATTACATTTAGTGTACTTAACCTTTTTACTCTACAGACTCATACAGTGAAAAAGTGGTTCCCCTACCTGAATATTGCAAGTGAATGCAACCACATTTTCAGTTTCATGTCTTTAAATGAGGATGCAGCTATCAATTATTTTCAATAACAATTCATCAGTGCATTTTTTTCTTTCTATATCAGTTACCTATGAAAACCCAAAAGCTTTAGCTTATGTTGATATAAAACAAAAGAAAAGCAGAAAGTCTTCACATTGGAGAAGATGAAACCAAATTATGATTCGTTTTTGCTTGAACAATTACTCAAATCAAATCAAAATAGTTGTTAATTTTTTTCTGAAAATCAACTAATTGATTAATCAACTAATTGCATCAAAATCCTTTTTGTGCACTTAGGTGGAAATTTGACAGAGCACAACTGGGAAAAGACCATGACAAAGACAGTTCATACACACAGGCTTAACAAATTATATTCAGCGGGCTTGAATACATGATATAGAAACAAGAAATGCAATAAATACTGTACATAAGTGAGGCTTTAATAGTAATAATTGACAGAGGATGGAATAAAAGATAAAAATGTTTCTCTTTGCTGTATCGTCCTCAAATTTTGACAACGGTGTTAAGAATCTCGAATTAAGGTTTCTGGTTTCCTCCTGGTGTGAATGTTGTACAGCTCCACACAGACATGTCAGCTTCCGTTTTAAAATAACCCTGGAGAAAGTGTATTTTGTTCAAAAACATTTTAGACGTGAAAAGGTCATCGCAGCGTAGACTCTCTCCAGCCCAGACTCTGGAATACGTTGACAGATGGGGGCTTTAGGTAAGACAACAGACTCACAGATCTACCATAAGGACACCAGCTGGAGGCTCCCTTATGTCTGTGACTAACCAACAAGACACAAGAAGCGTCAAAATATTATTTTACATTATATTTTATTTAGCAGAACTACCCAAACTTGGTGGAAGGATGTGGAATGGATCAGAGACGTTCCCACGATATTATGGAGCAGATCTGGATCAAGGAGCGGATCCAGGAATTCTTTTTTCACTTTCTCTCTTTTCACTCACTTTCTAAACATTTCCCCTCGATTTCTCAGAGAATAAAATCAGACATATATTTTGGGTACTGATAGCAGTGCGTGCTATTTGAGTCTGATCCAAATAGCACATTTAGCTATGGTTCTATAAGGGGATTGTTGGTTTTTGGCAGAGGTATGCACTCTACTGAGTGATATTCTAGTATTATATGATATCATTATAATATATTTCAAATAAGAAGTAAATGGCCGTCAGCTACTATCAACTGAACTATGTTACTTTTAAAGAAAACCCTCTAAATCAAAGAAAAGTAGCACCCGCCATTCACCGAATGCAAGAAAATACCATTGGTGGTTACAACACAAACCATTTAAGTTGACTGGTTTGCAATATGTTTGGTTGACCCTCACTTTCCACTGCTGCTATAGTTCAACACAAGAGATGCTGGGAACTGTGTCCTCAGCAGTGATCACTAAACACTAAGAGAGTCTCATGTATGTGACGCCAAATATCTTATCAGTGTTTCTCCTGGTAACATTTCTCTGTGGTGGTCTGCACCGACAAAAAAAAGCCTCGGTTGGACCACATTTTAAATGGTAATAAAAAAAAAATCGAATTTTATTTTATGTTATTAAAATATTGTCCAAGAATTTACTCATCATTTAGTACTCATCAATCCCTGCTCAGTCACATTGAGCATACAAAAAAAAATAAAACACTATATAGGAAACACTGACTTTACTGGCTGTTCATATTTCAATCACTTTCAATAACATGTCGCTGCTGAGATGCTAGGCTCCATGTGTTAACTCTCTCCGTCTATGCTGCTGTCAAAACCTTTTGTTTTCTTGCTATTTTTACAGATGTGGAGTCCTTGTGCTCGCCCCTCACTGTCGGCTCTGCTTCTACTTCTTCGACAGGCTGTGAACGACCGGCAAGAGCGACGTTTTTAGCCGTTGTTGTGACCATGAAAGCTAAAAACGTTTGGCCCGCCCACTGCAGGAGTGGAATCACATCCCACACGCACACTGCCCTGCTGCCGCAAATCTACGCAACTCCATGGGAACGAGGGCTCTTATTAAACACTGTAATTCTGAAAGCTACTTTTTTATAGACTAAGCAATCTCTCATGAAGCAAAGCGAATGAAAACATTACATTTGTAAATCATTTTTTTAAACAGTTTGAATGTTTGTAAGCACAAAAACGTAAACACCAGGCCCACAGAATATGAAACAAGCCACAAATTAAAGACAGAGTGTCGAGTGTGAAGCTCACCACTGTGAATCCTCGGGATGGAAGGTGAGGAGGAAACAGTGCAGGAGTGTGTGAGGCAGTGAATTAGCAGCACAGAGACTTACTGTACCTGATGGACCAGAGGATTACCAACATGGCTGCACTGTCACTGCGCATTTCAGTGTATGTATTGCATGCCATGGCTGAACACAACAAGAGTATGACTGTGTGTGTGTGTGTGTGTGTGTGTGTGTGTGTGTGTGTGTGTGTTGCACAGGAAGATTACCTCAGGGATGGACTTAACAAAACGGATGCCATCATTAGCTCCCTTGATCTTAATCAGGCAGTCACAGAAGTAATCCCAGTAGTCTTTCCTCTGGCCAAGAAAGGTTGTCTTCTCTTTCTGGTCGAACTAAGAAACAAACACTGTCTTATTATAGCAAAGTCCTCAATGTGAATTGTGTTATTCGTCAATTATCAGAAAAAATAAATCAAACATTGATTGGTTCCAGCCTCTTAAATAAGAACATTCGAGGAAAACAAGGATTGGATCAAAGATGCAATCTGAAGACAATACCATCACTTCTGAAAACTTAAGATGGCCACTTTTCACTTTGTACTAGTGATTAAAAGGTCAATCAACACAGTAGGTGGGGGAGGTACCCTACCTGTAGCAGGTATTCAAGTTTATAGAAGAACTTGTGCAGGTTGGAGCTGTCATCAGTGATGGGTTCACCACACTCCCTGTGTTCTTTACTCAACTCCAACACAGCATCTGAACAAAATACTCATAATGTTATTAACACACAAATACCATCTAATATTCTTGTGTACACACCGAAAGGCCAAATGTCTTATTTTACTCCCACTAGGGCTGGAGGAAATGGCAAAAAATTATAATAAGATCAAAATGGTTTGTCAGTGGATAAATGTCACATTATTATTCCTCGTAGGTTTAAAGACTGATTTTTACTCCTGAGTAAAGGTTGATTTTTAAAAATTCTTCTATATGAACAGAGAATGACAAACACTTGATGAACAGCAAAACACAAATCTGATGTAAATCAATTATGCGTTAGTCCTCTCATAAGCATCATATCCACATATAGCGAACAATTGCTACTGATGACAAATATATTGTGATAATAATTGATATTGCTTTGTTGCCCGGCCGTAACTCCCACAAAATCCTTTTTGCAACATTTCTATTATTCATGGCTCCCATCATCAATTGCAAAACACTTCCTGACAGAGATCTATGGCCGATCCAGATGTTGCAGTGAATAATTATTCCCAGGATTAAAATGCTGTTTTCCTTCTGTCCTGTGTTTTGCCTTGATATCTCCTTTTTTTTTTTTATTCTATTTTTAATTGCAGGTCCATGGCACACACACACACATGCAGCAACACCACGTGCTGTAACACACATATGTTGTTTATGTCCGGGGCTACGTGTGGACGGCTTAATTACCATCCAGATCTCTGATTATCCTCTGCAGTTGATTATCTCCAACCGATGAGGCCATTGTGGGGTGGGGGGGGATGACAGGGACTTCTGCAAGAGACATTTTCAATTTCATTTGTGCACGTTCCTGAAATGATCTCATGATGTAAACATTGTCCCTGAAATGTCAAGAATATATTAAAAACAAAAAACAATGATACCTGACAGCATGTGAGTGTAAGAGTGGGACAGAGCTGCAACCACAGGGAGGGAAACATTTAAAATACTACTGATCTAACTTGGCTTGCAGGGAAAACCAGAGACTACTGAGTGACACACAGTCTGGTGGGTCCTGTTGTGTTGAGGACTGAGGAGACCTCGGTGAGGAGCCAGGTTCACAGCAGCAGCAGCGTCCTTCTCACTGCTCAGTGACACAACCCGCTCGGATCTGCACCCACAACGAACCACAGCATCACAACCAGAGACATTTCAGATCTGGGTCGAACCTCCTGACGCGACGAGCTGCGACGTAAACACTGGGATTCATGGAACCTGGAAGAGCTGCACCTGCTCCCGGCTCCTCATGCCCCCCCTAAGCGCCTCACCCCCCGTGGCTTCTCCCTCCCAGCACGTCGCGGGTTGGATGTAGAGTCGCAATGAAAACAGCTGAATGTTGAATAAAGAGTTGATAAAGAAACGTACTTGTTCGCCTGTCGGTTGTTCAGGATCCAGGTTTAGAGGCTGAAACCCGCAGAAACTTGCTACCACGGAGGGCGGGTGCTGTCAGTGATTGACGGGTCTGACGGACCAATAGGCGCCCCCCGACCCTTCAAGTTAAAGATAATCAGAGATAAAGTTTCAGGTTACGAGAATAAAGTCTCAATATTACAAGAGAAAAAGTTGTAAAGTTGTAAAAGAATAAATTTGTAATGTTACTGGACGAAAATCATAATATAACAAGACTAAAGTCCTAGTATTACAAAATAAAGTCGTAATATTACAAGGATAAAGTTTTAATATTGAAAAAATAAAACCATACTACTACAAGGTGAAGTTGTAACATAAGAAAAATTAAGGCATATCTTACAAAACCAGGTCAAAATATTACAGGAATAAAGTTGTAATATAACAAAATTATAGTGATGTATTACAATAATGAAGTGGGAACAAAAATGAAGTCATGAAATAACAGGACAAAAGTCATAATATAACAAAAATAAAGTTGCAATATTACAAGAAAAGAGTACTAAAAGAATACTGCTTTGTTTTCCTTATGGTTCAGGTAATGCAACTAACCACATAAACCAGGCATGAATCTTGTTTTCTTCTTTTACTGAGATTGAACTAGTTCATCAATAGTGTTGGAGTCAGCTGACAATCACACAAACTGGAACGAGTAGTAATTCTGAAAGTCGGACCAGTGTCCTGTTACATGGTTGATTCACGTGACGATCTGAAAACGAGGTTTGATTCTCTGTTCACCTTTGTGGTCGATACATAAGGAACCATCCCGAGTTCCACAGGTTCTCACTGGCACTTGCAGAAAGGACGCTGGCGGCTGCACGACTTCGTGGAGGTGCAGTATGTTTCCATATTTTTTAAGAGTTTGTTCACTGGGGGGAAGAATAAAAAATGTTATCTTTAAGAAACAAAATGCTTTACCTCTGGCCAGTCACTAAAAACATCCCCTTGTGAATGCACAATAGAAACAATCATTATGGAAAGTGATTATTATAATCGAAAATATTTAAACTGTGAAAACACAACACAACAACATATAGGTTATTTATTGGTTACTTCTTTTCATTTAGATTTATTTCTTCTTGCAGGAAAATGGCTGCGGATGACGACTTCGTGAGCACAGACACCACAGACATCAGCTCGACCTTCGACACAACCTTCGACCCGTCTTATTATTCCAGTATCTATGAAGACGAAGTCTGTGACAAACCAAGCATCTTGCAGTTTGGATCGATCTTCACTCCGGTTTTCCTCTCCATCGTGGTGGTCCTCAGTCTGTTCGGCAACATCCTGGTGATTGTGATCCTCGCCAAGTATGAGAATCTCAAATTGCTCACCAACGCCTTCATCCTGAACCTGGCTGTGTCGGACCTCTTCTTCACCGCAGGTCTGCCCTTCTGGGCCTACTCCAGCGTGTACGGGTGGAATTTAGGGGAAGCTGCGTGCAAAATAGTGAACTTTGTCTTCTACGTTGGCTTCTACAGCAGCGGTGTCCTCCTCATCTTGATGACCGCTCATCGCTACGTAGCTGTCATGAATCCTCTGTCTGACATTGTGTCAAGCTCCGGCTTCTACAGCGTCTTAGCGTCTGTGATCATCTGGGCAACAAGTATCTTCATTGCCAGTCCGGCCTTCCTCTTCACCAAAGTGGACGAGAATCACTGTGTCTTCGCAAATTCTTACTGGAGCTTATTTGGAATCTACCAGCAGAATATCCTCTTCATACTGAGTTCTGTGGTTTTCACCTTCTGCTATTGTCAGATCATCTGCAGGCTGGTGCGTCCTACTGCCCGAAGACGAAAGAACAAAACCTTAAAGCTCATTTTCACCCTCATGGTCGTTTTCTTTGTGGGATGGGCACCTTACAACATAGTGATATTTCTAAAGTCATTTTCTCTCTGGAAGCAAGAACCCGCTGACTCAGCGGTCGTGGTCGCAGCTTGTGAGTCAGAGAAACCACTGGACTATGCTTTTTACGTCTGCCGGATTTTGGCCTTTTCACACTGCTGCCTCAACCCTGTGTTTTATGTGTTTGTGGGGGTTAAATTCAAGAATCACCTGAAGAAAATGCTGAAGAGCTATGGCCACAGCACAAATAGCCTCCGCAATAGACAAAGCCGACTTACAATCACATCGATGACGAGTGGGGAAGAGTTCTCCATGTAGTCTGTCAGGGCTCCCGCTCTTTGGAACAAGATCCGTCTGGCAAACTCCTCATCCTCTTACAAACCTATTTTAAAGACACATTCTTTCTGCTGAGCTTTCTCTTTTAATAATTTTATCATGTTTTATTTGGTCATATTTTACTTTTGCAACATTTTTTATTTCTGTCTCTGTGCTCTACTGCTGTGTGATCGTCAAATTGCTTTTAAATTGTTTCTTATTGTTTGCTTTTTAAATGTGTTCTATTGTTTGCATTCAATTTGATTTTTTTAAAGTTGTAAAGCACCTTGTAAATATTTTTTTGAAAGGTGATATATAAAAAAGTTTATTATTATTATTATTCAAAATCATATGACTTCAAAATGCTTATGACAAGAAATCCAGGCTTGTAATAGGCTCCATTCCATACATGATGCCAAATAAATGAAGTGTAAAAAACAAACAGTACACCTGGTAAGTTTTTTATTGCCTTTATGAATGTGTTGTAAAGAGTGAACGAGAATGACATTTAATCAAATGAGAACGTTGCCAATTCTGAAAGACAAAACAAGGACAATGGATGAAAAAATAAAAAAAATATACAAATTGACTTGGTAGATTCAATTGGTGCATTTTTATTCAAGCAGACAAATGATATAGATCCATAGGTATAGATCAGATACTGACATTCAATGTATCTGTTGAACTGAAAGAAAACCCTGTGAGGCCTCAGTATGACATCACCGGGTTTAAATAATTCAGATCATATTTGAGAAGTTAACTGCACTGAACAAATCAGACCACATGATGGCAACAAAAATAAATCATTTCGGTATTTCAATTTCAAAAAGGAAAAACAAACAAACATAATATTAAAACTATTTGATTATTAATTATTTCGCCAAATATTTATCTCTCGCTTTAACGTCGCTGTGATACAAGCTGAGGTCGACTCAAGGCCTGAAGGGGACTGTTTACAGTAGTGACAATCCTAACAATGATGAAGATGAAGAAGAAATCTGTAAAATGAATTATTCCACTTAAAGATGTTTCTACAAAGATGGGACAATATGACAAAATGAACCTGTTATAAATGTTTCACACCATTTTATTAAATAACATTTAGGTTAATACATATTTTAGGTGTACGTATATTTTTGTCATCACAATATTTCTCATAAAGGTAAAAAAATAATCCCCCTCACAAGCCGCATGTCAAAAATGATTACCTGCGCATCAGATGTTATATTTCTGTCCACATCTGTTTATTCTTTGTCTTCATATGTGCAAGCACCAATTAACCAGGCAGTGTTCCCACATGGACCCACTGCAACTGCAAATAAAGCGATTCTGAGTCTAGATAATTTATTTCCTCTTCTTTACAAATCAGCCCGGGCCAAGGCGTTAACTGACCTTGTGTGTGACGACTAAACAAACACAATAACACACACAGTATTTATGATTAACATCACTCAGCCACGTACGTCTCGCATCACATCCAAGCACTTTTTGTCCGTTTTTTCCGTCAGAAAATATGTCCGTCACAAATTCCTTCAGTATGCTGTAGTATTTAAAATATTGCAAAAACCATTCCCCCCCCCCCCCCCTTTTTTCTGGTCCAAATCTTTCAGATTTTTCATACATAACGTGTTTCTCCAGAGCCCTGTCAATATAGCCGACCATGGTTGAGTAGTGAGGCCCTGATGGCTCCACGGGGGGTCCAGAGAAGAGTGTACAGGGACAGCTCAGTGGGCCACTGTAACAGCACTCATATCTGTCTCTGGGGGTAGATTAAGCTTAATTAACTAAACCATCCAGCACGCTTGGATGAATGGATACAAGTCAAGGGCAGAGCAGTCACGGGTGTGCTCACACGTTCTCTGGCAGCCACCGGGAAAAAGGGTTTTATGACGAATATTATCGGTATGTGTGTGTAAGCGTGGCACAAAATAAATATACTGTGATGTATGGAAAAGTTGCATGTACAATGACCTTTATTTGGTCTTGTTGTGTGTCTTCATGCGGTCGGTGAACACACCATGCAAGGGACTTGTTCACAGAGATTCAAGATTTAAACCTGCATTGTGCATAAGCAGTTTATCCCACAATCATATACACGGGCTCTCCATGAGAAAGCAATCCTTCATTCAAAAGTCGGATTAGAATGAAAAGAGTCTCGAAAGAGAAATTGTCAAACCTTTGTCTCAAATTTGACTCAAATAAATATGCATCCCAACTAAATTTAAGGAGGTTTATTGTAATACATTATTAAAACCAAATACAGGAGAGAAACGAACAAACCGAAGAGCCGCCACCCTGCAGAGCCCCAACAGGAAAGACGATCTCAGGCATCCCATTTCTTATCTCCGAGTCACTACCATCTCTTTTTCCCAGATCATTTTCTTAGCAAATGATGTTGTTGTTCAATCCTGTTTTTAGCCACAAGCTAAACAGCTGTTGTTGTTTTCTTATGTAGTCTCTGCTACGAGCCCTCCCTGGCCCTAACATTCACTCGGTGCGCTTCTTTTCTCCAGGGCAACTCACCCTCCTTTTTCACATTGATATCGCTCCTTTGATTCCAGTTATCTATAACGATAATTGCGTGGACCATATGTGAATTTAATTGATGCCTTGCAAACGTGTAAATGTGTGTGTGTGTACTTTGTGCACATTGCTAATAAAGTCTTATTTCTTGTTAATCTGGACTGTCAGGGAAATGTGTGCAAATCGATTAAGTGTGTCTGGCTTATCATTACAAACAACTGTTTTAGTGAACAAATATAGATGACTTAATCCTCGTATGACACACACTGGCATGTGTGACATTTCGCTAATGCACCTCATACTGATCAAATTTGTCACGGGAATGGAATGTTTTAAAAAGGGATTAGATCCACTGTTTAGCACACACTTGCTATACACATTAATGCATGTGCACATGCCTTTGCTTTAATGCAGGAGGGTGACGTGTTGTGGGATCCATTCTTTAAAAAATGATCATTTAATAGACTTTAATGATAATCCATCTCTCATGCTGCATCTATTTTTTACATACACAGCTATTCCACATTTCCCCACTAGAGGGGACATGGGTATTGGCATAATGCAGTTTGTTTTATTATTACTGGGCCACATGATTGATTTTTCAGTGAGGCACTTTCCATTGAAAGAATTAACACGGACATGCACGTCCTGGTCGTCGTATAAGAAGATACAAAAGACCTCAACTGCTTTGTTGAAAAACTTGTTTGGGCTGAGATTGTGTGAGTGTGAGTCTGCCTGTCCCACACATCACATCTCCATATGTCTGGATCACCCTCCTCTGCTTACCTGCTGCTTTCAGAAAGAAAAAACACAGTAGATAACAGCCAAGGAGACTCAATTGACAAATCATAACAGCATAATCACATAATCACAGCATAACACAAAATAACTAAACATAGAATAACATAACACAAAATAACATAAGATAAACAACAAAACACAACATACCACAAAGTAACATAACATAACATACAAACATAGATTTCATAACATAAGATAACATAACACAAGATATCATAACATAAGACAACAGTACATTACATAACACAAAATAACTAAACATAGCATAAAATAATACAAAATAACATCACTCAACATAGCATAACACAAAATAACATAACTTAACATTGCATCACATCACATCACATAACAAAAAAATAAGATCACACAGTATAGCATAACACAAAATAACACAAAATAACACAAAATAACATAACAACACATAGCACAACACAACACCACACCACACAACACAACACCACACAACACAAACCAACACAACACAACACAACACAACATACTGTACATTGACGACCAAAGTGCTTTGCATTACAATGCCGGGAAACATTTGTAGCTGTGATGGTCCCAGTGAGAGCTGGACCTCCAGACCTGGCACCAGCTCTTTAGCGCTCTACCCACTGAGCTAATATCCAGACCATGCTTTTTGGCTTCCCATCCCTTATCCTCAGGCTGCACCAGCTGCCGTCTACCTCCGACCACACTCCACGCCCCTGATATGTTGTCCTCTACCTGCCTCGACCCTCCTCCTCCTCGTTTGTAGGTGTTCTATCCCCCCGTTTGGCCGCAACTTTCCAAAAGGTGAACAGAAGTGATTTTCAATAGCACCGTGCATGACTAATGGTAGAAACATGTTAAAATCATCGCAGAAATGTCCTTGGGAAGACAAATGAATTTTCAGCAGAATAATTAACTTAATTAACAAATTTGCATGCATATTCATCAGGGCCATTGAAGTCTTTCCAGCTCAGCTTGATGAACGTTGCTGTGTAATAACCAGCTCATTTACATTCTGCCATCCACTGCCATTTGTGTGGATTACCGAGAAAAGGCAAAGTGTGTGTGTGTGAGTGTGTGTGTGTGTGTGTGTGTGATGCTGGTGGTACATCATATATGCACACACTATCCTCTCTCCCTTAACATGTCACTGAGAAAGTTTGATGAATTGATTTGACATACTGTTTTGTTGGATGTACACCCCAATATTGGACCCAGCCTCTCGTCACACACATACACACTAGGACACACACACATACATAAAACAAGTGTACGTGTGTGCCATACACCCATATCTCCTTTCCACCTCCACCCCTCCTCCCCCCATCTCTCTGGTGGGCAGTTCTTGGCACCAATCCTGAGTCGTAAACCCTCCTGGGTTGCCAGACTGTGCGTTGTTAAAAACGTGAGGCCCTCCGTACCCCCTCCCCGTCTCTGCAGGGCAATCTTTAAAGGCAGCAAGGTGTGACGGCACAGACTGGCAGCTTGGCAGCCATGCCCGAGGATACCAACACTCCGTCAGCCGTGAACGGGCACCATCACATGGGCTCGCCTAACTAATACGCTCACCGTACATGTGCCTTGCTCATGCCTCATCTGTGCATTCAGAGACAAAGGAATTCATTAGGAAAATTTCACATGGCATTGTTTTGTGATTTTTTCCGAGTTATAGTTAATTGGGAATTTCACACAAGCTGAGGTAACTGGGGGAGAGATTATCCAAATGAGTTGGGAAAAGTAATTTACACTCACTTGGCTGTGTGTGCCCTTGATCTGATTGGGCAGGCAACGACGAGAAAAGTTATTTTACAGAAGCTTGTGCAGGATATTTCCTCCAACTACACGCTTCTCCTCCTCGTCACGGAGCTCTCCTCCGATTTAGATGCCACCGAACACTGTTTTCGAAGGAGACGCCTCCCAGCAGGTTACTTCCCGACCTGTCAGAAAACTGCTGCACCACCAACATTTTCTTGCCAACATAAAAAAGGAATGCAAAGCAAATGCTTTTGCACCTTTAACATAAGCAATATGCTGCATGGTCCTGAGATTTTACAGGAGCAATTATCACATGTATGAAGGGGGAAAAAAACACCTGACACATACAAACTTGTGATATTCAGCATAGTTTCCTCCCTTTGCCTCTGTGATACTTTTCTCCTACGCTTTTTATGCAGACATATGTGTGACACTTGAAGCTGTTATCGTAGCTGGAAGTGTGAAAGAGAATTGTTGCAATAATATGTCGCTCTTGAGTGTTATGACAGGAAAATGCCTTTCAAACACAGAACTGGCATTTTCAAGTCGTGTCTGACACAACAGTGTTTGTGTTCCATCCCGATAACAGTGAAGCCAACTTCTCACATTATTCACTCCCGAGACGCTTCGATAGATTCTTCCGGGGCGAATAAGTTGTGTGATAAAATAAATTCCTCGCTTATCGGGAGAATTATTGCGTTTTTAACGACATGTTTTAATCGTAAAAAAAAACAACTCATTTATTGTGTTGTCTGACCCTCTTTGTTTTGAAGCTTCCACTGAAGCAAGACGAATACACAACACAAATGGACCATTAAACTGACCTTCTAACTGGGCCGTGTGAAAATCTAATGGCTGTCACCGCGCTGATGGGGAGATTTACACGACGGCAGCCCTTTTCCCTCCAGTGACAAAATATGAAAAATACACATCAGATGCTTGTTTTCACGATCCTCCCTTTTTGAAGTGGCAGCAACTCTCGCAGCTCGAGTGAACCAATCTTTAAAAGCTTCGATCACAGAGCATGAAAGGAGAGTTTGCACGGATGAAAACAAACCAACAACAACAACAGCACACTCTCCCCTGCAGACTTGTTTTGTTGGCATGCTGATGTGATTGTTGCTTTTTTTTTATAATAGCTGCAGCACATTATTATAAAAACTTCATCTGATCCCGGGCTAAACCACACACACACACAATCACACACAGAGACATGTATGGAAATAAAACAACACCTGGATTTGCCATGGAGCGACGGGGATCATGTCTTCCAGGTTCATCTCGTGTCTTTCTGTCTGTGGAGTCTGTTGTTCCCACAAACGTTAACAGACACAGTGTATGTTCCACATTATATCCACAGAACTTGGCCAAGTCTATTGGAAAATAAAAAAATCTCATCACTTCTTTGTATCTCTTCTGTTGAGGTAGTGGGGGGGCCCTATTTGACGACGCCACCGTTTGATGGCGCAATTGATGGGAAAGTTCTGAAGAAAGTCCCAAAGCCTCAGAGGAATTTGATTACCTCCATCCATTATCTGCACAGTGAGCAATCGCAAGGCTCACCATCTGTCATCCGTTTCATTTGCATCGTCAACACCTGCCCTGCCTGTTTATGCCTTCACATTTTTTATAAGCTGCCTTTCATGGCAGGGGAAAATGTTGACTTTTCCTTCTAAATACATTAATTCCACAAGTTCAAAGAACATATTGAACGCCGACAACTTGGTTTATGTCTAATTGAATTTGGAAACTCTCCTTTTTATTACTGGATTTTAAAATGTATACATGGAATGGAGCAGCTTGCTGAGCAAGACAGTGTTGTTTTGCAGATAAACGGATAGATAGATAGATAGATAGATAGATAGATAGATAGATAGATAGATAGATAGATAGATAGATAGACAGATAGACAGACAGACAGACAGACAGACAGACAGACAGACAGACAGACAGACAGACAGACAGACAGAAGATAGATAGATAGATAGATAGATAGATAGATAGATAGACAGACAGATAGATAGATAGATAGATAGATAGATAGATAGATAGATAGATAGATAGATAGATAGATAGATAGATAGATAGATAGATAGATAGATAGATAGATGGATAGATAGAAGGATGGATGGATAGATAGATCAGTTTCCATATCACACCATATCTCCCTGTTTGTAACCAACACATTATGCTGCATGCACTCCCTCTTCTCTCCCTCCCTCCCTCCCTCCTCAATCCTCCCCCATCCATCCATCCCGTCTCCCATATCCCCAGGTGGTGTCGACGGCTGCGGGGCCCATTAGCGACAGAATTCCTGCCTCCAGCAGGCCATGCGTGTCCCGAGTGACACATTTTTGGACCGGCACCAAGAATCCAACCCTCCGCAGACAGCTCACTTCCCTCTGCAGTCACCACAATGTGTGCATGTGTGTGTGTGTGTGTGTTAGAAAGAGAGAGAGAGGGACAGAGAGAGAGAGAGAGGCCTTGTGAACACAGTATGAGTCCCACAGGAAATGCTTGAAAGGCAGTATGGGCCAGATTGGTGATGGCGCAGAATGGACTAGAATACTAAAAAGAAACGCAAAGATATTCCACAGTAGACATTTCATACATTGATAAGATGAGTCTTCTGCCAGCTCTGGACATTTCTCACATCCGTAACCTGCAGAAAACCCTCCATCGTGCGTCCTCTGAATCTTATGGCAGCTTAGGAGTATGTCGTGGAAACATTTTAATTGGATTTTGCAGATTCACATTGTTGTTTGTTGATGGTCTTGGCCAGCTGATGCTTGTGTACCAAATTCTATTTTCCAAACAGTTTGTGCACGAGGAGGAGAAAGTAGCTCCAAATGAGATTCGTATGAAATGTTGCATGGGTTGCAGACAGCGAGCGGTGCCGTGGCCGTCATTACCTCATCTGAATTGATCTGCACAAGTGATATTTGATGGTCGATCAAGATTCTTATTAATCATGAGGAGGAGTGATTATGAAACAAGTTAAGAAAGAGCAGTGAGACCTTTAAGTATAGATATTATGAATGGATTCTTTCTCCATACTAATAGATAGTTAATTATGTACCTAATGACTCCTCACAAAGCGCTATATAATTAGTCTAGATGAGCCGAGAAAGTTCCTACTTGTTCTTACATGTTTAATGTTGGTGATTTCTCATTTCCAAATGGGAATGTGGGTGATGGTGGTCTAACATTAGTCTCTGTGGGGCCACAGGAAGGTGCTGATCTATCTATCTATCTATCTATCTATCTATCTATCTATCTATCTATCTATCTATCTATCTATCTATCTATCTATCTATCTATCTATCTATCTATCTATCTATCTATCTATCTATCTATCTGTCTGTCTATCTATCTATCTGTCTGTCTATCTATCTATCTATCTGTCTGTCTATCTATCTATCTGTCTGTCTATCTATCTGTCTGTCTGTCTATCTATCTGTCTATCTGTCTATCTCTCTACCAGCCGCAGCAAAAGCATATTTATGGAACTGATATCTATAAGTGTGCAGCTTGGTGAAGCTTGATTGACAGTTCGCTCTTCTCTACTGAGGCTCCTCCTAATTCTGCACATGTCCATGATAACGATGTAATAATCATACATTCATTAAAAGTATAGCTTCATTCCTTTTGTCCACAGATCCACACACAAGGCATCACCGGATCACTTGAAAGTGTTTCTTCATCTGTGTGCGATGCATGAATTATACCTGTTTGTGGGTCTGTCTGTCTGTCTGTCTGTCTGTCTGTCTGTCTGTCTGTCTGTCTGTCTGTCTGTCTGTCTGTCTGTCTGTCTGTCTGTCTGTCTGTCCCTCACGTGCCACAGTCACGACGACCAGATGCTCACATTCACAGTCGAGGGATTTGAAACCACCTTACCCAGTAGCACAATCTGCCCTGAAATAGGGTGTTGCTGGGGTGTCAGAGGATCACACCCCTTTATGCTTCCCACCTGCTCCAGAACCCACCCTATACTGTCTCATGATGTAGCCACACACACACACTCACACACACACATATGCATACACCCAGTCAGAGCACCTCTACAGACAAAGAGCACAGAGCACAGAGGTGATGTAGTGACAGATGCTCCTGTCACGTACTTAGCATATCTCCACCTCCAAGATAGTGCAGGAGTTGAAGTGCCTCCGTCGCTCCATGGAAACCTACAGTGCCACTCTTCCTAACTCGTTAATCTCCACTCTATCTGACAGATAAAAGCAGCTCTTAAACCGCGATCCCTCACCCAATATTTATCCAATCTGACCAAATATTATAATTAATGCCTCCGTCTCCTCCGGGCCAATATATCCCCCACATCTACCCACCCTCCCGCCCCCGACTAACCTTTCAGTGCCAAGTTCACAGATAGAGAGAAAGTACTTCCTGTGAGAGGCCGGGCCGGCTGCCAGAGAGACTGATCCACCAATCTGACACGTTAATGAGATCCTGGCCCGTAGTACTGTGAGTGTCAGGCCTCCTCCACTGCAGCATCAGCCCTGTCGTGACCCGCAGCACACACGCACACGCACACACACACACACACACCACACGCACACACACACACACACACACACACACCACACACACACACACGTGCACGCCTCTACTCATATGTGTAATTTTTTTCACACGTGCACCCAGAGAAGCACAAGTACAAATGACACTGAGTTTCTCCTCACACACACACACGCACACACACGCACCGCACACACACACACCACACACACACACACTTTGAGGGGGGGGGGGGGGGGGGGGGTTCAGCTCCTTAAATCTGTCTAATTAAAACACCAAATCCCTCTACTCCCCTCACCCACCAACCCAATCCTCACTTCCCAGCCACACACACGCACGCACGCACCACACACACACACGCACACACTCTCGCACCCCCACCCTCCTCCACCCACCCACCACCCCCGATTCCGCAGGAGAAATGATTATTAGGAATTTAATGGGGGAACGTTTCCCATCCCACACCATCTGGGGCTTGGGAATGGCACGAAATTTGAGGAGGCTTGCCGACGTGCGTGGTGGGGGAACATTATTTTCATTTTTTTGTCTTGACTGGTGCTCAGACTTTCCGACATCGCAGGGAAAAGAGGCTCCTGATTACAATAAATTATCATAATATATCACAAAGTAAAATACATATAAAGATGGCTCCTGCGTTGCGTTCGGTGACTGCGCAAAACTTCCCCTCAACTTCCGAGCTGCTTACCGCGCCTGGGAAACTTTCCCCCACAGAAACACGGTGTTTGTTTTGCACCGACTGTGACACCGCGTCTCAGATTGTGAATGCACCTCTACACGATACGTATCCTCCACTCCTGTCCTTCACCTCCCACACAGCGCTGGGCCATATGCTCCCTCTCTCTCCTCTCTCTTCCCTCTCCTCTCCCTCTCTCCTCTCTCCTCTCCTCTCCTCTCCTCCTCTCTCTCTCCTCTCTCTCTCTCTCTCTCTCTCTCTCTCTCTCTCCTCCCTCCCTCTCTCACTCTCCATCCAGTTTAAAGTGATAGTTCACCTAAAAATGAAAATCCACTCCATTATCCACTCACTTACGAGTCCACAAACCACTTTAGGAGTTTCAGGGGTAAACAGCCTTGCGGCCAAATCCAATACAATAAAAGAATCAGAATCAGATACGGGGGTTTATTGCCAAGCAGGTTTACACATACAAGGAATTGGCTGGGGTGTATTTGTGCAAGTATAAATATACAAATATAAGAAAGGAAACAAAAATGAAATATAGAAATACTAGGAGGGGGCGACCACTTCTTCACACGTAAAAAAAAACCCCAGCAAACCATCATAAAATGCCTCCGTGCTGCTCCTGTGGTGTCATCCAAGTGTCCGTAAGCCCCGACATTCAAATCCGACTCCAAACAAGATCATTTACACAATGTTTTTAGCTCCGGAGAAGAATATCAGACGACATTTAGGCTAAAAACATTGTGTAAATGATCTTGTTTGGAGTCAGATTTGAATGTCGGGGCTTACAGACACTTGGGTGAGACCACACGAGAAGCACGGAGGGATGTTATGTTTTTTCTCACTTGATTTTATTTTACGTTTTAAGAAGTGGTTGCAAGTTACTTCAATTGTATTGGATTTGGCTGCGATGCCGTTTACCCCTGAAACTCCAGCAGTGTTCTGTGGACTCAAACACTTCACCCACCACCTCCACCGGCATAATGGTGAGTAGATAATGAGTGATTTTCATTTTTGGGGTGAACTATCCCTTTAATGAGCTTCATGAATGTAGGGGTGCGTGTACACGTTTGACCCCGTGCTAAACTGCCGCATGCCGCCCCGTGGACCCCGTGGGTGTGAAAACACCCCCCCCTCCTCCTCCATCCCTCCTCGCCTCCTCCTCCACGCGAGGCCCCGAGAGGGATTTGAACCCCTCAAAAACACACATGTGCGCACATATATTCACAGCGAGATGGCAGCGGGACTGACAAGGTGAGAATCTCATGTGAATGGGACAAATAGGGGGTGTCGCAGTGAAGGGTGGGGGGCTAAAGAGGTGCTTTAAAGCCCCGGAGGGACCCCCAGCAACCTGGTCCCCTGGTTTTTTTTACGATTGGAACGAGGGAGAGAGGGATGAGTGAGGGAATGGGCTGGTTTCCCCGGATCAGCTGAATATTCCTCGTCTTGATTGCCGGAAACACAAATCACCAGAAGCAACATTTATTTCCTCATCTAAATCAACAGCAGACAAGTCCCAGCAGAGTCTGGAATCATTAGCAGTTGTGTAGATGGACGAATTAAAAAAAAAGAAAAAAAAAAAAAAGAAAGAGAAAAGGATGTTGCGGAATTTGCTGTTTTCTGGTTTTGTTTGATCCCTGCAGAATGAAAACTGATCCGTGTTTCCTGCGAGGAGCTTCAATCAGGAAAACTCCGACTTGCTCCTCTCTGCTACTTTTTTGATGCTAGAAAATTCAACTTGGTCTAATTCGTGTTTTTGCCAGATTTGATCTTCATTTCTTTCCCCTCTGTAAACACAATAGAGCAGATACGATGAGGATAATTCAACATTATAGTGTCACAGCCCTGAAATGACTTTTTGTGTTCAGTTAATTAAAGCGAGGATTTGATAATGATGATTTACAGCTCCAAATCGCTGTTTTCCTCATTAGTTGGCAAAACAATATTAATCAATATTTAAAGTTGTCTGGTGCTGAGTAAACGAGTTTGCTCTGGATGCAGCTGCAGCAAAGACACGAGGATGAATTGTGGCCCTGGTGGAAGATATTAGGTTTCTGAGGTGTCAGGTGTAATGTGATCAGCACATTAGTTATTGTTGTAAAGGTGAAGCTGCTTTTCCAAACTAATGACACACCGGCCAGGCCCCCTTTTTTAAAAACCTCGTGAAATTACAAACAGGTTGTCAGCGTCCTCACACAGACGGGAGAAGGTTCTCACTTCAGGATCTGGAGAAGATGAGTGAGGGGCTGCATCTTTTCACAGGTCACAGGGGGCTGCACGTCTCTGTCTGAGATCAGTGGGACAGTTTGACATTGAGACATTTGCTCCAGTGTAGAATGTAGAAGGATGAATTTGAGATTCAGTTACTGGGATAAAAGTGAAGTTGGTGTGTGTGTGTGAGAGTGTGTTTTAAGTTTATGTTAGGGATCTGTATGTTTTGGCTATCCACACAGCAAAATCAAAGTGCACACTGATTGGAAGTAAATGCAAAATGTGTGTGTGTGTGTGTGTGTGTGTGTGTGTGTGTGTGTGTGTGTGTGTGTGTGTGTGTGTGTGTGTGTGTATACAAAAAATGACCAGAGCAGTTCCTTCATCACTTGATCATGAGCCGACGAAAATAAATATAAACACAGACGTAAACTACTTATTTCCCACATTAAATTAATTAGTTTGAACTTTAATATCTGAAATTATCAAATGTTCTGCTTCTGTGAAATAGTCTCTCCTATTCCCAGAACATTGCACAAGTAAAAAAAGGGAAAGAAGTGATTTTACCCTTCATTAAATCTCATTCTCCTCACAGTCAGTGTCTGGAAATACGGAGGAAACCAAGTGTCTCCAGTGTTTGGAGCCAGGGATGGTTTGTCCCTCCAAAAACCCAGAGATCTCCAGGGAGCAGCTCTTCTCTCTGGAACTGGGAGGACTGGGATCAACTGTCTGAGCTCTCTGGATCACGTCCAACACCTCGTGGGCATCTCACACAAATCATCCACCTGATCACCCGAGATCTAATCACATGTTACCCATAATCCTCTTTTAGATTTAGAAAATATCTGCAGGAGAGCAGATCATTTTTCATACAGCTTTATAATTTCATATTATCTGTTTGTACAAAATAAAATAAATGTCTTAACTTCACTTCAAATTGAAGTGAAGTTAAGACATTTGGATCCTTATAGAAATAAATTTGATTATTTAGTTTTATTATATGTGATTTAAATGTCTTTTTATGGATTGACACCTCAACATATTACAGCTTTTCCTCCTCGTGTCTCTTCAAGACTATTTCCTCCAGGCCTCACGATTTTTACACGATGTATTTCTGATAGATGGATCAATAAATAAATAAATAGACAAATAAATAAATAAGATTATCCCCGCGGAATTTAACCTTGGTTTATTTTGTCCATACAAATTATTTTTCCTTTTTTTTTAATTGCAGTCGATCATTTCCACAGAAAGCTGAGAAGCAGCCTCTTCATTTTATTGCGACACAAGCACAATCACAAAAAAAACAATAAACACATTACTTCACGAGTATTTCGATCCATAACGAGTTTCCAGAGGAGCGCGTGAGGTGCGAGATTGCGCGCGCGTGTGTGCGTGTGTGTGTGAGAGATATGAAATAAATCAGAAATCATTCGTCATCCGGGGAAAGTTACAAAATCAACAGGGTTTATGTGAGTACAGTCACCAACATTGTGCAGAAAGACATGAAGTGCATCACAGTCGCTCCTCAGTGTAAAAAGTTCACATCAAACTATCCCAACAAGTTTCACTTAGTTGCATATTGGTCAGTGGTCGTCATCTCCTTTTTTTTCTTTTTTTAAGGCATGTTGATCAGATTCAAATAGATTTTGAAACAGGTGTTCACCTCACCTCACGCAAAACAAAATCCAAATCATAATAAAACTAAAAATCTTTTCACTTCCAATGCTCGACTTTCAGCTGCAGTGAAATATACAATGAAACATAAAACAAACTTTCAATGTTATGGGAAATCCACATAAAAGGTCACACTGTTGAATTTTACAATATCTTTTTTTTTTTTGTTATAATATATTATCCACATTCAAATTGACGGACTTGTTATAAATAAGCTTAAATAAATAAATAAATACAATAATCATAATTTTACATTCACCTCGTTACCACACTATTTACTCCAAATACAAATGCATTTAATATTTTTTACCTCCCCCCCCCCAGCTCATAACTTCAATTCATCACATGACATCATCCAGGTCTCCTGAACACATGCACGTCTCCTTTTTCTCCCCGTAATTAATGCCGTGTAATTGTCATCGTTTTAATTAGATATTAGATGATGAGAAACGCCTTGAGGAAATAGACATAAATCATTTTTTTATAAGCAAAGATTGCATTTAGCTGCCTTGCATAGCTCAATTGACCTTTATTGCTAACAGAGTGAGTCTCTGAAGTCCAATCATGTCTCAGCAAACTTCAGCGGTGAAGTGAAACCTCTGGATTCTTCCTCCCCGGTGGTTTTATTTACTGTCTTTTATTTTTTATTTGACTTTAAATAGTTCTTTAATTTAATATCAGTTAAAACGTGTCAATTTCTGCAGGTCTGCCATTAACACACATTACAAATAGGTGGATTCACTGTGGCTGTAAACCTGCATCTTCAACAAATGATTCTCCATTTGAGTTGTTGTGGATTTGATCGTTTAAATGTGGCACTTTCACATTTAATCTTTTTTAATTTTTAAACGAATCAGAGGAACTTCCCTCGCATCCGGATCGGTTTACTTCTTTTGCTTCGAATTCCTGTGTGTGTCTTTCCTCTGCCTCGTATCGACACACATTGAGTTGGACACAAATTGAGAACAAGTGGAATCATCGCATCTAATTTGCTGGATTTTACCATGTTATAAAAAGAAAAATAAGACTGAACATTAAAATGAAAAATGACTCGTTCGAATGGGCATTTTTGCAGTGCACCAGGAGTCCAGTTCGTTCCACTCTCGACATCTGCGCGGGGGGGAATTGCATCGCTTCTGAAACTTGAACTTTGTCCAGCTGATTGATTAATTGTGGAAAGAGCCATTAACTTCCCCTTGTGCTTGGAAGGACTGGCTGCGGACGTGCAGGTCGTAGGGAAAACGGGTCTCTGGGGAGACGCGGTACATGGAGTTGTGCGCAAGAGCCGCGCGCCCTGGCGCACCGCAGTAGCGCACGCCGTAATGGCCGCTTTTGTTGTAGTCTGGTGGCTCCTCGTTTTTCAGGGAGAAAATCCCGTTAAAGTTCATCGGGGGGCTCAGCTGGCCGTCGAAACGCGGGCTCCCGCTCTCCGGGGACGGGTTCTCGTAGTAGTGCTCGTACGCGCCGCTGTAGCTGTAGTGCCGGAACGTTTTGGCGCTGCTGTCCAAGCTGCCGCCGCTGTGGCCCGGGGGCGTGTTCACGTCTGTGCCGGGGTACGGGTACATGGCGTCGTAGGGCGACCTGCCGGAGAACATGACCTCTCCGTTGTGGTCCGTGAGGAAGTTCCTCGCGTTCAGCTGCAAACAACCGGCCACCAAGTTGGTCGTGGGCTGAGATAATCCTTTGCACAAAGTCTGTACGAAGGCGAGGAGGTCCGGTCTCTTCCCTGCGCTCAGAGTCTCTGACAGGGCCCAGATGTAATTTTTAGCCAGTCTCAGCGTCTCGATCTTGGACAGTTTCTGAGTTTTGGAGTAGCACGGCACAACTTTACGCAGGCTCTCCAGCGCGTCGTTCAAGCCGTGCATCCTGCTGCGCTCTCGGGCGTTGGCTTCGTGGCGCCGGTGTTTGACCCTTTCCCCCGGCTCCTTGCCGGCCTTCTTTTTCCGGGGGCCTCGCTTTTTAGGGAGCTCGTCGTCGTCCCCGTCGTCCTCCCTCTCGTCATCCTCTCGGTCGGAGAGGTCGTCCTCGGCCTCCCTCATCGCGGAGTTGGACCTGTCCAGGCTGTGCTGGCGCTCCTGCTCCAGGCGCTCAGGTAAGCTGTCTCGGGAATAATTGGCACCGAACCGCGGCTCGCACATCATGTGAGGTTCCTCGAATGGCAGTGTCAACATATTCCTACAGAGATCAGAACAAAAACAAAAATATATAAACACAGAGCACACACCCTTGTCTTCTGAAGGTTGTCAGTGAATTCCACGGTGAGAGGAAGAGGAACAAACCAAGGCCAGTGTCACAGTGTAAAGACGCTCAACTTCACTGCCTCTGCACTTTATACCATTCTGTGATGCCACCAGAGGTTCGTGTTCCAGCAAAGTGCAGAATGAAACCATTCTCCAAAACATTTGAAGGGTGTTTAACTCTGAATATAATAAAATACACAAATGCATTGAAACAACATGATGCAAATGGTTCTCACCTCTGGTCAGCGTGCGCCCTGCATGGTCCCGAATATCTCCTGTGAATCTGCGCTGCAGCTTCTTCTCATGCAAACCACAAATTAGAGGAAAAAGCTTAAACATACGCACCCAACCCCTCTCTCTCTCTCTCTCTCTCTCTCTCTCTCTCTCTCTCTCTCTCTCTCTCTCTCTCTCCCTTCCTCTCCCCCTCTCTCCCTCTCTCTCTCTTTGAGGAATGACACTCATGCCAGCAGCGGGTACCCGTGCCATCTGCCGCTGACGTCTTGTGGCAGCCGAGACCACGTGCTCAGCGTCCCGCGGGACCTCCATTCCGCTACCGATCATCTGGCAGCTCCGGTAATGGGCACCGGGAGGCCCGCGTTTACCGTCAGAAACACAGACCGGAGAGGGATAACAACGAATATCCAGCCTCTTCTCCCCGCATGTGAGAACAGATGAATTCATGTCTTTTTATCTGGGAAAAAAAATGGAGGGATGCGCAGGAGGAGAGCTGCTTCTTCCAGGCACCTCTCAACAGGTGAATGAGACGGAGTGAAGTGGAGAAGAAGATGAGAAATAAGCAAATTAAATGAGATTGTAAAAAAAAAAAAAATACAGTGAAGCTCAAAAGATCTGGATAAATAATTTAAATCTATTGGAAAACAATAAGAAAAGAGAAGGTTTTAAGTTTAAAAGAACAAAAGAGGCGATTTCATGGTGTGTTGCATATTTACTAGATGGTTCTATTATATGTCTTCATAATTTTAACTCTGACATATCTCATGCACATACAGCAATGTAAAGGCTGTGAAATTCACACCGAGAGACCTCCCCTGATTAAATTACATTAATTTAAACCAATTATAAATGGGGAGCTGCAAATAAGGGGAATAAAAAGCCATGTCAGGACTATAGAGGATTTCAATCAGGAGGAAATGCAGTTCTCTGCAGAGTGTTAACCCTCATGTTCTGTTTAAGGTCCTGCACATGGGGACACTTTCCCCAAGCTCAACATCAGAGCTGACGTCACAATAATGGTTTTTTTTTTGGCAATCAAGCGCAATATGTATTTTAAAGAGATTTGCGAACATTCAATTGACAAATGTATCTATAACATCCCCAGTGATGACTATCTACTAAACTCTTATCTTAACACAAACCAGCATCTTTCCCTGAACCGTAAACAGATTTGAGCAGATCCCCAAAAACTTTCTATGAGTCGACCTGAAGGGAAGTTATAAAAGATATTTACTGTTTATTTTACAGCAACATGTTTGGTCTAATGAAAAAATGTTAAAAAGTTGATTTAGCAGTCATTGCTTTTGCACATGGAACAATAGGGTCTCAGTGGCATTTCAAAAATTGAAATCTCAATTAAATACAAGTGCTAACTGAATGTTTGATATATTAATATATTATGTAAACTAAGGCAACTAATGATTATTTTCATTATCGATTAATCCGCAGACCATTTTTCCATGTTGATCATTTCGTCTGTTGTTGACACCGTCAGAAACCGTCCACAACTCAAACAGAGAAAACCAGTGAATCATTGAAATCGGACATTTTCATCAGTGAAGTCATCGATTGATTGACTGATCGTTGCAGCTCCACATACAAAAGGCGAAAAGAAATTCCACCAGGCAAGGTTTTGCATGCAGAGGATGGGCATACCAGAGGGGCGTGTGCACAGTGTTGGTACCTCAGGACCGTAGATATTAAGTACACCCCGTGGAAAAGGCCCAGTGGCACGCTGCCAAATCCACACAGGGGCACAGCTGGCACTCGATATGGGTATATGCCCTCCTCAGTTATGTGGAACGCACACACAAGTGCACACACACAGACGTGCGCCTGTGAATGACCTTGTTGCAAGGAGAATCAATTAAAGCGACTTATCATTCTGTATTGGACATTACAAGACATCGATCAGAAGCGTGTGTGTGTGTGTGTGTGTGTGTGTGTGTGTGTGTGTGTGTGCAGAGGGTCTCAACACTTTCATTACACCTAAGAGTGTCAATGACCATGTGAAGGTAAAGTAGCAGGTGACACAGAGACAATGACAGCGTGCACACAGTGGTGAGTGTGTGTGCACTTAGTGTGTGAGACATTATAGTGTGTGTATCTGTGTGTGTGTGTGTGTGTCTGTGTGGACAAACACTTACTGTACATGAACACCCCAAAATAACAAAAAGAAAAAAAAGAAAAACAGTCCTTTCATTACAGCCCCCCCCACCACCAAAGAAAATGCCTCAGCTGGTCTGCTGATGGTTCTGGTCGAGCACACACACACACACACACACACACACACACACACACACACACACACACACACACACACACACACACACACACACGCACGCACACACACACACACACACACTCGCATATGATGAGTCAAACTCCCCATCTCAGACTAATCAGTTGACTGCACTAATTGCAAATGCAAATATGCAAATTTATATTAATTAATTACTCCACTAATTAGTTCTCTTGTCTTTTCAGGTAATAAATCATGGTGTGGTTGAGAGAGAAAGAGAGCAAGGGCGAGAGAGGGAGAGAGAGAGAGGTGCCAGTGATCTTTTGTCTGCTGGAGATCGGTGTTTCAGGTCGGAATCGATCCTCCGATGTTCCCGGGACTCGTTTTTTATCTCCTTCGAGACGCCTTAACTTTTCTTGTTATTTTTATTTATTTTGTTCCTCTCCCCAACAATTCCAGGCCGGTTAATTATTTCAGATGATATTTTATGTTGCGTACTCGAAGGGTGGAAGCCTTGTAATTTGAGAGGTTATAACAAATAGCAGGGGTTGGTAAATCAGGCATCTCGCTGACTTCTCTCCTGTCAGCTCCTTTAATTATCACATTATCAGCTTTTATAGACACGGAGCGTGGTGTGGAGCTGCAAATGAAGGCGCCGCCGATCGCACGCTGAGCTGCAAACGTTTCTCAATTGATGTCAGCATTTAAAGGGAGCCTGTGTCTGGAGGATGAGCGCGAGGTGAAGCGGTGGAGGGGACCGCTGACGTTGTGGCAGAATACGACACGAATCGGTCCCAAAAAAATCCAACTCATCACTTATCTGTGGAGTTCAGGTTCCTCTGGTAAAACCCCGCGAAGCAAAGGAAGACTCCAAAAATAAACTTGAAGGCGAAGAATGTTTTTTTTTTTCTTCATCCTGACACTGACTCTGTAATGAGGACCGAACTGTTAATTTCCACTTTCTCAACAATCTAACAACTCTCATTATTTATTTTGCATTGCTTTACACGGAGGCGCGCGTACAAATAACCGAACACAAAACACAAATCCTAAACGAGGAAGTGTTTAGGCGGGTTCCAAATACAACTGCGAGCATTTCAGTTTGAGTACTTGTTGATGGCTAATGCCCTGATGAATACCTCAGCTGCGGCTGTTAAACAATGTCAGATTCTTGCTCTCACACCATAAACCTGCTGTTTGCAGATTTATCGTCTTGTTTATGATGAAACGTTTCCAGATCTCTGGCAATTTGCTCTTTCAGCGACACCTCCAGTGAATTCGCTCGCACTCCTGCCCCAAAACCAAGCTTCAGTCTTTCCCTTTTCTTCGTCATTCATCCGAGTGCCGAGTGTCTTTGTTTTAAAAACCTGGAGATCTGGAGGAATGAAAGCACACGTTTCAACAATAAATACAAAACACAAACAAAATTACCAACCCTGTATTTCTTAACTCATCTTTATGTAATGCAAATTTTTAATAGAAATATATTATGTGTAAAAGAGTACTGCAGAAGTCACACAAGTAAAAGTAAATAAGAATTAATGTACTTAAATACCCCAAAGTAAACATACTCATAATACATAAAATGGCCCATGTGAGTGTTAAACCCTAAGAATAATATTCAATTATTATTACACATACAACAACATATGAGCAGCTTTCCCTCCATGGAATTTAATAGAATTTTACACTGATCTAGATCCTTTTTCTGGTCAGAATTATTTAGTAAAACGAAACAATCTCATCCATGTTGTCGACGTCCAGACTGCTGCTTTAAATAAAACCTGGATTCAAAAACATGGGGAAACATGTTGTGAAACCCTTTCAGTCTCAATCCGGTGCCGGTTGGTGAGACGTGAGGACGCAGCCGACGGCCTTCGCCCACAGAAGGCTCACGTGCAGCACGGCGGCGGCGGCGGACGCGAGGAGGGGAGCTGAGCATTGTGGGACTGATTACCAGAGGCCAGGTCCTGGACTAGTGTCCTCCAGCTGTGATGTTCTACCCAATTAGAAACTCCATATGCTGCCCCACTCAGCTGCTGAGTGGCCACACCTCCCACCCACACAGGTGGAGCAGCATGTGTGTGTGTGTGTGTGTGTGTGTGTTTGTTGTTGCCTTTGTTGCCTGTCAACACAAACCCACCACTGAGAAGTAAAAGCAAAGTTTCTGTTGTGCCGGTTCGTGCTAATGTTTTTAAAGCGTTCACCGATATTCAACACCTCGAATTTAATTTCACGACGAGGTCCACGACTGCAGTGCTCTCCTAATCCCAACCCGGCTCCTCACACACACACACAGAGTCACCGCTCCTGTGATAGGAAACACACAGGTATTTAGGTGGGTGGCGTAGAAATGCTAATAGTATTAAAATATGGGGGTATGAATAATGGATATGTTTTTGAAAATGTATAATGTAAAGATGTTAGAGCTGTTTTTCAGACAGAGATGGGATGCAGACGTGAGACGTTGCTGGAGGCAGCCGCTCCTCTTTCAAAGCACAATCTGTTCGCGCACGTTCAAAGTGGCTGTGACAATCTGTTCGACTCGAAAGTGATAAGATAAATAAAAATGTGTCAGATATCATATTTAAGTAAGAGCCACGTCTTCAGTTTTATGTGCGTGTATTGTATGGAATGTATGATCAACTCCGACAGCACCAACCTGCAGTAACTACACAGGACATGTCAATACACACACGTTATTCACATTCCCAAAAAATTCTGAAGCAGCCGGAGTGAGCGGGGGAAAAAAAGTAATGAAGTAGCTTGAGTTTAAAAGTGTTTTTTTTTTTTTTTTTTTTTCATGCATGCGATTTTACCGACTCGCCAACTTTCACCACATTTTTTCACGGCAGCTCAGGATCCCCACCCCCCCGAACATGAAGCTGAGATGATTGACGGCGCCGCAACGTCGGTTTTTTTTCTCACCTAATCGACACTCTGGGTGTTGGTAAGACTCCTTTTCTCCTCCTTTCCTCGTCAGCTGTCCTCGACTTCCTGTTGTCCTGCTGTGCTTCAAACAACTTCCCAGTCAAATCCAAAGCGTTTCTATCCGTGTGAACCAGAAATGCTGCTGAAGTTTGGTTTGCGTCATGAAATATCAGTGGGAGAGACAAATATGAGAGGTGAGTGTTGGTCACACACACACACAGGTTTGTACTTCTATCTTCGTGAAGACACTCATTGCCTTTAAAACCAACCCCAAAATGCAACTAACCCTAACTAAACCTAACCTAAACCTAAACCTAACCTAACAACCTAACCTAACCTAACAACTAACCTAACCTAACCTAACCATTCAACCACTAACCTAAACCTAAACCTAACCTAACCTAACCTTAACCTAAACCTAAACCTAAACCTAAACCTAAACCTAATTCTAACCCTAAACTAAACCTAAACCCTAACCTTAACCTTAACCTTAACCTAAACCTAAACCTAACCCTAACCCTAAACCTAAACCTAAACCTAATTCTAACCCTAAACTAAACCTTAACCTAACCTAAACCAAACCTAAACCTAAACCCTAACCTTAAACTTAACCTAAACCTAAACCTAAACCTAACCCTAACCCTAACCCTAAACCTAAACCTAATCTAACCCTAAACTAAACCTAAACCTAACTAACCCTAACTAACCTAAACCTAAACCAAACCAACCTAACAAACCTAACCTAACCTCAACCTAAACCTAAACCTAAACCTAATTCTAACCCTAAACTAAACCTAAACCTAAACCCTAACTAACCTAAACCTAAACCTAAACCTAATTCTAACCCTAACCTAACCTAAACCTAAACCTAAACCCTAACCTAAACCTAAACCCTAACCTAAACCTAAACCTAAACCTAAACCTAAACCTAATTCTAACCCTAAACTAAACCTAAACCTAAACCCTAACCTAAACCTAAACCTAAACCTAAACCTAATTCTAACCCTAACCTAAACCTAAACCCTAACCCAAATCAAAAAGCTGCACAATCGACGCTGCGCCCTCTCCTCCTGCTTCCAGTCCTTAAATCCCGTAAAGAACGTGAACAGATACTTCAGGAAAATGCTGAACTAGATTTATAAGGAAAATACAACAAACGTGTCGGAGGCAAACGGGCGTGTCACTGTGAAAACACGGGCCTGATACCTTTTTCTAAAGAAAGAAATCAGTTCCTCTTTTCTTCAGGAATTCTTCAGTTTGCCTGAAATCGCAGCTTTAAGAAGTTTAGTGTTTTTTTAACAGTTGAACGTTTGTGACGTTTAACTCAAAATGAAAGATGAAATGAACTGAATTGATAAGAAAGTAAATCTGGTGCTGGTCGTTCAGCACAACTCCACCGTCTTCGTCTCCCCTCTAGGAAACGCCACTGTTAACGTTGGAAATATCTCACCATGACACCACGCCATCTGTGTTTAACCAGTTTTAGCGAGAACAAGCAACATGTCGTCGTAGTGTTTAATTGGTTTGTGGTTGTTTTAAAGGAAGATGGATGAACGGCACCTCGGAATAGAGTCAACACCACAAAGGAAACGAGAACCGAGGAATAAAGCTCTCAAGTTGGACGAGTGGGTAAAAGTTATTTTTCTGCCAATTTCTGTCATTCGGGTGAATTTCTGATGTAAAATGTTGCCGATGCATCGAAGCATCTATATTTAATCTGACAACCTATATAATCATCAGTTTTCCCGCAGAACCAGTTTTGTACTTTTGAAGCATATTTTGATTCTTGTACTTATTCAACCGAAATATGCAAAACAACTAGTAACTCTGGCTGTAAAAATACATTTTCTTAAATATATCACGTAAAATCTGTACAAGAAGTAAACATTCTCAGTTTCTTCACACTGTCTTTATTCCAAATGAACTCCAACACAATTTGTTTTGTCCGAATATTTTGATATTAATCGAATACTTGAGTCGAGATCTCCATCTTCACAGCAGATCTGCGTGTAGACACATCAGGGAGCTCGACGCCCGGCGCGACTTGCATCATCTGCTGAGTGTCACAGTGCTGCTGCCATGATGCGGGTCTGCCCTGCCCCCCGTGCCCCCCCCCCCCCCCCCCCCCCCCCCCCCCCCCCCCCGAGGTGGTTACAGTTGGCAGCCTCGACTCCTCACCTGACAGGCTTCCAGGAAGTGAACCACTTGGCTGCCAGCAGAAAAGCTTCCTCCTGTTCGGGGGTCAGCCCCGAGTCAAGATGAGGGAAGCTTGGCTCTTTAAGAGTTGGGCCGATTCCCGGACACACGAGCAGCTTGTGCCACAGGGGCCTTTGATTCTGGGCTCTCCATCAGTCACTTCTAAATAGAGCTCTGTGCTCTTTCCAGTATAGACGGGGGTTTCATTTTTATTAAACAGCTTGATATGTAATGTCTACTTTACACGCTGCATGATGTGCACGTGTGTAGTTAAGTGGCATTAAGTGGCAGAACATGCTGTCACTTGTGGTTAACTTAGAGGATGGATTCCCAGAAGGTAAGTCACACGACAATGTCAGAGCGTCAGACTGTATTTTGATCTTTGCTTTAGATCTCAAAAATATTAATCAATTAGTGAACCACAGATTCACTGTTTGATTGAATTTTCCAAACAAACAGTAAAAGATTCCCTCGTTCCAAGTTGTTAAATGAGAGATTTGACAGCTTTTTCTCTTGTGTGACAACAAACTGAAGAAATTCAGTTATCAACATATCCGACTATTATTTGACATTTCATACAACAAACTATTGATTGAGAAACTTATACAGGAAATGATGAAAAGATGCTTTATTTGCTGATGGCCTCTGCACTCTGTCTGCATGTTAGCCGTAAAATCATTTATATACATACATATATACCTATATATATAAATATAATATGCATATAAATATACGTGATGCCGAGTGTTTCCTCCCACATGTGTGGCTGTTTTCCTTTTGATGAGGGAAAAGCAAACTCATTAGCAGGTCCAGGAAGCGTCAGAGCAGCAGTTCCCGCCAGTGGCCATGTGATTAAATTACACAGAGTGAGTCTCAGGGAGCCAGGTAATGAAGGGACAGGGCAGCGGATGCCATCACTCCCACCTCCTCGTCCTCCTCCTCCTCCTCCTCCGCACCCCTCCTCCTCCTCCTCCTCCTCTTCATCATCAAGTAGCACTGGAGCTCAGCCCAAGCCTGGGACAGGAGGTGGGGTGGAGCCCAAATACCAACACACACTGCACAGACAAACTGCATTTGCACATGCTGTTTTTCTTATGCTCCAAATGCATGTGTTAATGTACAAACTTATAACCAGGAGAAGAGTCGCACAAAGTAAGAGATGAAGTTTATGAATCTGTAAATCAGACTCTTTCGTGGCAAAATGATGGAACCTCCACAGGACACACATATGTGCCAAGCAGACCCGCCTGGAGTTAATACAGCAAAAGAAACTTAATTTCCACGTTTTACTTCCAAGCAGATCCACTATTTAACAGAGTGATGACCAGAAACTAAAGCTCTGTAAATCAACAGTGAGCCAATTAAAAAAAACAAACACAAATCTCACTCTGCAGCCGCATCAAATCCCTCAATCGAGCCAAAAATAAGCATTAAACGCCCTTTAAAATACTGTTGATGGCTTTTGGTTACAGGCAGTCCCCATTCTCATGCCTGGCAATGGTCTTTTATGGCGAGGGACCTAATACAAGATTTCTGTTCTAGTGCAAACACAGTGGCCATGGGCACCAAGGAACAGCTGCCGTATAATTGAATTAACATTCGCCTTCTGCTCCAGCACTCAGCGCGGTGCTGAGAACTCATACACATCCCTCCACCAGCTCCATCAACCTGCCCCATGAATATGCATGCTACTCCAGATCCAAATGCGTTCTGTGTCTAATGTTTGTGGAGTTGCTTATATGGCGGATAAAGAGCTATACGCTGATGGTCTTGGGAGGGTGACATGGTTTACATCGAGTCCATTGATCACTGTTAGTGGCCCCGGGGCCTCGGAGGCTCGGAGTGATGCTGCCGCAGCTCCGGAGGAAAATGAAAGTCTAACAGAGACATCTAGTGGATTATATTTGACTGTGTGACTTGTTAGTGATGGATGCATGAGACATTCTGTGGGATGTAGCTTTTACTTCATTTTAAAAATACATTACAGGTTGTTATTATAGAAAATATTGACCTTAGTGCTCTTTAGTTATTTTATTGATTTCTTTGTAAATCTAAAAACAACCATCCAACAATAAAAAAAATCTATATTGTGGCCTTAACCTGTCAATCTACCATTTGGTTTGATAATATACTGGTTAAAAGACCTCTGACATATATTTGATCTACACAAAATATCTATCGTGTAAGTTTTTTAAACGAATGAGACTTGATTTAGATTTTTGTTTATGGATGGACAGCTGAATATGTCCAGTGGCCAGGAGCTACACAAAGAGAGATAGAAGTATAACAAATTATAACAATGTGACACATAAGAATATAAAATGACCAATTTGATCCAACTTGTCTGGAGGGGAGACAGATGTTAGTCTGACCAAGCCAGACATTTGATGACATCATCTGTGGGAACTGTCGGGTTTCTCTATTTCACTTTAAGGTCTCGACCATAACATGTTATGATTTAGTGCCTACAATTGAACTTAATACCTTTTATTTGACTTTTGCACTTTGTAACCTTGTTTATTTAAGTGCTGTACAAATAGTTATTTTCTTCTATTGAAAAATGGGATGTTACTGTGATCCTTTGTGGAAAATATCTATTCTGCCCCATCTTGAATTACTCAGTATTATCTTTACTGATACTTACACCTCGGCAGCAATTTTTTATAAAAGTCTTACCTCCACCAAGATTATTCATAAAGACCTTGTAGTTGCTGAGATCCACGTGTTGGAGCAGGGTTCTGAGAGAAGAGCCCAGGTATGGACATGTTTGTCATTTCTGACATTTTGTTGACTACAAATTGAATTGAATGAATCCAAAGAAAAAACAACAGGTTGATCATTAAAGTCAATCATCTTAATTTGTTTGTGTTCAAATGTTTAGTCTATGTAAACTGCTTATTTTCTTAAGCTTTATAAATCCACAGAAGACATTATTCAACTATTATCTCACGCTGAGCAGTTCTCCCCGTGACAAATCCACTGACATGTATGTAAAGCTGCTGAAGTTCCCCTCTAATGTGAGCTAGTGAGCCGTGTTGCTGTAGAAATGAAGACAGGCAGACATGATCTGAGCCCTTTAAGTCCAGATTTATTGATACGACTGTGCAGTCACAGAGCATGGTGGCACACGCGGCCGCCTGGCCGGCATAGGACAGTGACACACACATGCATGCACATACATGCACACACACACACACACCCACTCACTCGGATTCACTCTGTCTTATGGAGAATAGAAGGTAAACCTGAGGCGGTTCTCTAACGTCCCCCTCAGGTTGTATATTTGTATGTTCCTCCACTCTGCTGGTCAGTGGACACGTTTGTAATTTTGACAAAATGTTCGAACTTGATGTTTAAAAAATGCTGATCTGATATGTATTTTTTCCAATTTTGTTTGTGGTGAGAATTGTTTACCCAGTTCATGCAGTACACTGCATCACTCTCTCTCTCTCTCACACACAGACACACACACACACTCATCGATAGAGCAGGTCACAGTGAGGAGATCAGAAATGCACATTGAGTAATTTTTAAGCGGTTCCACACACACTCACTCGGTCTCTCACACACACACACTCGCTCGCTCGCTCGCTCTCTCTCACACACACACACATGCTCTCTCACTCTCACACACACACTCGCTCTCTCACTCTCACACACACACACACTCACTCTCTCACTCTCTCACACACACACACACAGGTTTTACATCCATCTAACCTCAGTGAGTAGAACAGTTTGAGATCAGAGAATAATTCAGACTAAACGAGGAAACAAAGCAAGAAACAAACAACAAAGAATGTGTTCCATAGTAACCGTTACAAAACACCACGTCATAAATACAGCTATGTCTCTGATTATGGTCGGTATTAAATATTCATACAGTCGGCCGTCACAGCAGCAAGTGAAAGCAAACTACGAGACTGTACACGTGTTGGTCCCTTGGTACAGAAAACGCTGCTTTACCAAGCGTCACACAGGCTATTGTGAGGATGCACTAAGTTTTGTTTTTGTTCTATTATGATACATTTCATTTTCTATGATTGTTACTCAGTTGGGACTTTTGACCCACTATGACTGTTTTAGCTGGTGGAGCAAAAGACATCGAACAGATACACAGAGGAGAGACAAAATGCAAAAGAGAAACAAGTCACACGTTGAAGACTTTTTCACATTTGCGTCCTTTCAGTCCAAAAGGAGAAAACAGTCCAGTAGGACAAACAAACAAACAAACAAACAACACAACGCTATCGAGCACAAAACAGAGGAAAAACAGATTTTTCCTAAACGAAAAAGAGAAAAAAATATACCATGAAATATACCATTATAAATACTATACTTCTGCAACATCAAAGCGTGACTTCACAAACAGATTTTCCAACAGTGTCTAAATTAAAAGTGTTTACACAACACTCCTTTAGTGTGTAGTAATGGCAGAAGATATTAACTAGACTGTTGGACTGTGCCTGGATCAGCACAGATTCCAACGACATCACTAAAGGTTTGTTTTCCTACAGTTGAATGGAAAGTACATGTAGAGGCACACATTCAGCCAGCTGGCTCGCTAACCACACACTGTGTATTTTAGGTAGAAAGTAGCATTGCATGACAAACTGCTTATCCCAGCACGGTACTAGTGTTCCTGTTATAATATAAAAATGGGGAGTGTGTATTAAAACAAAGAGGTTAAAAAATAATTCGTTGGTTCCTATAGTTTTATACAAAGTTCCAGGTGTTAAATTGTTGACCCTTTTTGAACCCGATACATATTATACATATTAGAATGTGTAGCAGTAGACACGTGTACTGTATACTTTAAAATAATATGCCAAGAACGTGGTCCCGGCACTCTATTCATTTAGGGAATTTCAAAATAAAAGTGCACAATTTGAGGGAAAACACACCTATAAATTATGCAAGTACTGCCCCGATTTGCTTCTTCCACTTCCATGTATTAGGTTTATAATATAAGCTGAAGCAGCGCTGCGGGGGTTCAATATGTTACATATGCACAGTAAGCAATATTTGCATCTTCTATACACAACATTACAAGCCTTTAAAAACCTGGCAAACGACCAGGAAGCAGATCGAGTTTGTACTCAGCGTCGGGTGCGTCACGAGAAGCCTGATGGGTCGAGCTGGCTACGAGGTGCACGAGCACACTGGAAACACGTCCATTCAACATTACACCAACGATAGGATGTGGAGCTGCTGTGACTTCACTGTGCCGCGAAAATGAAAACGAGAAACATGTCTGAGATTTTTTTACTCTAATCCAGCGGCGATGCTGATGTGTTGCTACAGCTTCAATACACGTAAGAAGGCATCGAGAACAAGAAGTGATTGGACGAAGAGATGGCACACACACACACACACACACAGTGAGGATATAACACACATCTAGTGCAGGATTCATGAAGGACAAATGCAGAACAAATGTAACAACAACAACAAAAAAAAGGTAAACAAAAAGATTTTAAATATTACAAAATATCTTCAATGCATTTAAATGTGTGATATGTCTGAAATGCAAAGGTTGCGTTCTAATTTTTGGACATTTTCCACTACAATATCTTACATTACATCCAAAAACCATCTTGATTCTTGGATTGTGGAATAATAGGATTTCTACTCATTCTCAGATCCGTACATGTACAAACATATTTACAGTGCAGACGACAAGGACGCACAGAAACAATAAGAACGTGACTGCGGGGAACACAAACGGTCATCGTCTGAGGAAAGCACTGAGAACGTAAACGTGTGAAGAGGAAAAATGAGACACAACTGGTGGTGAAGAGGTTTTTGCGGTAGTCTCTCGATCGGGGGAGACTCCCAGCAGGAATTCCTATAAAGCACAATATTTCTAGATAAAGTAGGTGTTTGTTAATTTAACCCCATTGTACTAAACACAAACCGTTTACATTCTGTGTGGCAGCTGTAAAAGTCCCTTTTCATGTGCATTTATCCTGCATTTTCCACAATAAAAAGCACTTCTGTTTTCATTTGAAAGGACGAAAAACAAACGACTGTAACATACTTTGTTTCTAAACAAACCAGCTTTTTCTGTGTGATGCTGAAATCTAACAAATGAGTGCAGAGAGCGAAAAATCGAGTAAACAGTGGGACTTGTACGATGGCTACATGTCTGTGGATGTGTTGGGTAAAGGATTGGCAAACTAAAAAAACATTTTCAGTGTCAGTCTTTTAAAAAGGCTCCTCTCAACCCCCCCATCCCCTTAAGATCATTAAATCTTCTGTATTGTCTTCATCAATAAGCCGAGAGGGAGGAATCATGCACACGGGTCGAGCCACAAACTCTGCATACAAGAGCGTCGGAGTGCAAACACAGGAAAAGTAAAAACTATTCATCATTAGGACACAAAAATGGAAGTGAAGGTGTGAGTTTCTTGAAGCCCTGAAGAGGGCGACACAGTCCAACTGATGGCCTCCCCTCCGAAGTGAGTCTGGGTGGAGCTCCCCCAGTCGAGTGAGCAGAACAGGTTCAGGGTCCGGTGATGCTGTTGATTATCTACAGCTCGACTATTCCATCGCTACCTCTGCTTTGAGACAAATATTATATTAAGAGACATAAAGAAGTGGCTGACGTGGAGAAATCGACATATTTCCAATGATTAATATGATAACTTCAACTTTTTCAATGTATAATTCAGTTGCAAAGAAAACTCTTTGGAGTCATTAAACTCTGTCTCAGTACAAATAGAGAATACTGTATCTAAAGGCAGGGAAACATTGGTTTTCACTTTTTACGTGAAATAAATGTCAATGGTCATGAGCTGCAGGAATAAACTCACCATCGACACTTTTGTTTTTATTTTCTTCATCCTCTGTAGATTCAGCTCCTTCAGACAACTCTCCTGAAAAGTCAAAAGAGTCTTTGTCAGACGCAGGCGGGTGAAATCCTGAAATCATCCTCTATCTTAAAATAACCTTTTACACGCCACTGACCAGGACCCGGATCAGTCAACAAGTTAACAAACCCAAAGTTATTTATAATTTCCAGTGGGGAACCGAAGAATTCAAAATAACCCACTGAAATAAACGAGACAAGATAAAATCCAATATTTTCAAAGCTTTTCATTCACAAAACTACTTTCATTGATAATAAATCTGTTCAACAGAAAAGAAAACTGTCTATTCTGATGATAGGAACATTTCTAATAAAGTTTTAAACTAGAAATCACCAAATAATTGCTGGTTGCAGCTTCTCAGATTCTGAGGATTTGACAAATAAAATTATATTTCTTTGGATTTTAAACTGTTGACAGGACAAAACAAGATATTTCCACTTTTCATCTTTGGCTATAAAAAAATTAAAAGACCAGAACAAATTATTCATTAATGGAAACCGTCATGATTTTCAACTCTTCTTGCTACTTTTGTAAACACATGACACCTGTTGTAGAATCTCTGAATTATTTGTAATTAAATGAAAGAAGGAGATAACACAAATATCACCTGTTGATAAAAGGGTTTGAGACAGTGTGGTGAGGTGTGGATGAACATTCACCACAGATTCACATCACGTCTCTTAGTTGGCTATGGGATGACACAGGTAAAGGAATATACCGTTATGCAGAGACGGACTCTTGTGGGTGGCGCCCTCGGCCTGATCTCCCTCCTCTGTTTCCCCCGTGTTACCGTCTGGTGGAGTGCTGACCTCTGCCGACTCGGCCGCCTCCCCCTCCAATTGGTCCTCCTTTGGTTCAGGCTGTTCGGATTCTGTTTGTCCCTCCTGGGGCCCCATAGCGTCTTCCTGCTGAGCTTGCTTCTCCTCCTCTTCCTTTTTAGCTCTCTCCTCCGCCTCTGAGGTCACAAAGAGTGTGATGGCAGGTTAGCGTGCATCTGTGTGTGGTCTTACAATAATCAGGTAGAAAGTGGGATTGCTGTATTTTTACCCCCTCGGACCAGTGAAGCTATGTATCATGCTGACACTGGTTTGAACCAGGAACTGGGCTCCTTGGTGTGAAGCCGCCCTTAGTTTGTACTTGAAGAGGTTGTGTGTGTGAACAGTACCTTTAGTGGCCTGCGTTTTCCACCTCTCTCTGTTCTGATAAACCTCTTCGTTCCACAGGGCCTTGAAGTTCTTCATGTCCAGCGTCAGCAGAGAGCATTGGCCTGTCGAGCTGCTGTCGGAGCCCACGCTCTTCACGCTGTGCCGTTTGACCTCATCCGAGCTAATACTGTTCAGACTGGACGGAGCAAAACGAGGGAGGGAAGAGAGTTCAGAGTCAAGACGAGTGTAGAGCCAAGCTAGCAGCTCAGAGAGGTGGAGCTTTGAGCTAAACGCTGAGGTCAGCATGCTAACTGGCTAACAGGTGGCAAAACATCTTAGTGTAGGATGCCAGTATGATAACGTCTATGCATGTTTCATTTGTTCTGCAGGTAATGGATGAATTCTCTTTTTGACCAGATGATGGCGCTAGATGAACACATGGCAATCAGTTTACTTGTCAAAGGAAAGACTCATCCTGTGAAAACAGTAAAATAATGTCCTTTTTAGGGGTTAATTAGATTCATTCACAAATTTGCTATAATTCTTGTTAAGATTTATTTAAACAACAATTAACGTACATTTTGTTGTTTGGTTTAGTGTGACCCACGCTCGGGACTCTTTCTTTAATGGGTTTCTTGTGAGGTCTTTATAAAAGTGCGACACTAAATTGCTGGGTTAAGGGATCAACAACAACGTTACTCCAATCCATCATGTCCATCAAGCTGTCACAACATTTCTCTTGAAACGACAAACATCAACTTCATGGTGTCACTACAGGGTAATTCAGAAGATCACCAAAGCAGCTACAGCAGCACAGTGTCTGAGTGCAACGGATGTCTGTTCATAGCGATCCATCCAATAGTTTTGGAGATATAGAGTCACGCCAAAACGCCCGGATAAAAACCTTACAAGCTGACAGATTCAGAGGCAATTTGAAAGAGGAAGAAAAAAGAAAGACTGGAGGATAAACAGAGGCAGAAAGAGCGAGTGGTCACGGTTACAGATGATTGAAAACAGCTACGAACACTGCGGAGAAACAGTCAAAGGAAACCCATGAGCACCCAGGTGTGTTGGTGCAGACAGGGAGACTGCACGGCAACACTATCGGAGATTTCCACTTGGATAGCTGTGACTGGAGGCCCACTGAGCGATGCTAATGACGCCTGTTGAGGAGGACCGGGAGGCTGATATTGACGTGCAGGTGCGACGGAAGATACAGAGCCAGACTCCTCAAATATCACTTTAATCATCCCGCTTTGTGAGAAAGTGACATTTAAACAACTGGCGACACAACAAAACTTTCCCGGTGCTTGTTCTCTGAGTAGTTTAAACGCAAGAGCAGGGGTACTTCCTTGTTTGGAGCACCCTCGGAACGTACTTCGCTTAGTACGTGGCTGCAGCAAGAGTATTGAGCCAATGAATGAAGCCAGTGGTGACAGGATCACTTCCCCTTGTATCTGGAGAGGCTATTGTGTATGCCAATCGGGTGCCGACGCCCACTCCTGATCAGGGATGGTGAGGCGAACTTGTCTAGCATCTCTAAAATATCAATTTCAAGGTGTGTGGCTCTGCCTGATGAAAGGTGGAGACATTTACACGCACAGGAATGGATTACTCATGGGAGACTCATCTGCTGTTTTTTAATACTTTCATTAGATATGCTGCTATTGCGGAGGAGCTGTTGAGCTTCAATCACGTCATCGAGCGAGTAGTTTCTCAGAAGGTTTGAGAGGTGAAGGGTAGAAAAAAATAGTACATTAACTGGACTGGTTTATTAGAAAGATTTAACTCACTTCCATCGCCTCATCCTGCTACTGAGCAACACATCACTTTTTTTATGCAGCAGAAGGAGGAAGTGCTGCAGCTCACCTTGATCGTCGGAAGCCAGCGAGACCGGAGTGGGAGGCCTCGTCGATGAGCGGAGTGACGATGCGCTCCATCATGTCCGTCAGCACAGTGAAGGTGGGAACCACGATGAAGTCTATGAACCCTGGTGACAAAGATATTGACAGATTCCGAGCACAGCGTCAATTTATGCATTTCTATATTCCTTACTACCTCCTCCATGGAGCTTATGTTTCCGTCTGTGTTTGTTTGTTTGTTTGCTAGTTAGCAGGATTACACAAAAACTACTCAACTGATTTCCATAAATTCTGTGGAGGAAAAGGTTAGGATATAAAAAAGAACATGTCAAACTTTGGTGCAACATTTTCATTGATTTCTCAGAGAATAATTCATGGATCTTGTTGAAAGTCAGGCTTGTCAAGTGTAAAATCGGGTGCAGATCCAAACAAAGATCTGGGTCTAGTGAATTTACCATGGTTCAAATTATGGGGGAGCTAAGGAGAGATCAGCGATCCTGCAAAGAACACGAGCTCCCATGAAAACCTTGATCACGTAGAGCTCTGAAACATCGTCCATTTTAATGACAGGCTGCAGACTTTCACATATTTTCTGTACAATGAGTGAAATAAATAGTAAAAAATATGTCAACATGTGTTTTTCACTCTGAAAATACCACTTTCGAACACACGTCTCCACGTATTGGCCTCCGCACTGTGACCATCGACGTGTGGTGGCGTTGCCCTCAAACCAGGAATGTTTTAACATATGTCACCTCTTGAACATCTCACAGAGTTGTGATGTCAGCTCGTGCTTAAGCAGAAATCCTGTACATCTGCAACCATCATGCACAGGTTTGGTGTATATGTGGGAGTGGCCACTCACCGATCTGGGACTGCGCCACCATTGTTGACTTTCGGTCGCAGAGCGGTGAGAACGGAAGCCCGAGGTCTGATTCTTTGTCCCCCTAGAAATAAAACGTCCAAATCATTCTCAGTGTTTGAAAAATATTATCCCGCCCTCCAGGCACACACACACACACACAAACACACACACAGTCCATGCACTCACCCATAAACACACACTTACACTATTCGCTTACACAACAACACCATACAATCGCCATATGCTCACACTTCTATCAACAGGCTTCGGATTTGTCTGGCTCCCGCCTCAAGTGCTTTTGGGCCACAAATGTGTTTCATTTTCTCTTCTGATTTGTCACAAACGGATGAGATGTGGAGTCGGGAGCGAGGCAATGTTCTTCACAGACGCTATTTATCAGCCAGCCACATCCCCAGAGACAAAGGCCTTGTGAGAGCAGCCACAATAACAATCAGACTGATAATGAGCACAATGTGGATTAATAATGGACGATATTGAAGCAATGTGGCACCAGTTTAACATCTGTCCTTCTTGCCTGACAGTTGCCATTACGCAGTATTATTCAGGGTCAAATGCATTGTTTTATCAAAGTGTTAATGTTCTACACTTTAATCTTCCGTGGCATCATTTGTGATGAGAGCAGAGTGTCTGTAATTAGACCTGATTAGACATGGCTGCATGTCTTACTGATAGAAACCCTTTTAAACTGCTCTGGGGGGAAGATTTGTGCCAAAGAGCCATCAGAGAACAATCATTAATCACTAATAGCATCATCATTTCATTCTAGGTGTTACTTCATAGCTGAATGAAAGAAACCTGACGATCCTGAGAACATTTCTTGGAGTGTTGAGAAAAAAAGGCTTGTGAATGGACCTTGTGATGAGGTTTGTCAGCGGCATGAATGATGTCTGTTTGCTTTTCAGCCGTTTCACTCGACTGTCGCGCTCGAGGGCTCCAACGCTCAATGGCCTGGTTTACTTGTATAGACTGGTGCCATCTTTCATTATTCAGCTTCACATGTTTTCTCTTTTCACAAAAAAGTCTCCTGTTTCTCTGGGAATCTGTTTTACCAGTTTTCAAGCAAATTAAACCATCAATTCCCCAAAAATGGATTATGAGCCAGAAATTCCTCATTTAGTGAGTTACTGAGGCAAAACAGAAAATGCGACCATAACATGCATATTTTAAACTTTATTTTCTTTGCAATGTTCATTGTGATGAAACATCCAACGTTGTAATAGAAAAGGCAACTTAAAGCTCCAGAATTTGTATCATAACGATTTAAAGTTTTCTCCAGAATCAAAGAAACCCAGAGGAAGTTATCTGCAAGGATCATTTCATATGTTGCAAACAGGAACTGCTGAAATACTTTATTAAATATTATACTGCATATGCATGTTACAGTTGTGTGTGTATGTGTCATGTCAAAAGCATGTTCTCTCTACATGAATCAGAAGCTCACACACACACACAGACTGGATCCACCGACCGTGCACTTCTCTGTGACCTGGCCCGTACGTCCACTCACCTGTCTGAAGAACTCCTCCAGGAGGGAGGTGGTCCAACGATGGTGGAGGTCCCATCTTTTGGCCGGGTGGCTGATGTCTGCAGTGTGCAGCAGCAGGGAAAGGGCTTTGGGCTTGTCAATGCTAAAAACACAGAGTAGATACACAACATTTAAAACTCAAGTCCACCAGAGATTGTTGTTAACATTTGCTGCAGTTGTTGCTTGGTTCTGCCCACTGAAGTTTTATTGTTATACAGTCTATTTTTGATAAAACAAGCTGTCTGACCTAATGTTATGACTGGAGCAGCTGTTTTATTCGAATGTTCATCAAAATAAGATGATTCGTGTCTAATGGCAGATGATTGAGTTGAAAGCGCTTCTATCTGGAAGGAACGATCTCTCAATGTCTGAGGAGTCGATGTTCCGGTAAAAGCTACATCACAAGACAGAGATTCCAGACAAATCAGGGACACGGTCATTGAAAGAAATACCAATAGGAAAAAGATAAAAGAAAACTCTCAAGGTACCGAGTGCACCTGATGACAGTTCGGTCAGTCATAAAGAAAAAGAATGGGAAAAATGTGGCACAGCTGTAAATGTCTCTGCAGCAATCTATCAGCGAAAAAATTGACTTTCTGTGCAAGAGCAGCGGAATAAAAAAGTCAGAGAGGAGGGAAACTTTTCTGTGAATACAGTCCAGACATGACATGTTGGGGCAGCTCCACACTTTTTGTTCTTCAGCCAGTGTGTTTCAGCACATTCAGTTTAAAATGAAACGTTGTTTTAGAAGGTCAGGGATAATACACACATAGAAATGTTGTGATGGCATAGATTCCCTGCGGAGAGACTCAAATCGTAAAAACTGATGACGCATGCAAAATACAGACAGTGTGTGGTGGCGGATCGAGGATGTTTCTATATTATGTCCAACATCCATGCACAGTTACTGATGCAGTAATTTACACATTCAAGTCATTCCTTGTTTACTGTTAGCGCTGTAGCTTTGACCAAAGCCACACAACATTGAATATTAAATATTGAAATAAAACATTCTTAACAAATTGTCCTATTCGTTGTTAGTATTGATAGGAAGTAACTTGTTTGTTTAAAAAAAATCTAAAAAATCAAATAAATACTGATTGCACAGGGGCACTTCAGGGACCAATCAGATTCCAGCTGGGGCCAGTGCCCCCCTGACCTTGCCACTGGAACCGCCCCTGACAGCATAGATGTCAATTATCGACATGCATATGAAAACTTGAACCCAAATAGAAACAACCTACATGTCCATTCAAACATGAAGGGGGGGGGGGGGGGGGGGGGGGGGGGGTGTTTCCATCCCACTGCCTTCATTAGACTAATCGGTTTTCTACTCCGAAACAGTGTGAAAATGCATCATCTCACCTCATCGCACATCTGCTGGTGTCTGAGAGACGACCTGATAACCATATCGAAATATATCGTGTGCAACGGCCTGACGCATGACCGGACATACACAGAGCGATATGGAAAACAGGCGCACGGATGAAAACACACAGCACAAGGTTAAACAAAGGTGAGAGGCTCCGATTTCCTACTATTCCATTTGTGGCAGATTGGATCTTAAAGTGCACAGTAAGCAGGCCTGCAGCACACTGGTTTAAATTACTTGACATTAGAGTCTGTTCAGCATTAGAGCTTCCGGCAGAGTGCAATCTCTCAATAATGTGAGCACGAGCGTGTGTGTGTGTGTGTGGGGGGGGTTTCCTGCGTAGCTTTCCAGCAGTGGACCTCCAGGTCATTACAAACTCACCATCAGTCACCTTCTGCAGACGGCAGGTGGTGCAGAGCCGCAGTGCACATACTGATTATACTTTCTATATAAACACGTTTAACTTGTTAGCTTTTTTTCCCTCAACATAACCTCGCACTTCTCTCGTACTTCTCTCGTACTTCTCTCTCGCGCTGTTCAATGTGAAACTGCAAACTGATGCCTCACAGTCCCAAACAAACCCTCTGCCACCAGGAGCTTCTCTATAATGCAGGAGAAGGGGTTTATTTCAGTTTTCGCTTCAGGTGCTTGGACTTTAAAAATTCACTGAGCCTCATGAGGATCAAACTCACAACCTCAAACCTTCCAGGTCCTCCACCACCATGAGACGTGAGGTCAGACAACTGACTCTTACTTCCTATAGAGTCTTAGAATGTTTACTTCAGGTGCTGGAACTCGAAAAATGTAATATACTGAACTGATACAGGACACAGAACTCCAGCAGAACTCTCCTACAGACTCTCGAGCTGTGTTTCTTAGAGATTTTTGACTTTCCTTCGCATATAGGATTTCAAAATTGAATGCACCTCACAGGGATCAAGCCCACAACCCTAAAGCTCCCAAACAGTCCTTCAACTCACTGAGCCGTATCACCAGCCTCTCCTCTCAATATAGTATTTTAAAGTGCAACATGACGCCTGAGGACAACTTCAAACTTCTGAATGGTCCTGTTACCTCGCCTTTCCACTCAGGGAAAAATAAATCTTATGAGAGGCAATACATTATCCAAGTAAACTGTAAAGTATATAGTTATGAATAACATACATTTGGCCACTTAATGGATGCGGCTCTACATTTGCAAAATTGGTCTTAAAAAGCAGAATATATTGATGAGGCTGAACAAGCTGAGTGTTTTGGCACTAGTAGCCGATTATATATTTAATTTATCAATCAATCAACACATTTTTGCAGCTCTACACAACATTATATGCTTGTTTACTTGTGATTACATCAGTGCTTCCACCAAGGAGATTTTATTTTTCTAAGTTTGTTTATTTGATAGTTAGCACAAATACACAAAATGTACGCAGTCATTTTGCAGAGGGGCAGTCATTCTTTAACATGGAGCAATAATGTGTGAGTCAACAATTTAATGGATTTCTCAGAGACGTATTCGAGGGCGATGATTTTAAAGAAATCAAGTATGTTTAGGTGACTATTTACGAGTGTGTGCAATTTAGTGCAGATCCAAATGAAAATCTGTATCTAGTGAATTTAAATGTGTTTTCATTTGGAGACGGTTGGGTCTTGGCAGACGTGTGCACTCCGAGAGTCATTCCAGCTTTTGCTCGCTCCTCTACTTGGAAAAATGCTTTAACAAATAACTAACGGCTTTTTTTGGGTGTCTGGCAACCCTTTCTCATTTTTGATTCTTCTAATATTGCCTGTGCTTGACCAGATTTCAGATTTTCTCAGTGAAAACACAATGATCTGCCAATACGGAACATGAATATTTATGGTGTTTCTCCAGCGCACTCTTCAGGGCAGGGTTAATTGGGTTGTAAACAGTGGGCGGTTGGTAAACAGCAGCTGATTGCAGGGTTAATGGAGATTTAAAGTGCTGGGGTGAGAGGCATGGAGTGGACACAGCGGCGGGGGAGAAGACAACTGACCCCTCAGGTTGTTGTAGGAAGTTCTTCATGGCCTTCACCTGCTGGAAATGACAGGACATATCTGTAGCCAGCACCATCTCCACCACCAGAGCCCGCAGCTCTCTGGATGAAGAGAAAGGAGAGAAAACAAAGAGGTGGAAAAACATGAGCGCTGTGCTGTATGACGAACTGTCAAACCCACAGATGATGGAAGCCAACTAATTTTGGAAGTCGCTAAGGTAAATGAAAGCACGTAACACATCAGAGCCATTTCTAATAAAGTCCCATCTTACACCAGGAACATCAGACTAAATCTGTCTCCTTTAATTTAATATCACACATAATACTAAGTTTTCAAATTTCCAGATTTTGACTCCAACGGTTCTTTTCCTTGAAACACAAGAGGTGATTTATACATTGTTTTGTGTGATTTCTCTTTATATCCCTTCTACTGTCTCTCAGCTCTTTCATCTGCTCAAGTACGTGTCTCTCTGACCTCCAGTCGTCCTTGGACAGGTTGTAGAGGATGTTCATCTCGTCGTCGTCCTGCAGGAGGCGGTACGCTGCGCTGACGTGGTGACTCTCCAACACTGCGCGGTCGTTATAGAGGATCGCTGTGTCCGACCTGTCAGTCAAAAGATGAAAGCAGAGCCGCATTCTCTCAACTGTTTATAGACGGAGGACAACCTTAAACCATCACAGGCAAGAACAGACCACTGGATATTAATACTTCTTATTTTTTATCAGTCAAATGTTTTACTTAATTATAAATATGATCAGGTTTGTGTGTATTTCCCTCATTGAGTTTTGTTCATTGGGTCATTTTCCTTTATTTCAATATGCAGCTAGCAAGGTTAAGTTCCAGCAAAATGCAAAATCTTAGAATAATGTTTTAATATTCAATTATAAGGAGGGAAAAAAAAAAGAAAATGTAACTACAAAATATGACGTTTCATTCACAGGATGTACAAAATAAAAATGAATAGGTTATAAGACTTCACGACCCATTGTGTTATCTTTCTTTATCTTTTCAAGTTCTTATCAAAGACAATGTCAAGTTTGAGTCTCCGAGAAGAGTTTTAATTCCTTTTCTGCAGGAGGTTTGGAGTTCACATGGACTCTGGTCCTGTCCCGGCCTCATTACTGCACCGCAGGCGATCTCAGTGTGAATATAAAGCCCCCATGCTGTAAATGAAAACATTGATCGGCTGAGTCAGTGCCATGCATTTTTGATTTTATGATCCATTACCTTGTCTGAATGTGGAAGTTGTTTGTGGTCCCCGTGTGCTCGTAGTCGTGCACTGCCGCCGCAAAGATCATGGCAAAGATCTCCAGCTCAGTCAACCAATGCTGCAGGCAGAGATAGAGGAGAGGAAGGGAGGGAGAAGGGGGGGGGGGGGGGGGTGAGGAAGCAATGGCAAGGTGAAGATAAGGGGAAGGATATAAAGAGGAGCATGTTGAAGAGAGAAGGGTGTTGAGGAGGGGGAGACAATGAGATGGAAAAGACAGAGACATCGACGGGGAAAGAGGGAACGGAAAGTAATGGAGACAAGAGGAAAGAATGGCCAGAAATTACAGGAGGGAAATGATAAGCCAGTGAATGGAAAACAGGGGGGGACGCAGGAAATGGTACATCATGCCATGAAGATGTGGAGGTGAAAAGTGATATAGAGGATGAGGAGGGGAAGTATTTGGCACGAGAAACACATTACCGTCGGGGATGATAGGAAACAAAAGGGGAGGAGGAGACGGAGGAAAGGTCAGAAAATCCGAAAGGAAACTTTAGATAAGACAAGCTCGACTGAGAATCCCATTTTAAACTGTCGCTGAAACACTCGTCCGTCTTCTCTCCCTCTCACGTCTCTGTTTGATTTGTCACTGTTACCAAAAATAAATGAAAAAGTCAGGCGCACTATAAGTTAATGCTTTCACAAGTAAGAATACAAATCCCTTCACAGAGTTTAAACCTTTTTAGGTGCTAGCAGATTTTAAATGTGAAAGTCGTCAGAGACTTTTGAAGGAATGGGTTTATATTTTTTAGAAAATGTTCGGCATTTCCAGTTTCTTGCAGCAAGTTTGATGGAAATATCCATATAGGGCTTCAAGTATTTACGTATCTAATATTTTTCCATGCTGATGTCTTCAAATGTCATATTTTTCCGAACCAATGGTTAAAAACCCAAAGATAGTTTACATCAGTACGACAAAGAACATTGGAACCAGGTTTTACCTTTTGGCTTTAAACAGGATTGTTTGATTAGTAAAAATTACCCCCTAATATTCTTTTGATTGATTCAACTTATTTTTCGTTGCTCTTTATTAAATTTAGTGCCTCAAAGACCAAATAGAGCCAAAAGATTAAAACAATTTAAATTGAAGTTCAGTACACTAAACGACAGATGCTCTTTAATTCTTTAATTGGAAGAAAAGAAGCAGTGAAACTACCTGTTACATCACACGTCAACATGCTCAACATATAGAAATGAAGGCTTGTATACATGTTTAACCTGTGATGTAAGCAGCATCCTCACACCTGTGAGTGGGCATTTTCCTCTGAGATGTGCGTGTTCTGAGTGCACTCACGTCCACAGAGTGGGGATTTAGCACAGTCGATACTGGTGACTAATCAACAGTGGGGGATGGTAGACTCATTAAGACCGGGGTGATGGGCGCAAGATGCCCGATCCATCCCCCAGTATGTTTCCTCACGGGCCTTCTTTATGAACGACCTGTTGATTGTTGATTTAATGGAGTCTGGAGGACCTGCAACATGATAGATTTTATTCCGCAGCTCTCCCGGGAGTCTGTGGTTCTGGCAGTAATGTGGTTTACTTCAGGAGGCACTGGCCAAAGAAACACACCGTGTCGACAGCTGTCGCAGCCACCTTATTAAGGTGATGAAATAAAAACAATGTAAACGGGGGCGGCCGGCTGCTCGGCGGCTCGGGGACTTGGAACTCAGCAGGTTTTTTTGTTCGTTTCTTTTGAATAAATGCAGCATCATAACGACCCTAAAGCCACTTCGGAGCAAAGCTGGGAAATTTAGGTCAGCAGATTAAAGAAGAACAAAAGCAAGATGAAATACAAAGGGTAGGAATGAGGCAATGTCACAGCAACAGGAAATATTTGACTTCAAATGTTGAGAGAGTGACTATTAACATGTGTGGCATTTTGACAGATGTGGGTTGACGTTCAAAAACCTGCTCTGAGCAAAACTGGGATTGAATTATGTGGTTGTTTTCTTGGGTGTCTTGTGTTTCGGTTATATAGGATAGAATATTTCTCGCATTTCCAAAGAAAAATGCAGCCATGTTGAGAAGCTGCATGTTGAGTAACGCTGCAGTCAGGCTCGCATACATCAGCTGACAGAGATGTTCTGCAGTAGCACGTGGATAAGATCCCCCTGATTCCACCGATTAAGCTTCAACTCAGTGAGCTTCTTTTCTCGGAACTAAACAAGCCTGTTCCCCTGGTTTCTGTAGAGTGGATGCTGATAACACTGTGTCCTCTAATGTGCTCGTGCAGCACTCACCACCATGCCAGTCTTGAGTAGCAAGTAATGTACAGTCTGCGTGACGTCAGCGGCGTGCATCAGGTTGTGGTAGGGGTTTTTATGTTTGCTGTATCCTACTTCCAGGGCCTCCACGAAGGACACCACTGCGGAGATTGGGATCTGATGATGGACAAATGAACAGTAAATAACCTCTACAGGCAGATTTTAACAAGGAGCACATGTCATTTCACTTCCTGGGAGTCTGAATTTGATGTCATGAAATCATGGATCGTTATTTAAGCTGCTCCAGGTCACAATCTCTAGCTCAGGTCTGCATCATTGCCTGTGTCATTTCCCCTCAGATGCTGGACCTTCAAGTGGTAAATGAGCTTCACCAGTATAAGATTAAATATGTTCAACCTCCCCTTGTGTTGTCATTGTCAATGCATCGTCTAACTCTTGAACGGGAAGGAGAGGTGAGTTATCTGATTTCCATTAAATCAGACCTGGTGCGGGGTCATCGTCCTTACTACATCTTTTTAGTTTCTCCTTATTTTAATGACATGAACACAAGTACCGCAGTGACCGTGGTGCTTTATTATCCTCGTGACTTTACCTTGAAGTGGCTAATGAGGTCGTATCTTGTGAGTAACTCGTAGAATATGAATTTAAGTGCGTGATCCCCGCTGGCCTCATTTAGAGCGAAAACGTCAAACGACCACTTGTCAACATTCTGTGCAGGGGAGAGAAAAAAAATATACAATGACATGTTTCTCCTTATATAAGTTGTATATATACACAATATAAGTTGCAAAAACAATGAAGTTACGAAAAACAAATCTATATATGTTGTTGTGCTTTCCATTATAATTGCAAAACAACAAAAACAGACATGCTACATGAACCTGTTTTTTTTTATCTGATACTGTTTGACACAATACTGTAAATACAAATATTATCCAAATACACAGTTTTCAGCACATATATTCAGCCCTGAGTTTTGCCCTAAGGGAAGGTCACCCTGTACTTACTGAAGGAGACTCAGATGAACATATAAATATGCAATAGACCTAAAACAACAAGTGAAGGGAGCAATGCCACCAGGGCCTTATGGAAATTATACCCCATCACAGATCAGTTATTGTGTGTGTGTGTGTCTTTGTGCGGTTAAAGTTGTTATTTTCCTATCTGCTTGCTTCTGCTCAAGAGTGTGTGCACATGTTAATACCTTAAGCACAGATATGACAGAAGGGGGGTAGCTGAGTCCCACCATATTGGAGGTACGTCGGTACATCCTGTTCGGATGAGATAAAAACATCAAATGAAACGCACCGCTGAGTGTAAACACCAGAGGTTACAACTCCGGTCCCAAAGCACAGCCTGGAAGCTTCCCCACCAAGACTCACTATAACCTTCAAACCAACACAACACACAGTGGGAATCTGTTTATAAAAGACGGGTACATTAGGAATAGTCTGTATTTGTATCACATGCTAAATGTTTAAAGCTTTATTATAAACAAGGGATTGAAATGTAGATTAATTTAATCACAAATGCAAAAACAGGCTGAGTAATTCCCCAAGAGACTTAGTGAAGCATTTAGAATTATCTGGAAGGTTGTGTGCATTGCTAAACATCGCAATGTTTTTTTGATGAATACTATCATTTAGATCCAAAAATGCATCTAAATATCAACTGGCCATCTTTTCAATTTCACTCTTTTTCTTCCTCTTTTCCAGTTAATCTTCATTTTAAATTCAGGAAACATTCAGAGCGACCCTAGTGGCAGAGAGTGTTACTGCCCCAGGGCCACGCTGAGTAGGGGCGCATCCTTCCATTGATGGCGGAGTAGATCATCAATTGGTTGACACCAGGATGAGCAAAGAAAAAACTGTTGATTTATAAAGTTAATACTAAGAAGGTTTTGTTATTTTGATGTTTCTCGTACATGTACTGTATCTCAGGCTGTGTCTGTGTTTACTGATATTTGATATTTGATGTTTATGTGACTGTCGCTGTCTATCTGCTGTGGTGCTGAACGGTCAGAAGTCATGCTCTGTCCTTGGTGCTGAAACATTTGAACATGACTTGCAACCCCTTTTTATTTTCAGTTCTTCAGAACAATTTTGTCTAATGTTTATATGTAGGCATTATTTTTCCATTGTTAATATTAAAAGGACTTTATCAGAGGGGGCCTGAGAGGAGGCTCTGCCCTCTCTGTGCTAGGAGTCTGGCTCTGCCCCTGATTACAGCAACAAATGCATGTTAGTGTGTGATAGAGCACGGCCTCGGAGAGGGAGCTGATGTAACTCTGTAAATGATTGTGCTTAGCCAGGCTTGCCAAGGCCGTGATGATATATGGTCGACTCAGGTGATTGAGTCATGCAGATATATTTGCAGCAGACTGAACTTTTTAAAAGGGCCGTAGCATTGTTTTTGAAACGAGACGTGGGGCTTGGAATTTTGAAATATTTCCCCCATTTCTTAAGCTGCAAAAATTTTTGTATTAATATGTATGCAAAACCAATCAACAATAACCTTGAATTTTTGCATAGCAAAATGGATCAAGTTAATAATATATATATATAATGCAGACATAATGTGTGATGGATGATCTAAATCAAGCTCTTTTCAAGCCCCAACGTATTTTTCAATTTTCATATAAAACTGAAATTCATCAAAAGCAAGAAATGTCAGTAATGTAAAGTGTACGTGCAGCAAAAGTCCCAAATCCCACAAGGGCAGGGTGAATGTCCATTTCTTATGCAAGACCAAACTAAAGCTGTTGAATTGCTTTAAGTTGCTCCTGGCTACCCTGGTTTGTTTTGATCAATGATAGATCAGCAACATCAGAGAAGGACATATAAAAGTGGTAATCTGTGTGACTTCTAACTGCATGCCAGTGTGGTGTGTGCTCTTGTGCATCACACACACCTCTCAACAAATATTCCAGCCTGAACGGCGTGGACGATGCTGCGGAAGCGAGGCTTTTCTTCATTGCGCCGCAGCATCAGGCCCATCTGGCGAGTGAAGGTGGAGGCCAGCCAGTCCCGCACTTCTGAGGGCACCGATTCCGACTGGATGTCGCTGAGCTCATCCTCTGTGTCCACCAAGCGTCTGAACACAAGGGAGAAGGGAGAGAGTGGAAAAAGGACAGAAACAAATGGAAAAATAAATAAAGGAAAGAGGCTTACTAACATATTTATAGTTTACACCAGGTCTACTTTCATAGGGGATCAAACTTAAAACCCAGAGCTGTCCGTCAAATAATAACACCTCTTATGTAACATCAAAACATCCCAGGCCTCAAATCCAACTACGTGATATAATTCTCCACAGCCACCCTGTTGTGTTGACATGTACGAGGGATAAAGAGCAAAGCCTGTTGGTATCCACCCACTGAACTGAATACATGTTCTTATGGCAAAGAGAAAAGCATTCACATCACACTGATAATCGTGGCGCTACATGGATTCTGCACCGGATAGTTCATCATCCTCCGTCCTGGAGTGGTCATGCCACCGCTGGCCCTAATCTGGCGAGATCTCGATGACGAGAGGCTTACATAATTCCATAAGCCTATTCATACGCTGGACCTGAATCCCAAGTATTGACATACAATCATCAGCCACAAAATCAAAAACCCTTACACAGTATATATGGGTGACAAGTTAAAGGTAAAACCTTTACCTATACGTACCTACGTGTTAGACAGCGTTTGCCACCAAACACCAAATGAGGGAAGATATTTATATTTATACTCAGCCACAATATGAATGATCAATGTAAGTAAGTGTAGCTGCAGTGTGTAGAAGAGCTCACACTGAATGGTTAAAATGAAACAAAGAATTACAACACAGGTCAATTGCCACACTAATGACAGTCATCCATTCTCCAAAGTCTGGCCTTCATCAGTGCTGTTCTGTTGTTCTCAGTGAATGGACCTGGTTAATACCCTGCAGAGAGCTTTTGTCTTGTTTGTGTTCTTACCTTGTCTCCTCGACGTAAACGGATTCCAGCACCGCCGCCGCATACTCCAGGTTTTTCTTGAGGTCTGCGAGGGAAGCCTCTCCTCTCTCCAACTGCTTCACCAGACATCTTAATCTAAAACAGAGATTCAACGGTCAGTTGACAAAATCAATTACTGCCCTGCCATCTCGACATGATCAAATAATTGCCTCCGATATTCAATTACTCTGGTCTGGGTTTCTGCTGCACGAGGTGAGATTGAACAAAACTAAAACTTGTCCTCTCAGGCTAAATTACAAAGTAAGAAAACGGCACACAAACATACAATTACATGTAAATCAAGACGTAAGTACAAAGTGAGGAGCAGCATAAAACCAGAATACTACATTTTTCCCTAGATGCAAAATATGTTTTTTAATGAAATTGTCACTGTGTGTGCAGTGAAAAGTTGGGATAATTTTTACTTCTTGTTATTGCTGGTTAGACGTGATGTTTACTTGTCCAATCTCCTTTTTGCCCAATTTACCAGTACTCTGTCTGCAGAGTGGCTTCGACCCTCTATAGTCTATAGCTGTGCTGCATGGATTAGGTGTTAGATGTATGATATAACCATTTTACTAACATGTTACTGCATCTTTTAACATATTATGTAGCTCAATATTGAATATCATACTTCATTCATGTTGTATTGCTGCTCTGCATGTCTGCACATGTGTTGTAAACAGTATTGCTTGTTGCTTTGTGTTACATGCATGGTTACATGTGGTGAATAGTGGATACTGGTGAGTTTATGTTGTTGCTGTTGCTCTATTTTCTCTTTTCTCCTTTATTCCTTTTCCATTTGTTTCTGGCATCTTGTTGTCATCATTGGATTCAAAACATCTCAGTTGAAAATTTGCCAGACTTCTGTCTAATGAGTGTTGTCCTTGTAAATAAATTAGAATATAAATTAGAATATTTTGTATCACTGCCACGTTGCTTTAAAAGAGGCTACATACATACATGTTTTCCTTCTAGTTCATTTAAGCTCAGATGGGATCGTGCAGTTGATTGATGTCACACTCTCCTGTATCGGCCTTTCCTGGAGGAAACAGTCTGTCAACCACAGATGTGATTAATAACATTACTAGTGGCTGAATTCCAGCTCCTGAGCTCTGGTCTCCTGCTCGAGCACTAATGGGACACTTAATAAGAATGAAGCCATCACTGATGTCATTAGTTGCACTTGTGCTTTTCACGCTCAGAGAATTTAAAATCTGCCACCTTCGATTTGTGCAGATTCTTCACTCATTCGCATGTGTATTCTATTAAAATTGTAACGTACATTTGATATTACAGTTCCAGATTCTCCTACTATGTGACCTTTGACATCTTATGTTATTTATAGCCTGCGTGCGGGTCAGCGTCACTTGTTTTGTCCTCGACTGGTTCAGATTCAATGTTTGTAAATCGTGAGCAGCTCCAACAGACATTTCTAAAGACAGTTAAAGGCTTTATAAAGTTTTTATCACTTTCAAGGTGGCAAGCAGCTGCTGGTCTTGTATATGACACTTGAAACATTTGCTTTAACAGATATTAATATATGTTTGCCGTGAACATTTTTGCATTCATTGTGGTGCACATGTATTGAGTGATTTAGCATAAAATAAATAAAACACCATCTCCCCTGTGTTATATTTTCTCAATGTTAATATGCTTGTGAGTATAGATTCAAGCCTTCAGTCATTTTTCTTTCTTCACATTCGCCAAAGCCATATAGCAAAAGACCGACCGAAATAGCACAAAAGAGAAAAAGCAAGTTATCATCAATTTGTGCACAGTGCAACCCCCGAGCAGAATACCACCTGCTGCTGAGCTGGAGGTCATGCGCTCCCTTTCACAGTCAATGCCCACAGAGGCTATGCTGGATGTTGAATTATTAAGCAGAGAGGTGGGAGAGTAGAAGGTTTCAGGTGCTCTCATTGATTACATTCCCTGACAGAAGCGGCAATTCTGCCAAGTGGAGGATCCAAAACGTTTCTATGCAAAGGGTTGAGGGGGAAAAGGTCTCGATACAAACATGAATGCATTTATTCTAATGTCCAAAGTTGTGACTGGGGCCTTAACGTGCGGCGTGGACAGCACTGAAACATTCACGCTATGTTAGCAGATCAAACGTGTACAAGACCAGACTTATATATCAATTTGAATGGTAAAGTAAGTCCTCAGAAATATGGGACAGAAGTGTAACTTGTGTCTATTTGGCTGCGAGGCTTCAATGCGAACCTCTGACATACTGTCTGCTGTGCAATAATATCAGGCGGGGAAATGCTGAAAGTAATTCCTTCCAGCCTGCTTCTATAAAAGAGCATCACGGTCATAATATCCATATTGATGCAGAAAAGTCTAGTGAGAGGTTTGAGTACAGAGAGTCTACATCCACGCTCGCAGCCCCGTGAGGTGTGACCACAGTGGACAAAATCACTTACTGGTATTTGAATAAAAACACATTTTAGGGAGGAAACATTTCAACAACTCGTGCTCTGCTAGAATGTCTGATTTTCATGGTAATCCATGGTTTTAAAATATTTCAAGAAAAGTAGAAAAATGTCCACTTCAGGGTGTCACTACAAGAAGATTCAGGGGATTCTCAGAGTCAGTGGGGTTCATCCTCTGGGAACCATGAATATTGGAAGATATTATGTTGCAAATCCATCAATGTTGACATAATGAAAACATGAAAATGAAAACTTTCACATGCTGCTGCTTTAAAAAAAGTCAAAGTCTGTATATAAAGATGGACGACATGCCAGATCCTCAAATCATCTGGATTGTCCTCTGGTGGCAAAAGAGGTCATAAGCCCTGTTTTTGTATATTCCCGTGTATGTTTCCTTGTGTGTGACAGCAGCTGCTTCACGTGCTGATGTCTCTCTTGAGCTGCTATTTTAAGAATCACAAGGAAGTGAATGGACGAACTGGAAGCTGTGAGTCTAGAATCACTGCACATGTGATTCCGTTGGCGCTAATAATGGTTATTATGAGCAGCTGTGTGCCAGTGAGCTTCCCTGCTAATATTTGAGAAAGGAAAGGAACTCCTTTAACAAAGCTCCTCGTCTATAATCCAACAAACAATGTGGATTTTTGTGTGTTGGTCATTTGCTTTGACTTTCCATCTTGTTGCACAGTAGTGCTGGTGTGCCGCGCTTATTTTTAAAGCCAACATTTAATGACATTAGCACAGAAAACGTTGATCCCTGCTGAGTGTTTCTGGAGAGAAGCTTTGTGTCGCAGGCTCGTTGCTTTTGTTTGTCCAACAATGGACTAAAGTGAACGCCCAATCAATTTATGACGTTCGTTCAAAAGATAATTTACTTCATGCAGAGCATCCAGAGCGGCTTTATAGAGAGAATGACGTAGTGTTTAAAAGATTTTCCTGTTTTCCTTAAATCCCAAGGTGCAACGATTCAAACATCAGTTTTGTTTTCCTTTTAAAACCAAAGAGAAAGACTTGTGTGATGATGTCAGCCAGCGTGAAGTCCTTTCCATAAATCAGTGTCTCCGGCACCCAGAATTGGCTCATTTCACCTGCTGTCATTAGCATGGGCGGCGACACGCTGTGTTAATAGAACGGGTCAGGCCCAAAGTAACTCCTGGGCTCGGAGCCAGATGAAAAATTCCCTTTAAGCTAGAGATAAAGCTGGCAGGGCAGCAGAGCAACAGCCGTGTGATTCGCTGTGACCGAACACTTGCTCTGGTGCTGAAGTGCTTTTCTCACTTCCCTCCATTATCAACTCCTCGGTCTGAACACAGGACAAAAGGGTTCAATCTTTCATAAAAAAGGTAATCAGAAGGAATTCTGCCTCGAGAGTTCAGAAAGCCAAACGAGTTGGATCACATGGTTCAACAGAACAGAAAAAGGGGGCCATCAATAAGAGAAGATTACATAAATATTAAAGGGACTAGTTTATTATCGCTTAATTTGTCAGAAAATGATGACAAATTAAAACCAAGGTCACTTAGTGGTCGAATTTCAGTCACGAACCAAAAGGTTTTTAATTTATATTTATATCAAACAGGAAAACCCATCAGTACTGGCATTTTAACCAAACAAGATATTTGAAGTTTAGTTTTTTTTTTTTATTGACAATTTACTTAAAGCTACCTCTAAAAAGTTAATTGAATAATCAATCAATCAAACTTTCGACTATAGATCTAATAATTCCAGAAATGTATGCACGTGCCGCACATATTTCGAGAACCGTCCATTTTATCAGCTTCACACTTATGCCCAAAGAAGTGCAGTGTCCAATTTGTTGCAACGTGGAAACGCAATATGTTCAATATCAATAAAGTTTGTAAAAACAGGCGACCGGTGCTCTGTGGCAGCAGCGTTTGGGCCTCATCACCAATAGTGACGACGTTGATCACGACAACGGGCAAGTTCACAACAACATAAGCATTCAGGACAATGGTCACCTTGTAAATTTCAGGGTTCTGAGTCGAGCTCCACTGGATTTTGAAAGTAACACGTGAACAGCTCTTTGTGCAGCAGCGGTTGCGCAGCTTCATGGTTCTGCAGATTGAATCCAGCAGCAGGTCTTTAACTCCTCGCGGCTGAATTACTGCAGGTGACTTTTGTAGAGAGCTGCGAGAAAACAGCTCATTCCAAACAGGCAGGTTTAGATAATCACTGCACCAGTGCTTGAAATGAAAAAAGGAAACATTTAGAAAACAATCATGAAGGAGATAAGGTTTTATAGCACTGATACTGTAGAGTAGCTCAAATATGAATGTGAGTAGAAGAGAAACAGACGATATGAACTGTATGTGTATGTAGAAAGTATTGCCATGAAAGCTCGGCTACCGCTCGGAGAATATTGCTCATACATACACATGAAGCTCGGTTGACAGTCCTGAGCTACATGACTTATGGTTCAGACCAGCCACATATTGCTGCTAGCTATACAGCCACAGAGCAAAGGATGGAAACATACTGAACCACACCACAGCAGAAATGTGGTAAATAGGCATTTCCATTTGTCCATCGTTGAAACCACACTGAATTTAGGACGACCACAGTCACAGTTGTCTCTGAAAGTTTAGAAATACAAGTAGTCTTCCTTTAAATCAAAACAACAGTGTGTGCTATTCTGGGTGGAATATAAGCAGCCCCAGTTAAGCAGGCAGGATGTGGGTTTCCTCCCTAAAAGCTGCAATCAACTGTGCCACTTTAATACATTGATTTCCTAATATGAATCCATAGGTCTAAAGATAGGTTTGAGTATGGATGTCTGTGCATTATGCTGGCAACCTTTCCAAGGTGGTGACAGAGTTATTACAGAGGCGACAGCTGACCAGCCCCATCGCTGAAGCCTTTGATATGTGCTTCCATGTATGTGCTCTTTGACGGCTCGATATTTCACTGACAGCTCGGGTCAGCTGAAAGCTTGACCTGCAGGAACTCCAATGGAGTTCAATGGAGTAAAAAACGCCACAAATAACCTCCTGACTGAAAAGACGTCAGAATTAAGTTGCCGTGAATGTGTCATCACAGACCTTTTGGGCTTGAAGAGCTCTGTGGGTTAGAAAAGTGCATTTACGAGAGCACGAGAACCGAAAGGCTTTTTACCTCTGGCAGGTAGGTTGTGTTTTTCCCTCAGTCCTTTGGTAGTTTGTTTGATTGTAAGCAAGATTACGCAAAAACTACAGGTGGGATGGTCAGGAAACTTGGCAAAAAGATGTAATATGGTTCAGGAGAGTAATTCATGGATCTTGATGAAAACTTGGCATGTTAAGGGAAGTGATATCTATGAGTGTGTGACATTTGGTGGAGCTTGGGCCTTGTTAGAGTTTCGCACTCTACTCAGCGCCATTCTAGTTCAGAGTGCTTTAAAAACAGAATCGCAAATAGACTTTTGTATACATTGTTTTTTATTTATATATAAAACACACAAAAAAAACACGAATAACCAGCTACCTGTAATATTGCCTCATGGATGTCACCTTCCAAACTACACGGACAAATTCCAGTGGTCGCCGGGTGGCTTAGCAGACCAGTGGCAGAGCGTGGCAAAGAAATGAGCCTCCAGCTGTCTGCCTCTATCTGAAGATGAAAGATTTATTTGTTTTTCCTCGTAGGGCTGAGCGGAGAGAGCGCACAGAGGAGATTAGAGCTGCAATTCAGGTTGAGAGCATTTTCCTCCTCTTATTCTTATCCAGTTGTTTGGCCTTGGCTGACCTGCTCAGAGAGAGGAATAGGAATTTGGGAAAAAAAAAAAAAGAAAAGACTGAAATGACCTGGTGTCAAACTGGAGCTGGCCCGCAGAGTAAAGTGCGTCTCCACAACGCTCAACCTCTCGACAGCTGCTGTGACAGCGAGAAGTGAACGGTGGGGAGGAAAAAAAGGAAAATTAAACAGCATAAAAAGAGGTTACGTAGCAACAGCTTGTTCCTTCCTCTAACAATTGCTTTGTCACTCAGGCAAAAAAATTATAAAAATCCACATCAAACCCACCAGGAAAAAAACCCCCTTAAAAATGAAATGTATCCCATTCTGATTTATCTCATCATAAAAGCAGGTCTGCCTTGAAAAGCCGCAGCAACAGTCGGAGCCCATTTTCCACACAGCAGAAAGCAACTGGGGGGGGGGGGGGGCGCGATAAATGGGGCTCGTTGAGAGGGGGAATGAGAGAACTGCCAGGATGCAAAAAAAATGGTCACCGCCTGTGTTCCAATGACATTTAGCCTTGATGGTGTGTAATCAATGGCCTGGGGTCAATGCAATCACCCGGGGAGATTAGCATGCTTTCAGGGAACACACACACACACACACACACACAGGTTTTGGGCTGATAAGAGGAACAAGGCCCGTAAAAACACGATGACTCAGTTAAGCCGTGCTGCCACATATTCTGCAGTCTGGACCATGATTTGGGACTGCAGCACGCCCGTCAATAAAACACTGAGGTCCAGGGACATCTACATTTTGACAAGACAGATGGGTGGAAGCGGGGAGGCATGAGGCGCGATTTAATCTGGAGATGTCTTCTCATCAACAACGGCAACAATGGAAACAACTCTCGGAGCTGTTTCCATTGATTATGAAGAACGTGACAGTTTTTCCACTTGTTTCTTTGTCACTGAAAACGGAGACAGGGTTTCTGCAGAGTCCGACAAGACACTTATATAACAAAGAATGATACAGCACGAAAGATTGTCAATAAAAAACATTAAGGATGTAAAGTTATGGAAAATGACTTGCATTGTTGTACATTGACAAATCTGTTCTGTTGTGTTAAAGTGTCTGTTGTGTTGCTGTGGAATGTGAGCTGTGAGCCGTGCATGTAAATACAAATGTTAATGTGACGCCCACACCGAGCGTCGGTGGCCATTCAGCTTTGGGTGGGAAGAGCTGTAGCAGGTTCAGGCTGCTGCTGATGGCTCTCATTAAAATTACAAAATGCTGCCTCCGTGCAAGTGAGCGCACTCTCGGAACAATATCGGTAACTCCCTTCAAAAGTTCTGATATCGGCTCCAAACAAAGCCTCGGCCGTGGGAGGCTGCAAATGACAGATGTGACAAGGACGGCGTGGGACAGAAGTAACCTTAAAAAAGATCAGTGGTTGGCTCAATGCAGCCCACTCGTGTCAAAGTCTGCCAATCAAATCCACGAGATGAGGTAAACAAATATGAATTAAATGGTTTCCAACGAAGACACCTTCAGAAAAGATATGTGTCCAAAAACATTACTGCAAATGCAAAATGAGGCTGCAATGATTAGACTCTGTCATTTATTTACTATTGTTTGACTATTGGACTATTAACCCAATTACCTTTTAAACTGATGCATATGTTTTTCGTAAGTTGAACAATAAAAGTGTGAAGGATATACAAATGTATACAGATAAACATAACAAATAAAGACACACATTTCAAAAGAGCAAGAGTTGATTATACCAAGTACAAAACACTAAGAGTCAAAACAAGTCATTATCATTATCTTGGATGATTCACTTAATTAACTCAGTAAATATCAGTGTAGTGCTTTAGTGGGGAGATACAAATAATAAACAAATAAACTAATGATGTGCTGAAATATATATATAATAAACCATCGTGTAGCATTTACATAAACCAGAGACAACATGTCAGTATTCCAAAGGTTATACCTTGACCTCCTCAGTAGTCAGCTCCATATAGGAAGTTTTCTTTTTTTCAGGTATCGATGCAGTTGTGTAAAATTGAACTCTGGTTCAACGCTGCACCAGGCAAATAAAAAAAAATGTGTAACGAAGGTCGGACGCCCTCCAGAGTAGATGCTGTAAATTCAATTGCTCAAATAAAAGTTGACATATTACTGACAGGCAGGTCTGTAAACATGAGCGGACAGTGTGCAGGTTTCTTCACAGCAAACTACAATCCACAGGGTTTGGCTCCATGCACTTTGTGGTGCACAGCAGTGAGTTGAAGTGTTTACTGGCAGCTTCAGTAGATGGGACGCGTCTCAACCTGGACAACACAGGCTAAAGGGTTTCATTTGTAGAACAATGTAAAGCTAGAATGTCCATGAGAGTAAAGCTTAAAATGACAGAATGATCCTAATGAATAAAATTAAAATCCTCATCAATTATTAACATCATCTTTTTTTTTGGGTGGTGACTATGGTGCCTTATCGTCTGTGCTGCCTGACCACATAGCGATGTATTGGTTTTGACCACAGTTCATAAGCTAATAAACTTGAATGGGGTTTTGCTAATGAGCAAGTGTGCATGTATTTGTGTTCCTGGCTGTCTGTATAAAAAAATAAAAAAATAAAAAAATAAATTAAAAAAAATAATTCTAAATCCTTTTCCAAATCCAAACTACATTTCATTTAATCCCAGTAAGCAATTTGTTAGTTCTGGGAAGTCATTTGTTCTGCAGGGAAATAAAACAGAGACAGCAGCTTAGCGGAGCGCGGTCAGTCTGCACACAAGCAGCCGCACAGCATGACGACAGCCAGCACTGCGTCACAGGAGAATCAGACTAGTGCACCTGTGTACCTTTGGGTATGTGCGTGGGGGGTTTTGCTCTCGGTCCTAACAGCGTGATCTAATCCTCATGTGACAGAGTTATGTAGCTACAACAGGGAACACCCTGTGGAGCACATGAGAGAACGGCCTGCAGCCAGAAGGAAACTGAGAGCATCTGACTTTGGAACAGTAATATCAACTTCATTAATTTAACCTTAATCTCAACCATTACATTAGAAGAAATTATGAATACAAAATGATTCAATTATTGATTTGATCATTCTAACACATTGTGCAAGAAGATGTTGAATTTGGGTAAATGTCAGCTTTAACATCAAAAGTATAATGAAAAAGAAGTTGCAGTTAAAAACAGGCCTTGTATATATAAACTTTTTTCTCACCGTCTCAAAGAAATTACATTAATATACTAATAAAAATAAAAAAACACCACCAACTTAGTTGATCCGAGCAGATATTGAATATGTATGTGGATGTTGTGAGAAAAACAAATAAAAGCAGTATCAACATTTGTAACTTGAAGGGATGTACTTCATTAAACACGCTGTCCATGCATACATTAAAGATATACATTTAGGAAAATAGTATCCTCGAGGTTATCAAATAACTTAACCTTCACCTGTAACAGCCCATGGTTACGACACTTCATACAGTTAAGCATGCACCTCATCTTTTGTTGTCAAGGTGAAATATGCAGGAATCTTATTCGGAATTGTCATGATTTATTATATAATCACCAAAGTTGCAAAAAAATATGGAAAAGTAGACATTGCCAATTAATAGTTTCTGTCCATGACGCACGCCATTAATCATCAGAAGAGGACAATAGGTTTAGAGGGAGAGGAGGTCAAATGGAGGCAAATTCATTTATGGTGAAAACGGGAGCTTCCTGGAACGTATAGCCGCTACTGCAGTGTCGCATAATTAGGGATTTAATGGACTCACTAATGACCGCACTACTGTCCGCCTTCGGTTTTAGGCTTCAAATGACAGATAGATTTGAGCAACACATTACAGAACACGAACAGACAGTTTAGAATGGTGCAGCGAGGTTCATCAGACTATCTAAATGCAAGTTTATGGTATAATATATATTGATACATTTTATAACTAAAAAAACTTTGGGGAACTATTCAATATACAACATCTATATCGACATGCTTTACTGCCGAGTGCCTACTAATGGTTTTGGCATCGGCTCCCAAAAAAACCAAATCGATCAAGCTCTAATAAGAACTATCTATTTTAAGTCCAGTCAAACTTGCAAAACCAATCTGCCTGCAAAGTTGTAAATTCCCTTAAAACTTGAGGTACTCTCAAGAAACAAACGTGTTTTAACAGTGTGTGAAATCAAAGACAAACGGTATGAGGAGTAACACATTTAATCTGAAATTAAAATCGCTGCATTTGCATAAAAAGCTGGAAACACTGAGAACAGCTCCCAGATCATATCCCTGTTCTTCTTTGTTGGAGTAGATTAGTGAAGCCAGCAGAGTGAAGCAGCTCTATCAGACATTCGACACACGACCACACACCCGACTCCAGTCTGTTCAAATGCAGCAGACAGCTGAATATTTGAAATTACAGAAATCTTAGTGCGTTATCAAAGTCCAGTGGCCTGAAACAAAACTACCCAACTGCACTAATTGACCTCACCGAGGATCCGTAGAGCTCCTGTCACTCCATCAACTCACACGGGGGAAACCATAAACACATATAGAACATTTGTATATATATCCTTCTCTCTGTTTATCTTCCACTTGATCTGCAGTACGACACCCTCTTGTCCCTGCACCATATGTTCCAGCACAGCATGCACTCTAGATGAACTGACATTATGTGTTTCCATATGGCAACTAAAATTACACCCTGCAAATGTAGTGCACTGAGTGACTCTAAGAGGTAAGAAAATCAAGAGTTAAAACCATAAAACAAAAATAAACAATGTCTGCATCTCTAATGTCGCACACAAATCCCACCTCTGACTTTGCTGGAGTGACCATATACCTACAGCACTAACTGGGCCGCCAAACACTCCATCTCCTATAACATGTGTCGCTGCTGGAGAATAATCCCTAACGTGCTGTGTTATGTAATCCCGGAGATTAAAATATGCATTCCATCGCCGCCACGGGTCCATAGGAGACAGAGGCCGAGAGGAACCTTGTGTGTGACACAGAGTAAACTCCTTGCTGTCAGATCCAATGCCTGTTTCCTTAAAGTGACAGAGCATTTCTACAATGGAGTTGTCTACAGGGACTGCAGAGTTTTATCAGCTTCAAGGCAAAGTAAAATAGTGTGAGGAGTAGTTTTAGTTTCAATGTGTCATGTATTTTCAAGTGAAACTGAATATATGACTGAGGTATAACTGACCCTGTGTTAAATGCTTGTCAAGCCTTCCAATCCTCAGTCATTTCTTGAGCACTCCATCTCCTGCGGATGCTTTTATTGTCTGCGGCTGACTCTTTTGAAATGAAATAGTGTACGATGTGTACTATGTACTATGTACTATGTATTCACTGCAAGAGGCTGACACTGGATACACATTTCACGTTTGCATTTACATAGTGGACATGCTCGATGCTCGGTGACGACGTGATCATCATAACGACAACAATCGCTGTCTCATGCTTCGGACACGAAACGTAGGGAGTTTTCCTGCGAAGATGCCACACTAGCTAACAGTGCTTAAGGAAAGTACTCCGCCGCCTCTTTCCGCATTGAAGTGCACGATGCAACTCCAATGCAGAGGCATTAGTACAGGACAGGGCTCACTAACCCTGGAACTAATCAAGGGTTAGAAAACTGCTGTGCAACACTTAAAACCCGCTTGTCTTGTGTTGTCAGTGTCAAATGCTGCTTCTATTTACTATTAACATGGATTCTTACGGAACTTATACAGCCCCACTGGGAACAGCAAAGTCAAACCTCTGAACAATAACAACCACTCTGGGACAATTGAAATGTGTAAAAAAAACCTCCTCTTGTGCTTTTAAAAGGTGAGTCACCACGGGGAGCGACTCATAAACACAATTACAGTTGAAGACTCGAGGGCGCGGAAGATGAATGAACTACTGAGACAAGTTACACAGGCAGATGGAGAAAGGAGAGATACAGCGGTACCGGACAATTCCAAAGAAAGGACATTCGTTGTGTGAATTCATTTCCTCAACTAATAAAAGATTTTCAAAAATATATAAAAGCATATAAAAATAAACACATTATAACATTTATATATAAATACATATTTGTTATGGTTTGAGATTATGTCCAAACTATGCTTTTGTGAATATTACATGGTGCCAAAATGCAAAACTACAAAATCTAAATGCACATTTATCAACATATAGCCAGAGATATGATCTGGTCTGGTTTACCATTAGAAATGTATGTATCAGAATTAAAGTTTCTGAGTATATTTGTGTGTCTTCATTACCTTTCTGTATAAATAATAATCAACATATATATGTATAAGGCAGCCATTGTTTGTGTTTTTTTTTATTGTTCAATCATTTCTAGAATTATTGCTGCGAACAGTCAATTAAAACATAAATAAAAAAGAAACAACAGATCTGACACAAGACACATGAAGGTGAAATACTGA
>CM031680.1:1976094-2271094 GCA_006182925.3 Reinhardtius hippoglossoides | reverse complement strand
ACAGATATTTCAGTCTTCAAACTTCCCTTTAACCTTTTGAACTCAATAGTTCCTCCAGTGTCTACTTTGAAATGTTCGCTTACTGTGATGTCATTTCTTGGAGTATTTTCAAAACCCTCTGTGCAACATCAGCGGTTATATACGTCAATAAACCATAATAAATCATGAAAGTACCGTATAAATTGAAGGAAATACAATAACCTGACATGTTATTTCACCATATTTTGCTACATAAACACATAAGACATGAGAATCCGTGAGATTTCTAAACACAGAAACATGAACAAGATATTTCTTAACGCTCCCCTAAGTTATTTGAACAATGTACATGTTCCCTGCTCCTCTCCTGCCACCATATCAGTTTGAACTTCACTGCATATAAAGAAACCGGATCACGATGCAACCATCTCCTGCAGTCGGGTGCACGGGGCCGTTCTCAGAGGGTTCGAACAAAAGATAACGTCAGAGCTATCGGTTCTTATGGAAACGATGTATATGGATACGAACGTCAAGTCGCCCTCGTTATACAGATAAATTTGTCTGCGTCTTCGTGGGCGTTTAGCGCGGAGACGTGCACGGCTCTGCAACTTAAAACTAAACAGGCTGTTTGTGATTCCCGTCACACGTCCGAGTGAGTCTGCAGCGAGCAGAGCCGGACTGACAACCTTATCCTCAGCCGTCAAATAAAGCAAACGTCCATGTGTTCTCCACCTGCGCCGACAAATACAGCTCTGAGCGGAGTGATGGAGCAAATTATTCCGCAGCACAGTTCGAGCGCTCCATACTGATGAACCATGAAATTGTGATTTGTTGGAGCAACTCTGGGTGGAGATTAAAACGAGTGTTTCTGACAAACATTTACATGCACGACTGGTGACTTGCACTTTGATTAACCAGCTAGTTTACTCCGGAGCCTGATTTCATTCAGCTTTCGTTTTGTTATTCCAACTAGATGATAACGCTCTGTGTTTGTGGAGCGTCACACGCATACCCAATGTGCATGAGCGGTCACGTGATGTGAGGCTTCAGGCGTGTGCGTGTGGACGAGGATTTAAAAAACGTTACGGAGGCAAAACACTCGTGTGGACAGAGATGGTTTCAGTTTTAAAACGACGTCGTCAAAGGAGAGTGAGAAGTGTGGATGTAACTTTAGGGTTTGATTGCAGGCTGGTGTTGGTGGAGTGGAGTCTTACCGAATCTCTGGGGCTTTGCATCTGGGGCTCGGCGTTCTAGAGGATGGAGGGAGGAGGGAGGAGGGAGGAGGGAGGAGGGAAAGAAGAACCAAGAGTCATCAAGAAAACAAAAAAAACATCTGAGCACAAAAGAGATTGTTGTGAGGGGCAGCGTGATGAAGACATGTCCATGCAAGATATGAAAATGCAGACAGATGTTTGTGCTGAGTGGTTCTTGGCTGAGAAGTTGTACGTACGTTATCTCGTTACATCTATGTTATTATTATTATTAGTAGTAGTAGTAGTAGGTACGGGTGTACGGGTGTACGGGTTCTTGTTGAGCTTTGGCACAACCTGTACAAATAATACAACAGCTGCTGACTTTTATTTTTCATTACGTAAAACATTAGCTTTAATATAAAAAGCTCAGTAACTGCCATTTTTAATTCAAACCTATGCTCCAGGAAAATCTGCCGTTTTCACTTAAACTCAGTTGAGCTCGTTCTCGCTCACGTTTCGTGTTTTTAACGATGTCGTCACGTTAACGGACCCGACGTGCAGCCTCCTCTACCTCTGAGCCACCCGTTCTTAGCCCAGCTCATAACTCCAGATACAGACTGGCGCTGCTGGACCTCATCACCCTCCACAGCTGATAACCACGGATCAAATACATCCGCTCATCTAACGACGCTCCGTCAGCTGGACTCAAAGCAGCGCTCTAATCTGGAGATGAGCATCGACCACTGTGGCACTTCCTCTCATCCAGCTTCACCCGTGGCGACAGGCAGCCAATAGCCTCGTCTGCATCTCCCGCTGTGATAATTGCCACCAATCAGCCATTTTGATTGACAGCACTCGTGAGCAAATGGCTGCTTGTGCCTGTAATGGCCCCGGTGACTGTGGAGGATGCTGGGAGGAACCACTTTTAAGCCAGCGGAGGGGTGCTCGGTTCTTTAACTCACATTCGTACTTGATAAAGTGTGTTCGAACCAAAACAAAGCACTCGAGCCTCCGTGTTCGGCTGCCTTGTTTTCCTCTCGGCCGTTATGACTTCAGATGTGCAATGCTTCAAACTTCTGCAAAAACAATGCAGTACAGCATCTGGCATCAAACATTACAAACACGACCTTGACGCGAGCAAACGGTTGTGACAAGCGCACCAAGTGAATTAGCACCAGTTTGCATGGATCAGTGAAGTTACGAGCTGTGAGTGGCATCTGCCCGGGCCTGAGTGACAGCAGCCGCATCCAGGAGCAGCGCTGCCACAGATCTCTATGGCTGTTTGCTCAGGGTAATATGCCTGATGTTGCCTGATTGATATTCAAGCCAAGTGTGTTTTCCCTCTCTGTCGACTACCTGCCCTGCGTCTCTCCGTTCATCCCCACATCCATCAACCTGGCGAGTCAGCTCGGAGGCGAAAACACAGCGAGAGCGGTGGAGACGCAGAGATAGAGGAGGCTACGCCACAAAGCGAGAGGAAAAGAGAAAGAACTGGCGAATTAGAAGGAAAGCAGCGGATGAGGGAAGCGGATACAGAAAGTCAGAGACGAGGAGAGGGTGGTGGAGATAAAGAGAAACGATTGAGCTCCACAGGTTTCCCCTGAGGGCAGCCACGGCTTGATTAATAGAGAGGAGTGCAGCGACGGAGTGGGACAATCACTCTGCATGCTCGGCTAGCGTGTGGCGTTAGCGGGGAAATGAGAAGACAACACGCCACTCGCTGGGGGGGATTAACGCCACTCATGACAGCACAGGAGCAGAACTCTGCACCCATCCATGCGCGGAGGCGAGCGTGTACTGGTGTGAAATGTTTTAATGCCGACAGGATGAAGAGTTGAAGGAATGTTTCAAAAGAGGTGGAGAGTGACAGACGTACCACTTCTCGAGGGAGGAAGGTGTCTTCCTGGCGGAGGATCAGCAGCCCGACGGCGCCACCCATGGGCGTGGCCCTGAGCAGGGACACCACCTCCTCCTGGGTTCGCCCATTTAGGTCCACGCCATTCACCTGAGCAGGAGACACGTTAGATAGACACGTTACAGGGACGTATTCTGATATGAACTCAAATTAGACCACTGACGCATAAACAGCACGTTCTGATTAACAAGTTAACGAGTAAGGTTCAACTCGGAATTAAGCAATAATCAAACAAAGACATAGTTGCATTTCATTGTTCCTCCAATCTCGGGGACAAAACGACTCGGTGAACGTCTGAAATCTGTTTTACTGTCACAGTTCCTCACCTCCAGCAACCTGTCTCCGGCCTTGAGGCGGCCATCTTGGATGGCAGCCCCCGAGCCAGGATGTTCTTACGTAGATGGGCGCCGAGCCGCCGATGGGAACGTCCCGTGACGTGATGCTGAAGCCGAGTCCCTCGGGACCTGCGGGACGAGAAGGGAGGAGAGAAGGTGTCGTGATGAGAATCTGGTTTTATCTTGAGGGCACAAGCAGGAGCTCCTCTATTTCCTCAGGACCCCTGCAGCTCAGGATCCAGTTCGTACTGAACCAGTGTAACTCTTCAAGATTTGTGCTGGGAATCACTGGGGCGACAGTTGAGGAGACATTGGCTTCAGTGTTAAAGTGAAGTTGAAGTTTCAGCTTCAGGAAAAGAAAAGAAAAGTATTTCCTCATGAAGGTGCTTTTGTCTCCAAAATAAAAGATTTAAATTGTTATCCTGGGACTTTTCTATAGAGAGTGATCTACTGCACTGATTCCAAAAGTTTCTCTACTTTTACAAACTCACATCTATAAAGGCCCAGGTGGAAAACTACTCTTTCCTCTACCAAAGAATCCACTCTGCTCTCCCACAGCTCTGATGGAGACTCTTTATTCTTCAGAGCTTTGTACAGACACTGTTCCAAATGACATTGTGGCTAAAACAAAGTTGATATTAGAACAACTGTGAGCGTCGGTGCTGTATCAGCGTCCGGGCCCTAATCCTCGCTGCCTGCCTGACTGACTCGATGCAGAGAAAAGCAGAACACTTAGCAATGCTGTTTCACATCCTCCACCTAATCCCCGACATTGATGAGCCAATCAACTTCCCACAGGCAGGCGCGGTGCGGTATTATCCTCACCGGTAAATGCCCGTAGCGTCCGCGGCTTTAAACAGGGAGGAGGATCTTTAAAACTCCCATTAGCTTGATTAAGACGTACCTAAGCAATTTCCTGTGCAGAATGGGATTCTTTGATTGATTCTGATATTCCCCGGGATTTGCAAGCAGACCGGTGTTTGATTCAAGCACATAAACAATGCGGGAGTTTAATCTGCGCTCAAAGCTGTGGGCTTAAAGTCGGTACTCAAAACTAAACAGACGAGCCAAACGGCCTCTCGGGGAATCGCTGGTGATCCCCGCGAGTGTCTGCTCCGACAACAGCGAACAAAAGGTGGAATGAGAAAAGATAACATCTTGGGAGTGAGAACATAACGGATCTCCCGGCAAACGTTACACAGCGCGCGGCGTTTTCTCCGGGTGTTGTGACAAAGTGGAGAGACGGGAGAGAAGAGGAAGACGGAAAAAAACAGAACTGCGATGGAGGAACAAGTGGAAAATAGCCACGAGCCGCGATGGAATATGCAACAAGCAGATGGGTGTTTGTATCTCCTGTGTTCTGGCTCGGTTCCAGCCCCGAGAGGGCGAACGGATTGGGGTGAAAACTTCAACGGGCATATGGCGCAGGCCCGTCAGACTCTTTCTGTGGCATTTGACAGAACACCGGGACCAGCGGCTGCTTAGCAACAAGCGCTCCGGCCCCGAGACCTGGCACCGACACCTGCTATCCTGTTGGCACAGGACTGCACCACCTGTGCCAGCTGTCACTCAACAACTGCACCGAGGAGATCTCCTCCCCCTCCCCCCGAAAGTTTTACTCTTTCACTCTGCATCTCCGCCTCCCAGATACCGTACGGCTCCTTGGCCTCGGGATGCTCCACTCCGGATGTTTTTAAGCCGGTTACATCATCGTTAAGACTTTGCTCTGCTTCTGTGTTTGCTCCTACACGTGTTCGGATGTGCCAGCAGTGGGGGGGGGGGGGGGTTGCTTGTTTATTCAGATGGACGACTAAGTCTTGGAAATCACAAAGAATCCTTCGTAGTATTGAGAGCCAGTAAAACAAAGATGTGAGAATTTCACAGACGGGAAGAAATCAGCTGATGACTTAACAAATCAAGTCGGGACTGACGACTCTGCTACAGATACGCCTGGCGTCCACACGGCGAAGTTTGGAAACACTGCTGACCCCGTTTCAATCTAGACGGGCTGAAAACGCCTCTTCCCGGTTTAACCTTCGTCACCTCACCTTTCTTTAGCTGGATGTTGAGCCTCCTCCCGACCTTTTTGGCATACCCCCCCGTCGGCGTGGCGTTCAGCCCCCGCTGGGGCGAGTGGGTGTGACCCGTCGGAGGCTTGGCCGCGGACACCGCCGGGTGCGTCAGAGGTGGGAAGGCGTCGCTCTGTTCCGGGTGAGCGTGGGGATGAGGGTGCGGATGGGAGTGCGGTTGCGTTTGGGAGCCGTGCCGGGACATCCTCTGCGGCGTGTGGTCCATGCCGGACACGGTGCTGCCGCTCACGGAGTCGGGGCTAAAACGACCCGAGGAGTACGCCGGGTTCCTCTCGGTGTGGGACAGCTGCTCGTAGTGGGCCTTCATGGACGACGGCACCACGTGAAACATGATGACCGGCGAGCGCATGGCCTGACGGAACATGTTCTGGGCTCTGGAGGAAGAGGGGCGAGAAAAGATCGAAGGAGTCAATTATTTAACTGATTTCATAGAGTCTGACCGATATCATGTTTGACCAATAATATCAGGCAACATAAGCCTTTTAGAGACATATCTGATAATGTATTTACAGTTATTTATATAAAGTTTGTAGTTTAACTGTAAAATAACCTAATTTATATTTCTTTGACACGAGGAGAGTCTTTTTCTACTTCCTAATATCTATATCGGCCCCAAACATCCACACCTGTCATATTCTAAATATCTTCCTGAGCCCCTGTTAAAAATAATAATCGTTCATACTTGTCTGCACTAACTCCACCTACCCGCCGTCTGTCTCGCTCACACACACCCATATTCTACACTCGGTGCTAAATCCATTTTTCGCCCACCTGAACATTCTGACATGTTAATTAATACTTATTTTCCAACGCTGGCGTTTTTCTAAAAACGAGAGCGAACCCTCCCAGAGACGTAATCCCTCATTTGGCTCCAGATGAAGGATACTTCGATCTGTCGGAGGGGGGGGGGGGGGGGGGGAATGCAGAAAATCCTCTTTTAAACCCCCGTCGGTGCGAGAGCCCGCGTACAGTCGGGTGTGAATGGAAACTTATGTTGGCTGTCAGCACCCTGTAACGCCGGAGTCTTGTTAGCACCACCTGCTTCACTGTGGCGTGGTTCCTCTCCTCGCTCCCTGACAGCTGAACGGACGTTCGGGGGGGGGGGGGGGGAACGTCGGGCCCCTGGAATTTCTATTGCCCGTCGTCTACGCCTGAATAACGACTCAAACCTAAACCCCCCCCCCCCCACACTCCCCTGAGACGTCTATAGTGAAATTCCAAGTCGATTTATTTTCCCCCAGCCTTTAATAACCCTCCCTGATGGTCATGTCTCGCCATAGTCACGATTTCAGGACGGATCAAGTAGCCGACAAGTATTAGAATTATATAATATATACTCTTGAATACATATAATTATACTATGTGTGAGAATGTTTTATTCCCATCATTACTTGACTTCCATTGTACTGAGTTGGCAGAGACGTTCATTTCAAAGTGAAGGTAAACGAGATAAATGAAAAATGATCATTGCATTTCCCCCCCCTTGTTTCTTTAGTGAGTGACATGTGTGACCTGAACTTGTGGAGAATTATAAATTGAACCACCCGTTCACATGAAAACACACATGTATTTAATATGCTTTTATGCTGTGTAGAGAAAAACAGATCAGGCAGATGTATGCATCAGTGCCTCCTGACGCTGCAGGTGACATTCAACAGGGCATGCATGCATCACGCAGGATCCAGAGAGGAGGGGGGGGGGGGGGGGTAAGCAGGAGGGTTCGGTTTAGCAGGGAATGAAAGCACGAGACACGAACAAGGCTGAAAAGCAGAAGCTGTGAATGTTAGGAGCCTTGTTCCCACTCCCTCCCGAGGGAAGGACACAGAAGGGGTCAACAATAGAGTCCGGCGGAGCTGTGACTGAAACACAGGGGAATAGAGGCCGGGAGAGGAGCGCACTGCAGAGGCTGCTTCAGCGATTAAGGGTACAACCTACAGGAGGTAAACAGGGAGGTTAGCTTTGCTCAGTGACAGGCGGCGGAGGAGCCTGTGCACCGGCGGGGGTGCAGAGAGCAGCGTTAGAAGGAGAGGGGAGAGGTTTAGCTGTGAGAGGAGGAGCAGAGGTCCAGAAAGAGGAGGTCTGGGGCCCGTCAGGAGCTCAGCAGCGGCTCCTGCGGTCTTACTGTTCAAATCGGATGTTTCGCAGGTCTCCGTTATTGATACGGACGATACAGTCGTTCTCCTGGAAGAGGCCCTGCTGCTCGGCCTTCCCCCCCGTCTCCAGACGCTTGACCAACAAGCCAAGAGTCCTGAAATGTTGAGAGGTTCATGTCAACACGATGCAAGACAACGTCCTCAGGTTCAATGTGGCTGCTTTGCCTGCAGCCTGGGGGCTTCACTTCATTATCTACTGGACTGACATGCTGCATCACTTATAACACACCCAGGGTCTCTGGACTAAACTGGTGTTTAGACTTTAAATCATTTGCATAAACTGAAATAAAGATGGACGACTTGACACTCCTGAAAAGTGAAGCCAAAGGTTCACAAGATGGCGGCTATTGACATTTGGCTCCATTCAAAGGAAATCAACCCATTCAGAAAGTCCGGTGGGTTGAGGTGTGTGTGTGAAGTGTGTTAATTCTCTAACCTCTACAACTCCTGAACCTTTTTCTCAGATTAAAATAAACAAACGAGAGCGACAGAAAACCGCGGCATCAAACGTTTGCAGCAGGGTGGTGCAGAGACGCTGCTCCGTCGCACTGTACGACTCCAACCAGCCGCTGAGCTGCAACGGTTGTCGCCCTGTAATCCGGTGTGGCAAACTGGCTTATGCCTCCCCGCACCGCCGCAGCGCGAGGCTAACTCCACCTGAAAAGACGCTTTGCGGATTATAGACCCGAGTGTGCGGGAAGAAAATCAACAGCGGGCAGGAAACCTAATCGAGTCCTCTTCAGCATATAGTCTGTGTGTCCGTGTGCGGGGGGGGGCTTTGGGTGTGAGGTGGTGCGAGCAGGTAACGTGTGTTGATTTTGGGGTTTAGTACCCGCCCGGGTTCTCGGGTTTATTATAATCCACTATGAATGGGAATGTGATTACAGAGAAGTTCAGGAGTTGGAAAAGTTCAGAGACAATTCCGCTGATTGAATCGGAGCGAGAGACACAATGCGTTGCCGCGGAGGGGCTATTTCACTGATGAAAGCTGCCCGTCGTAATCTTGGGATAACGCCAACCTGACGTTTCCCCAATAAAAGAAAAGTGCATTATAAATGTGCTTTTAGGCTGATTAAGTCTGGCAGAGAGGAAAGTGATATGATCTTGATTTTCAATAAAGCGCGACAGTGAGTTCTGTGGTCACTGATCATATTTGTGGGTCTCGGGAGGCGGCGGAGTCGTACATAAAATAAAGAAACTCTGGACGTTTGTGGGGGGGGGGGGGGGGGGGGGGTGCAGTGGCTCTGTGCTTCTGGCAAATACAAGACTTTAGATTCATACTGGAGCATCGGTTCAACAACAAGAATCAAATGTCAGGTCTGAAAACCCCAACTACTGTATATCGAGCTTCACGCTGCTGTCGTTATATATTTAAACCAGATGTGTAAAGTCCTCTAATTCCATCACAGCTTTTTTCCGGCTCTGTGTGTGTGTGTGTGTGTGTGTGTGTGTGTGTGTGTGTGTGTGTGTGTGTGTGTGCCTCTGGATGTGATGTATGTACACATGTGTGCATGGCTGTATAGCGTGCACTGCTCAGTTTATGCTTTGAAGCGGTGTAAAGCCGATGTGACAGCAGCTGCAGAGAAATATGACGGTCACCTGCAAACTCTAAACACGTATGATTGATCACTGTAAACTGGCAAATGGCTTCATGATGCTGGCATGCAACCCGTGTGTGTGTGAGTGTGAGTGTGTGTGAGTGTGTGTGAGTGTGAGTGAGTGTGTGAGTGATGAGGACAGGCACACGGGCACCAGAGGAATGTCCGGTATGTGTTGAAGTAATGCAGCACACATCTGTCACGTTTTTCAAATATTTTTTCAGACCCTAAAAAGCTCCAATTAGCACACGATGACAGTTTTACCAAATTTGACCAAAAGTTATCGGCTAAAGTATATTTACTTATTTATAAGTTAAAACAAAACCTTTACTAATAGAATATTTCTTTTTGCACTACTCACCCGATCCTGTGTAAAACTAAACATAACTGAAATAGAACAATTTTTAAGATTCATAAAAACCTCTTTTAAAACCACCTATGACCTTGTTGGATTTAAAAGAATAAATAGTAATGTCCCATTATTTTTTTCTTATGGGGGGGGGGGGGGGGGGGTTTACCCATATCACGCTAGCATCATGTGAATCCTTGATGATTGGTCAGTTGAGGATTGATGTGAATTAGCATCTAGAACAGGAGCAGGAGGATGATTGACATGTGTTTGACGGACACATGTAATCAGGCTAATGTCACAGCTGCTCATGGTGTTAATAACTGTTTTACGATTGTTTATACCTTTTATATTGCAGATTTTACCCATAAATTTGGCGTTTGAATAGAAATTCTCTGGTTAAACTGATCGTCTCCTTCCCCCCCGGCCTGTCCTGAGCAGCTCTGGATCTTTACCTGCGGTCCCTGCCACTGAAAGGCACCACGTGGATCCCCAGGGGCCCACCGTCGTTTGACACCTCCACCAGTTTGACTATGTCTCTGGGATGGACGGTGATGGATGGAGAGACAGCGGCGGGCGGGGTGAGGAGGAGGAGAGGAGGAGAGGAGGAGGAGGAGGAGAGGGGTGACACCATGTGGGCAGAAACAAAAACAGGAAATGAGATGATGAAAAGAAAAAAGAGACGATAAAAAAAACAACAACAATGGTTTAAATAAAGAAATCAAAACAGGAAGTAAGAAGGTTCTGGAGGAGACAAACAAAAAGGGGCCAATAAAACACAGCAGTCCAAATTAATCAAACACGCACACACAACACACACACACAACACACACACAACACACACACACACACAACACACACACACCACACACACACACACACCACACACACCACACACACACACACACACACATTTTAGACTTTAGACAATATATAACAGGAGGTGATGAGAAAGGAGACACATCTATATAAACTAAATTCTGATGGGAAACCAAATAAATAGATTTAATAAGATCTAAAATCCTGCGTTGTCTTCCAGGCGCTTTTCAATGTGTTTAAAACATATTGTTTCCTTTTGAAATATCATATCTTTATCAACCTTTCCCCAAAAACCTTCAACATTCACCACAAACCACAAACAACACACATCACCGCCTCCTGTTTGGAGAGAATAAATGTTTAATGTCTTATTAAACTGCCGTCGCCTCCTCTCTGATCTGACGAGGGGAAATAAAAAGCCTCGTTGTAACCTTGAGTGTTTTCCTCCTCCTCTGAGTTGTGCTGTTCACGATGGAGATGAACACTTTTGCAAATGAATACAATTTTTCCGAAATCCTCAGCGTGTTGCAGGATAATATGCTTTTTTTTTTTTTAAATCTGCGAGCAGATAAAAGATTGTTGACGCTCTGCAGAGCTGAAAAACAACACGGGCTTAATGAAAGTGAGAAAAACATTAATTCCATCTTTATCTGCTCCTCAGATGAAAGTGCGACGGAGCCATTTGGACTGCACAACATCTTTAATACATCCGTCTGGGGATTCATAGAGGGACGATTTTTTAAAAAGCACCAAGTACGGTTGCAGCTATTTGTTTTTTCCGAGGCAGCGTTCTTCACTTAGTCTGTCAAAAAAAAAACATATGCTCGGGAACAATTTGTAAGACGCCAAATCTAATCACTTCACAGCTTTGATACGATGACTGTGATTAGCTCGGGGGAAGCGGGCCCCTCGTTGACAAGCGAGAGGCAGGACAAGTCTCCGGGAAAATCACAGGAATAATAACAGTACCGTACCTGCATATTAAACTGGAAGCATGCAACAGAGCACAACAACAAAACAAAAAAAGTTGTTAATAACAGGAGTTGAACGGGGTTAGTGTGTGGGCGGAGCTCTGATGGCGAGGACAGGATGTGTGTTCTGCGTTCTCCCCGCTGAGGAGAAATATGTAAATGAGGAACGCTGGGGGTGTTGAAATGAGACTTTCTACAAACACCTGGATTATAACACAGAAGCTGCAGATCTACGTTTTAAAACACTTAAAGAATGTAGAGAAAAACACGAGAGGTGGTTCAACTTATAGTGTTAGTTGTCATAGTTTGTGCTCATCCTGATCCACGAGGGACTGACTTACTCGAGTGACCTCACGGGGGTGTGGTCCATGCAGGAGTCGGCTCGTCCAACCGGGTCGATGCGGCCGTTTTCTTCTTCTGCGGCGTCTTCCTCCTTGAACGGAACACAAACAGAGGACGAGTGAGTTGTGACAACACGTCGAACGTCGAACAGCGTAATGACAAATATCGAAAAAGAGAAAACTTAGCCCAAACCAAACAACGGCACATTTCACACGGGACGAGCGCCCACTTGTTCCCAAATTTCATTTTTTTAAAAGTTGTGTGTATTGTCTGATCCTCTCCAGCTCGTTACCCGATTCCCTGTCGTTAGTCGACACTGTGAAAGTCCAAAAAACGTTTAACACAAACACTGTTCACCGGCCAAGAGAGAGCTGCAGCGGCGGCTGGGCTGCTGACCTGATGGAGCCGGGAGGAGCCGAGCGGAGGAGGCCGGCCACAGGTATAAAAATACATGCCCTATAAAATCCCTTCAAAATTACATCGCCTCTGTTCTCGTCTTGTGTTTACTATAGACACTTGGTGCGTGTCTGTTTGAATACCGAAGCTCATGACACGTACACACACACACAAAGAGGAGAAAAACGAGATGCAGACAAAGAAGGTCATTAAAATTTCAGGGCGACATCGGAGAGGAGAGACGAGCGCGGAGCGGCAGCAGAGGCCTCCCCGGCAACCGGCCACCTCATCAGTATGAAAATGAGCCCGCCGTTACCGTGGCTGCCGTACGGTTGCCATGACACTTTGGGTGCCTGGAGGACGTGGAGCTACAGGGGCAGTGTGTGTGCGAGCGAGCGTGTGTGTGTGCGTGTGTGTGTGTGTGAAACGGCGTGCAAGGACTTGTGAGCGCCGTCTTTTTTAATTTCGCACTCGGCTCCTGCTCGCTCAAAGGCATCGCATGTCACAATGAAAACATAAAACGCAACACGTCGGACTCGCGTGACAGAGGAGAGGAGGGTTTTGTGTCTCTGGTTGTGAGGCCCGATTTATGGATCAAAACAATTTTTGTGAGACATAATAGCAGGGAGTAATGTTGTGACATATTTAAAACTTGCCTCAAGTTCAGATTATTACATTTTTAATTTTTAAGATCCTATGGAAACCTTGAATATATGGAATCCAAAATAGAAATTAAGAAGGAAAATAGGAAAGTGAAGCAGCCCCTCCTCTCCCCACTCCTCCGTCTTTATTCAAAATTCATAAAAGCATTAAACACAACAACATTTACAGGTCGTCCACGAGGACATAAAGTGGATGAGACTAAAAGTGCTGGGGACTTAATATTCCTCCATCTGCGAGCCGTGGATCCTTCAGTCGAGGAGAATATTAAATTTCTTCTTGATCTCCAGACTAACCTCAGAAATATTAAACATATGTTGAAGAGACAAGTGTGTTTCTCCAAAGATGTTCCTCAGATCGTTGGACAGCCGGGGACTGAATTCCAAGGACGGAGCACATTTATAAAAAAACAACATTCCTAAAAGGTATTTTTCTACGCTGCCAAAAATGTGCTGACTATATGGTGCAAGCCTCTGATTCATGTACTGCTGCTGCTTAGACCCTCTGCTCTTGAATGCACAGATGGTTTAGTCACTAAAAGCAAAGCGAGAGAGACAATAACAAGTCAAAGAGCCTCAGAAACGCATCTGACACTATTCAATATTCACCAGGAGACGCTGGCGCTGGATCAGAGCGAGAGGAGAGTCGCCATCGGAGCAAATGAGATCGGAACTCATCACAGAACAGAACCTGTGAAGAACCTGTCCGCACGCCAACGGTTCTCTTCTGAACCCAGGCAGAGACGACGTGTGTGGGAGATAATGAAGAAGCAAACTGGAGCTAACGATGAGGGTGGAATTAAAATCTAAACAAAACAGACGCAATCATAAATACTAAAGTGCGTGGTAAAGACAGGATTTACAGGATGTATTTGCCGCAGCGACCGAAAGGTTAATAAACATCTAATCAACTCTGGAACGAGATCATTAAAATAAGCCGATGAGGACAATTAGCCAACATCTAATTCTGTGATTGTTTTTCTCCCGTTTGTGCTTCACAACTTGTCGCTTCCTGTTCACACGACAGAAACAATCTACGGGTCGTGTAGTGGCTGATCTGGAGCGTTCAATCACACTAAATGGTCTTCAGCATCAACTGGGTCAGCACCAGGTGAGCTTCAGGGACACACGGGTCCCTTTCCTTCGAGCGCCGTCCTTTCCAGAGACGTCACGTTGCAGAAGAGTCGTCTCTCGACCACGAGCCCAGAAAGAATTCATGACTCTATCATCACCTCAACCGACAACACTGACTCCACGGGTTGTTGTTAGAAGCCGTTTGACTGACAGAGGAATGAATCACTTTAGCTCCATCACCCCCCCCCCCGGCCGCTGCCCCACCCAGCCGAAGTCCGGCGGGAGACAACTGCGAACGTCTTCTCCGCACTTTGACCACACCATCAAGGCGTCGCCCCTTCCCGTTGCTGGGAGTGGGCCGAGCAAAGAGATGGATAGCCACATTAATAATTCAGGGAGTCGGAGGGGGGGGGGGGGGGGTTAATGGCTCGCAGGCAGACGGGCAGGCAGGTACGACGATGGGCGGCCGACGCGTTTTCCAGTCGAGTCATTGTTTGTTTCCTGGATGTGAGGGAAAGAGGCGGGGGGAGGGGGGGGGGGGGGGTTTCAGGCCCGAGGGCTCATTAAAGATTAATGGGAGAATCCATCGGGGACCTGTCCTTTCTATCTCTCAGACCAAATGAAGTGGTCTGCGCCGAGACGGAGAGGAGAGAGCGAGCGGAGTAACGCGGCACCATTAATGAAGTGCTGCCCGGACAATGTGCCACTTCGACCACATCGTCCCCGACAGCCCGACGTGGCTGCTCGGACCCAGACGCCCCGGCACGCAGGGCGGGGGGGAGGAGGGAGGGAGGATGATGTTCAGCTTCTCCACGACAAAAACAAACCTCCAGAGACAAAAGGCAAAACACTGTGATGCGGGGAGTAAATCTGAAATGAGACAGTCTGCATACATCTTTTAAAACATCCAGGAAACATTTGAGCTATGCTTTATTTTCCGTGATCGCACCTGGATCCTGTCGGCCCGTTTAAATCTTTAAAAATCCAAATCTGTTTCAATATGAACGATCACTTATCGATAGCATCACGCTGTGTGGAAAGTTTTCCATCGCTCGGTTGATGCTTGAGTCTTCACAACCTTTTTTTCCCTTTTTGAGTGACGTCAAAGTTCAGAACAAGCGGCGGCACAAAAAGGTGCTAACATCTCCCGTCATGTAGAGTTTCACACAAACAAGTCGACACCACGAGCTGAAGAATCACACACTTTGAAGAACTGGCAGGTCCCCCCCCCCCACCCCCCAATTTGGCAAATGTTTATTCGAGTAAACAGCAGGTGGAAGTTTTAACCTTCACTGGGTTTTCCCTGAGGATGGTTTTTTAACTTTGCACGAGGAAGACGTTTTGGTTTCCGACAGCTGTCAAAGATATAACGTCTCATTTACTCCGTGTTTTATCAGGTACTTTCTCCAGGTTTATAGTTTTCAAATAGTTATAATTACTGCAGGTTTCTCAAGTTGATGACGTTTCACATTTTAGATGTTTGGCTTCCTTACCTGTATTTTCTCATATTATATTTATATTTCTTTAAATGTCTGGTCAAGCCGCTAGAGGTGCATTACAGAATTGTGACGCAGACGAATCTGTATCATATACAAACAAGATAAAAGATAAAATAACTAAAGTAATGTCGTGTAGAGTATTTACATGCAAACTACAAACAAACCCTCATTCCTTTCTTACTGAAATTGAATTCCTACGACATTCAAACCCAGATGCACACACATCCATCACTGGGACGCGCGTCCTCTCAAGCAGAGCTCCATATGCTCTCGACAGGATGAAACACAACGAACCAGAGAATATAAATTAGCCCCGACCTCTGACCTCTAACCTGAAGACCTGACAAACCATCTGGGGTCTCAGAGGAAACCGGAGAGAGAGGGATGACAGACGGAGTTACAGCTCAAGTAAGACTCCGCACCGTCTTCCTCCATCTTTGTAAATGTGTTTATTGAAATCTCCTTCCTGTAGGAAACGTCCTCTGATGCAGAAGTTACAGGTAGGACTTTGATTGTTGGGATTTGGGGACGTGCAGCGGCTGCAGAACCTCAAACTGCACCGATAGAAAAATCAAAGAGGAAACTTATCGTGGACCTGAAGAAATATCAGCACACGGATAAAAACACAAGAGCCTGAAATGGGTTCTGGGTCAGTGGGCGTGCGACCCCTCTCAGGAAGAGGCAACAAAAAAACCTGTTCAATTTCTTAGGAGGTGAGATGACACCTAACACACACACACACCACCTACACACACATACACACACACACACACACGTAATTCTATCTCTCTAAGGACATCACAGGCTGATCAGACCTGGGTGTGTCTGGGTTTTTCCTCCTGATCCATATTGGCTGCAGAGTTCTGCTCAGACCCTGATGTTTATACCCAAGGCCGGCGCCGGCCAATCAAATCAATCAAGCTGGTTTGTGTTCATCTGGTTAGTTTCCTGTGTACTTGACTTGTATTTACACGTTAGCATGGAAAGCCAGCGATGTTTCACGTGGGGAAACTGTGATTGGCGGTTGTCGTTAAGATGATCGGGCCAGAACCAAGCATCGGATACGGCGAGTGTCGGGTAACTGTGACCTAACGTCAAGTCCTAACCCTCAAAGTGAAGAAGACTCCTCCTCTGATTGGACTCAGAGGAAGAGTCCTGTGCTTGAAAAGGGACTCCGGCAAATTAATTCTTTAACGGGAGCTTTAAGTTGAGGAGATATTCTTTTTTGCTTATTTATTATTATCCTCACAACGATAGAAAGAACCAGTACCACACACACACACACAGGGCCCCAGGTGGGCTCATCTCACGAAGTCCATCTTCACAATCCCACAAAAACAATCACTGAACCGGACCCAGACACATTCCACGTGTCTGAGAATGTAATGACCAAACATGGCTGCTCAGGACCTCCCATGTCTTATTCATCAGGTGGAGTCGCCGGGGTCGGACGTGCCGCCGCACTGATGCTGGTGTCGGGATGAAACCAGCTCTGAGGGGGAATCTGCATCCGGCTGGTACCGGTATATGAAGCCAATTGCTTCAGCATCAAACGAGCTGATAACGCTGCAGTCGGTGCCGACGCGGACACGTTTGATGGATGTCGACACTCAGAACCGTGCGAGGCAACGATGCATCTTTTAAAGCGAGCTTTCAATTACAGAACCCGCCGCTAATTCAATTAGTCTCCTCCGAAGACACTTTGATAATGGGATCCAGACGGACGGGGGGGTGTCGTCAATAACTCCAGGACTCATCGAGCCGAGGAGACGTTATCAGAGTTTAAATCACCGCGGCTGCTGATCGGGCTTTTCCACCGGCGGAGGGAGGGCGGCGTGTGTTTGTGTGTCCTTCAGTTTGTCTGTTTCTTTTGTGTTTTGTGTTGTTCTGGGGATTTTCTGATGAGTCAGGTGTCTTCAGCGGTTTATTAATCATTTACTGGAGTTTTAGATTGTAAAAAAAGATATAAGTATGAGGGTATAAAAGAAAATATATTAATATGTACTTGGTGGGAGATTCATGGAAGATTAATACTGTCCTGTATTGTTGTGTAACTTGTGGTTTACATGTATTCAATGTAGTTTTCCAAGTGGAACAGTTATATTTAATGAACGGGATCATTTTTCTTATTCCTCCGTTATTAAGATCTTTGATCCCCATTGAATCTGGAGCTGGACGATATGATATCAATTATATGATCGTTGATCTTTCGCTGCTGACTCTGAAGCGTCTGAAGCATTTAATCAATGTACATTGGACTTTTGATATATTGCTATTAATGAAAATGATATTCCAATAATCAGTGATTGTTTTATTTGCCCGTCCAGCTTCACTCCGTGATGTTTGACCTATTGTGACTTCATGAAACTAAGCACTTACTTTGCATTGTCGTCAATTTGACGCCACATAACAACCCCCCCCCCCCCCCGCCCGCCTTTTGTCCTGCTCAGTCAAATAAAAGTTTGTGCCTGTAACCAAATGTGCCGGCGCCGGCTGAGCTGTTGCAATAACGCCGTGAAACAAAATTAGACTTCCAGCACTTCCCCCAAATTGCCGCGACGCCGCTGTAGCAATCCACTTAATTCAACTGCAATTCCTGCCATCCAATTAAATGGAAGCAGATGCGGCGGGTAGAGAGGGTATCGCCCCGGCTATATGGGTTTCGCAATTTCCTCTGGAACAATAGGCGACGGAGGCCTCATCAGGAACCTAAGCAATTTCAAAACTCACGTTGGAGGAGTTGATTCCCCCCGAGAGCTCGGCTTGTGTCACTGGAAATGGAATCGCAGAAGGTGTGAACGCCATTGTTTTGGTTTTTTTGGACTCGTGAGGGTACGTTTGATTCGGAGCACTGAGAAGGGACAACGTGTGCCGACCGGATTCCACTGGATATTAAATAGAAATAAACGAATAGAGCTCAAACTCAGATTAGTGAGACGTGCTTCAGAAACTTTTTCTCTTTCCGGAGAACCCCGGAGAGATGAAGTGAGGGATGTGATGGAGATGACACATATTTGCTTTCTCTCATGAAACCCAAAATATCAAAAACCACATCCCTACCGGATCTGTGAAGTTCCATGAACTCCAGAAACAAAGTGATTACATATGTATGGAGAGACGGACAGATGTGATCACTGTATCCCAACACAGTTTATATACCGCGGGGATAATAAAAGAAAAAGTTAAAAACTAAAACAGACACAAGGGACTCAAAGAGAATGAAATAGCGGCAGGTAGCGGGACGGACAAAAGGAAACTCCACACGGAGGAGCGGGGGGGCCACGACAACGCTCGTTCAAAGAGTGAGAAGCGACGCTTTGAAAACTCAAACGCCAAAAACCCGAGGGGATTCAAGGGCGTTCTGACGTTTTATACTTTTGCAAAAAAAAGTTTTCCAACAGTTCAATTCACTTGACGTCCGTCCATCCATTATTTATCCTCTACGAAGTCCATTGAAGTATATTTAGATTTTCAAAGCCATAAAAAAAAAAGAGTTTCAACTTCAATTATATTATGGTTTTTATTTTATTTTCAGTTTTTCAAATATGGTAAGTTTTAAACTATATATCAAGAGAATGGTCAGAGTTAAGCACCGTGAGCAAAATGAAAGAAAAAGTCAGAACGTACGGAGACTTCATTTCTTTATGGACGTCTAACTTCTTTTACAAACATTAAATATTTACCATGTTTATACATTTCTGGCGAGTTCAGCAGAAATACCCCCCCCCCCGTCACAGCCACCCACTGACAGCTGAGGTGTCGTGGGCGAGTGGGTTATCTTCATGTGCGATTCCGTCACGTCAGCATCAACAACAACAATGTGCAATTCAGGATTTTGTCTCGAGTTTGAAAACATTCAAGGAGTTAAAAGTTCAACCCTGACGCTTCATTAGAAGCCAACGACACAAAACCAGGAAATCTTCTATCCTAAATTGCTGAGGCTGTTTTTTAAAAAAAGTTTTCAGAACTGTGCGGTGCCACCGGATGTTTGGGATCCAGTGGAGACCCGGTAAAGACCCGGGTGCACTGTCGGTCACACAGCTTGTTATGCGACGCTCCGTTTACCCAGACCCGACTCCCGATGGAGCCGCTGCTGTGGAGCAAAATAACTAACCTAACCTAAATAACCCATCTGAGAGGAAGGGAGCTGCGGATAATGGTGACACACACACACACACACTGAGGTACAGTTGTCAGATTGAAGGCCATTATCCTGACTCCCACTGTAATGACTGCTGCTGAGAGGAAGAGCGTCTGTAAACAAGTCTGGGAGAAAACACAAAAAGTCTCCCCCTGTATCTTTCCCCCCACTTCCTGCGGCAGAGCTCTGCAGCAGTGTGTGTTGCACCTTCAGCAGAAAACCTCCAGAGCTGTTTATCCACCACAACCACCGCCACCACCGCCGCCAGTGACTCCGGAGTTTCACTGGAGCCGAGACTCTAAACACTGGGAATAAAACAGCTGACGTTCCAAAGATAGCTGCGACTTTATTTACATAACTTCACAATGTGCTCAGCCCTCTAAAAGCACACGGTGTTTTTGTGGCGTGTGAGAGAAATAAAGTCACTGCACCAGGACCATGGGGTTAACTCATATAGTCTCTTAATGTATATTGGCCGTAACGTGCAATAAATCAATCAGTGAATCCATTTCCCGTTCACTTTAAAGTGCAGGTGGACGTGAAACTTGGTGTATTGTTATTACAAAGAGGGATTTGCCAGGTCTAACGCAATTTCTGGACAAATAACGTGACCGAACCGAAATATCATTTCAAGATCGCAGGGCCAACGTACAGAGACGAACCGTTCACGCTCACATTCCCATCTACAGATCATTTAATCAACCGAACCCTAATCTGATGTACATGATCCAGAACATGATCCAAATACACACAACTCTCCACCATCTCTTTTTTAAAAACGAGAATAAAAGACTTCACCGTGTATTTAATCGTACAAATTGATTCCCAGGCCTGAGCGGGGCTTCTGGAGCTTCAGGTAGAAGTTCAGAGGTTCGGCTCTTTTCTAAAAGAAGCCCGTCTGAGCAGGTTCTCAACAATCAGCTCCATCCCTCTCCTGTCACATCCCCCTGATCCTCCTCCTGATAGCAGCCGACACCTGCCGATGTCATTCTCCTTCGTCCGTCTTTGATCGTTTTACAGACTCGTCTCTCTCCTCCTCCTCCTCCTCCTCCTCCTCGTCTCCTTTCATCTGCCAACGTCTCCGTCTCTCGCTCATTGTCTCCGTGCTAAAGATAAACCTTTGGAGCGCGGCGCAGTTTACGAAAAACTGAGATCCCTATCTTTGATTTGTGTGTGTGTGTGTGTGTGTGTGTGTGTGTGTGTGTGTGTGTGTGTGTCAACAGGTGGATTTCATTGAGAAGGAGGCACCATCTGGGTCCAACCTGATCAGATCTATTTTTGGTATAATTAGTTTTTGGGTAGCAGGTGATGAACAGCAAATATGTGCCTACGTGCGTGTGTGTGTGTGTGTGTGTGTGTGTGTGAGATGGCAGGTTGTACCCCGAGGTGAAGATCCCCTCGGGGACACTGCAAACCCTCAAGAGTCTGGGGGGGGGGCTGGGGGGAGGCTTCTTTCATCTCCCCTCCATCGCTCTGGCCCTGTCCCTCCCAGCTGGAAGGGATCTGGGCTCCCGCAGCTCGCTGTCGTATCCAAACCACGAGATCAAAAGGCGACGAGGAGCGAAGGAGGAAGAGGGACGGAGATAAAAAATAAAAGGAGACGACGCCAGGAGGTGATGTGGAGAGCAGAGGAGGGAAGAGAGGAGGAGGAGACGGGGTGAGAGTGAAAAGACAGAGAAGTAAAGTTCACTGCAGCCGTTCACACATCTACCTCAACACAAATACACACTTGAGGTTATATATGTGTGCACACATTCACACCACACTCACATAGTAGGAGGACATGCATGAACACACACACACACACTGATCCTGCTGCTTTGAAAAGATGGTGATGTTTCACTTTCATCTGTCTTGAAACACGCACGCACGCGGAAAAAGTTGAACATGCAGGTTTCAGTGCACATTATGCACATATGAACAGACACACTCGGTCTGAGGTGATTTATGAGCGCACGGCTCAGGTTTGCATGATTTATCCTGCTAAAGCTTCACTGTGCACCTGAGGGACACACATACACACATACACACACACACACACATACACACACACACACACACAGACATACATATACACACTACAGGGAGGCTTGTTAGTCAGGATGCAGGATGTGTGTGCGTGCGCGTGTGTGGCATACATGGTTATAAGATTTGTTTTGGTGCATACGCTTACAGTGTAATTGTGTTTATATTTTGCACATGTGTGTGTGCATGTGTGTGCACTTTGGTCAAGCACACTGAAATGTAGTGTGTGCATGACAAAGGTGTGTACGTGTGCGAGTTAATGAACTCCTGTGGTGTGTTTGAGTGTGTAAACCTGTGTATGGCTTGTTCATTTGTCTCAGTGTGACACATACATGTTCTATCAAACCAGCATGGCGTTGTGCGTTTCCTGCTGTGTGTGAACATTCCTGCGCCAGGTATGCAGGTGTGTGTGTGTCTGAGTGAGTGCGCGAGTTTGAGTGCGTGTGCAGATCCGCCTTCATACGTCTGCGTAACAACATCCCCAGTGAGTTGTGTGAAGCTTCCTTCCCACCATGAACGATAACTCGGCCCCTCAGCAGTGTAATGGCTGAGGACACACAGCAGCAGCGACACACACACACAACTGACACACACAACCAGGCTCTGCGCACACTGAACTACACACTGGATGCTAACAGTGTAAAAAATAATAACGACACGGCCTGACCTCCAGTAAGTCATCATTAACAGCACCACTGAATCCCAGTTTGATTAGTGAACATGAAGAGTGCTGACTGGGGGGAAATAATTGTTATTTATACCCATTAAAAGTTATGGTTTGTGGCCTCTGGTTTTTAATTTAACCTTTTACACAGTCATTTTGTTGCTTTTAGTCAAACACATGCGGCTGAAAACCACAAAATGCCTCTAAATAGATTATGAAGATGAACAACGTGCCTCCGCTTCCTCTCACTACACGGAAGCTAACCCAAAATATGGCGGATGCAAAGATAACGGCGAGGAGTCGCGGTGCCAAGGTGCCGTGGAAACACACACTGGACCAATCACTGAGTCAGGCTCAGCTGTCAATCATGAGGTTCCACCCTGTTTTTATACAGAACAATAACACGTAATGTCCCATCCACTAACATGAAGGAGGCAGGGTTGACCTATACTGTATCCAGCCACCAGGGGGCGATCTAGATGATTTGGCTTCACTCTGGCTGAGCCGTCATGTCGTCCATCTTATTCTCAGTGTCTGTCTCCAGGTGTCGAGGACAGACCTCAGGAGACGACCTCTGCAGAATGTGCACAAACAGGAAGTGCCACCTTCACGCTATCAGGTGAAAACCACTCATCTCCAGTAGAGAAGGAACACGATGATGTCACGAACGTTCAAGGAGCCAAGTGTAGGAAACAATTGAAAATAGTTTTTGGGGGAAAATCGCTGAAAAACGCCTTTCATTGTGATTTGAATCTGCAGGAGAGGTTGTGTATCAGCCTCAGGACCGACGTTTCAATGTTTGGACCCAATTGGTGGTTTTCACTGCCCAGTGACAAACACACTCACAGAGAGATGTGATATTTAATAAGAGAGACACAAATACACACTACACAAACACACACTACACACACACTCGTCCCAAACACAACACACAGAGGAGATACCCAACAGAAACACATGGAAGACAACAGATACACAACCACACACTCTCCATGACACTTTAGCTCCCTCCTCAGAGATGATGACTGACCCAGCCAGAGTACAGGTTGTGTGTGTGTGTGCGTGCGTGCGTGCGTGGTGCGTGTGTGTTGTGTGTGTGTTGTGTTCAGCTGTCCAAGGCTCATGCTGAAGGCAGCTCACTAGCTTCGGGCTTTTCTTCTTAATTGGTTGATTTGCAACCACGTCTGCGGCCGCCTGACACACAACGGACACACATGCGCGCGTGCACGCTCGTGCGCCACAGACACGTTAATGGATGGACACGCGTAAACACACACAATCAATCACACACATGCAGATTCACCAAATGCCCTCGTGACTCACGGACACACACACACACAGACACACACACAGGCAGCAGTGCAGTGCAAAGCTTCAGCACATCCAACCCGTCCTCATTAATACACTCGACTGACAGCTCGCTGTTGCCATGGCGACCCCCCTACCTGTTGCCAAAGGGAGGAGAGAGAGGGGGGGGGGGGGGGGGTTCGGGGCTTGTGAACACAGCTCAAAACTATCTCAGATCAATTTCTCCGCGCGTCTCGGAGCCGCCGGGGCTGCTGCAGGCACAATCACCCACTTGGGAACCAGGACCCGTTTCATTCAGCTCGGCCGCACTCGGGCGCCGAGCGACGCCCTCGTCTGCACGTCCTCTGACGAGAGACGCCACATTCAACGGGCCTCCGTCATCAGGCGGCGCTCGGAGCTAACGCAGTCTCCTCTGCTCCGGGTTGTTCGCTCCAGTCGGACGAGATGAAACCAAGTCGAGGGGAAATTGCTTTTCTTAATTCGTCATCGCGAGCCGCTCTCCTCTAATTAAATCACTGCGTATTCTATTCTTGCCGTGCGATTCTTCAGTCTCGTAGCATTCTATCTTAACTGAGGTTTAATACACTGCTGGAAAATGGCTCTGTAGACTAATGTGTCACAGCAGCAGAGTCTGTAATTAACTGTTACAGGGAGTTCACAAAGTGTGGAGACGCTTTATGGAAAATTAAAGATGCATGAAATGCTCCCAAATCAAACAGAGCCTAATGAAAATGTGTCTCTTATGTGACTCGTCCATTCGGCTTGAAGCGATTTGCAGATATGTGTTGTACAACTATAGAGTCACAGTTTTTTTTTTGTTCAATTCAACATAAATATAAAATTAAGCTTTATTGTTGGGAAATATTCAATTTGACACAGCGGCAGAAGAAAGTAGCAGCGAAAGGGGAAAGAAGAAGAATAGAATCAGAATCCAAAGTAAACAAGATTAAAATAAATATCATCTATAATCACAATATGCAAATACTACTCTGACAGTGTGGCAGCGTTATGGCTCAATGCTATATATTGATATATGTTGCTGTATTTTATTTGCAGTGTATTTTCTACTTTCCTTTCTGGAAAAAAACATAACAGCAAGAAACCACCCGGGTAAATAAGTGTTACATTAAAAATTTAATTTCAGTTTTGCAGGGCCAGTCACTCCATCTTTACTTCTAAGAATTAAATTTGATTTCTAACTCTAATGATGCGAAGATCAACAAATGAATCATGACACACACCTTCACCATGTTGCTGCCACTTACTGAAACTGAAGAACACCACACACACACACACACACACACACACACACACACACACACACACACACACACACACACACACACACACACACACACACACACACACACACACACACACACACACACACACACACACACACGTTGTGTATTCGCTGTTGATCCTTAATCTCTTCCTCCTACTGATGATGATGGTTTGCAAATCAAACCGACACCGGTGTTTCTGTTTCGAGTGCTTATGCTCCCACACTTTTAATGTTGTTTTCTTCTCCCCGAATCAAATTACACTTCCCCCTGAAATGGATTTGTGCTTATGAATAAAACTTTGCCTGTTTGCGGGTAAATCACCCGACAGCAGAGGAATTAGAGCCGAGGTTATTTGGTCATTACAACAGCGGAGGGAGATAAAGGAGAGTAATCACCACGCGCTCTCGAAACAGACTCAAACAATAACAGTCCACAACCTACAAGGTTCACTAATGGACTTCTGCTGTCTTGATTATTCATGATGGATCTCATCTGGGTTTTTTAAAATTGGATCATGAGGCCTGGAACGAAACCGGACTTTGGTCATCACGCGGCCCGAGTTGCAACATCGTTCTCAGAACCAGCTGGAAGCTAAACGCTGCTGAAATCTACGTGACATGAAACAGTGACAGCGAGAAAAACAGATTCTATTTCCCAACAATAAAGACAACAGCTCATGAGTGTGTGTGTGTCACTGATAAGAATAAAGTTGACGTTACATCTGCGTGCAAAGACCCACAAAACCACAACATCTGGGATACTCGGCCCACGTAGAGGACGCAGAAGAAGACGTCAACTTCAAAAAGTCGGCGAGTTACGTGAGCTTTTGGCCATAAGGTGTCTTTACTGCAGGATATAAACGTCATGTCCTTCCTCCTGCCGCTCTACACGGGCTCCCCCGACTGTCCCGGACCTGTTCCTGTTGTTCCACATTCACAGTTTGCACAGTTCCTGTCTGAAAACGTCTCACGTCCAACAAAGCGTTCTTCATTATCACACGGGGAGAAGCTTTAAAACACACAGCACAAGGCCACACGGGCTGATGTGGCAGCGAGGGCTGTCAGCAGAATGATAAGATGGTAGAGAACAGGCATGAGTGTGTGTGCGTGTGTGTGTTTAGTGGCCTTCAGTGGTTTATTAATACTGAATGACCTCCGCCACTTAACCCCCCCCCCCCCCCCTCACTAAAACCCTGTTGTAAGACAGAGGGAGGAAACACTGCAGCTCCACTCTGATGGATGGAGCGAGCGCGTCGCACACTTAACCTCAACAGGAGAACTTGCACAGCACCGGAGACGGTTTGAGATTTGACGTGTTGACTCCAAAGTAGGAGAGAACTCTCAGGACAAAGTATGTAGCTGCGGCTTAATATTTTACACGTGAACCAACGAAATATGTAGCATGTAGAAACATATTCCACGTTACATGGAAACGTTAAAGCAGAAAAATGAAGAGTTAATGCCTCTTTGTTAAAAGTGGAGAGCAGCACAGTCGTCTCACCACACACACAACCAACAGCCAATCAGCAGAGGCGACTGACGTCTGACCCCGTGTACACACCACTGCTTCATGTTTATTTAACTTTTGCTGATCCACATTTTCTTTCTTAAAATCCCGATATCGTTGAAAAAACACTTCTGACTTCGTAACGTAACCTGAGCGGCAACAGAATCATGTCCGTGGTGCGGAGAGGGAGCCTGGCAGCGTTCTGCGTGTCAACTTAAATAGAACCACATGTGCGTTATGTGACTAATGTTATTTAATATATCAACATTATATCACTTCTCCCTCTTGTGCGTCGTTGGGGATTTATGCTGGAAATTCCTCACTTCGTAACCTCCTGGCTGAGGGGGAGTGAGAGAACTGGGTCGGGCCCTGGACGGGATCTGCTCCGACAGGCCCGATGGGTCGAGCGAGAACGAGGCCGGCTGTAAATCTCCGGACAGTTGGAGGTATCGGGTGTTCGCTCCACGTCGGCACGTAGAGCACGGGAGACGGATAAAGTGAGCGTCGGGTTTTCTAACGATGTCGTCAAAATGACAGGAAGGATAGAAAAAGCGTTTATCAGGTTTTTCTTTACTCCAACGTTATTTTTATCTCCTGTGACATTGTGTCATCGTCCTTTATCGGCCCTATAAATACAATCTCGTGTTTTAAGCCAGACTATCATTTGTGTTTAACGACGTTGCTTTTCTGAATATATGAAATGTGACAGTTAAAACTAAAAGGGAGGTTTGTTTAATTTGTCCTCTCAGTTCATGTCTTTCTTCTAAAGACTATCTGTGTTCTCTGTGAACGCTTCTGTGCTGTGGAGTTGCTGGACACCAGGTTTGCACAAAAATATTAAAACGATATTCGCGCTCAGTCACGTTTACTCCTGTGCGTTGAATTCATCCAATTTCAAACCCAGCGTTAGTGGTGTGAATTCTTTACCTGCTCTTGTCTCTCTAACCAGCGGTCCACCATGGGGTGATTGGCACTGAGCGACGACCGGGCCGTCTCCCTCTGGAACTCCCTCTGATTGGCCCACGTCCCTGCGTCCCGCGGCAGGCTGCGATACGTGTCCGTGACTTTACCCTGCGCAGACAGAAGAGTTCCACTGAGGCCACTTCAGACACGATGACCGCCTGAGCTGCTCTGAACTGAGAACTGAAACATCTAAAGTATCTGGAAAGGTCAACTGCTCTACTCAAGTCAACGTAGAGCAGCTCAATGTGTTTTCTTTCAGCGAGATGCCCTGCTCACTTCCCGGCCTCTTACCTTCCTCTCCAGGCTGTTGGAGCCGGACGCGTGTCGAGCCTTCAAGAAGCCAGCGGTGGTGGACCAGCGGGTCGGGTTCTTCCTCGAGGGCGGGTCTTCCGTCTGGACCCGCACCTCGCCGCCGCCGAACGGCCCGTTGATGGTCATCAGGGCGGGGTCGCTGCTGCGCCGGACGTGGAGCGGCATATCTGAGGGACAGGAAAGACGACGGAACGGAGGTTAAGACTATGAAGTGAAAGTTGTGGAGAGGAAATCTGCTTCCTCTTTCTCTGGGCGATTCATTTCTATCACTGCATGATTTTTCTATTCATTTGAAGGAAAGTGGCACGTTGCTGAATCTGATAAGACACACGGCAGAGACGTGATATTATGTTTGGGGGGATGATCGATGGGAACACGCCCAAAATAATTGTGTTCCTCAAACAATGTGTGGGCTAATAACGGCAGTTAATCACCGAGGTTCCATTATCGTCCCCATTGCGAATTAATCACATTTATCCCTGAAGGTTCTAATCGGGCGGCTCCACTCTCGACTGTGTGGGAACAACAGCACCAGGACGAGCCTGCTGAGAAACACCGGTGGACGCCTTCCATTAAAACTCTTCACTCTGTGCAGAAGTCACGGTGCGTGGGAAGTGGGCCGAGGTCCAAATGACGACTCCGGCGAGGGCAACGCGCACAAACCCTGTGCACTCGTACACGAGACACACACACACACACACACACAGACTGTGACTTTAAATCGACCAGTTTTTTTTACAGACACTCCAAAATCCCACGAGCCGCCAGCAGACACACACCAGAGATACGAGTGTAAACCAAAATGTTTTGAGGCTGGAGCGTCTTCCTCAGACAACAACGCCAAGAGTCATGTTCCCATGTTCTCTTCCAGGACGTTTACTCACTGTCTGGGTGTGTGTGTGTGTGTGTGTCTGTGTGTCTGTGTTGTGTGTGTGTGTGTGTGTGTCTGTTTGTGCAGGAAATACCCTGATCCATCCAAAGAGAGGAGTGTGTGTCTGAGTCAACACTTACTTGAGTTTGTGTATTATGAGAGTCAGTGCATGACAAGATTAAGTGTTTCCATCTGTGTGTGTGTGTCCCTGTGAATGTGTATTCTCTGCTACACACAGCAGTTTGTTTGTGCGTATTTGAACACAAATACTTAACACAACAATATTGTGTAGAAAAATGACGTGGCTCTGTGTGTTTGGAGTGTGTGTGTGTGTGTGGGGTTTGTGTAGAAGAAGTGTGTGTGTGTTTGTGTTGGGAAATAATACATCCGAGCCAACGGCAGCAGTATTTGTTGAGAATCTGGAAATGTGTGTGTGTGTGTGTGTGTGTGTGTGTGTGTGTGTGTGTGTGTGTGTGTGTGTGTGTGTGTTTACAGTACACTCATGTGCTGATGATGTTACTGGGTCACCCAGAGCGTGGGACCTGACCTGCTGGGAGCTGTGGGAGGCAGCTGCGTTCTGGGAGATGGAGTTCAGGATTGGACGGGGGGGTGCAGCCTGATGTCGACAGGTCTCAGCACCACTCACACAACTCCACCTCCCAGGAGGCACTGGGGCATGTGACCACGGCTCTTTAGCTGAACTGCAGCGCTGAGTATGACCCCCCGCACCATATGCTAATTATATTTACACCATGTCTAATATGCACAGTGTGCGGCTGCAGGACAGGAGGTCGACAAAAGTAAGGCAAAATCATCTTGACCGCCTCCTGGTGGCTGGCTGCAGAACATGTCATAAACCCTGCGTCTTCCATGTTAGTAGAAGGGACGTATACCAAATAAAAAACTAAATTTTAAGGAGTAGTATTGATATTGGGTCCTTGGATAACAAGAGTCGTATTAACTGAATTTATATTTCATGATTTAAAGATTAAAGACGATTTCATGACTTTTCTCCCGCAGTAATTATCGCCTTTTGAAAACTCAACGTCTCGTGCTTCCATCTGAAAGCCTCCCATGTTCACCGACAGTGGCATTGTCCCTTTAATCTGCCTCCTCTCATCTGCGCAGCTCGGAGTTTAGCGAAGCCAGAGAAACTAGCATCAGTCAATTTGTGCATTTCAATGCGGCTCTCTGTCTAATGAGCCTAATCACTTTTCTTTGGAGTCCGTGGGTCTAACAAGGAAACTGGCAAAGACCCACCGAGTCCAACGCTCCTCATCTCGTCCAACACGAATCAGTGATTGAAAGCTATTCTCATTAGGAGCTCGTGGGAAGAAAAAAAAAATAATTAATCAAAATTCCTTCTCTTCCATGTCAGACATTTCTCTTAAAAGCCATTAAAATTCATCTGATGAGATTCGGTGTCGTCAATTAAGCCGGGTTAGAATTTATTACGGAGACGGTTAAATTGGACGTAACTGGCAGGTGCGATTATTCCCTGAGATTTACATTCGTCCAGAAATCCAATTAGGACTGGAGTGACCTCGCTCAGTGTGTGTGTGTGTGTGTGTGTGTGTGTGTGTGTGTGTGTGTGTGTGTGTGTGTGTGTGTGTGTGTGTGTGTGTGTGTGTGTGTGTGTGAGAATTTGACGGTGGCAATGCCAATCAAAGCCAGTTTACAGGTCATTAGCGGCTAAGCTATACTCCAACCTGTGGTATTTTAGTGCTAATTAAAGAGCCTAATTAAAGAAGGTTTGTTTCTGACTTTTATTTAGTTCAATGGAGTGAGTGAGTGAGTGAGTGAGTGTGTGTGTGTGTGTGTGTGTGTGTGTGTGTGTGTGTGTGTGTGTACGACACGTTTATTACAAGAATCTTGAAGTTAACTTTACATCAGGAACTTCCTTTCCTGTATTTTGCTTTTCTTCAGTCCGCCTGATTTATTGTTTGACTGATAACGATCTACAGATATGAGCCTTTCACAAAAAAATATGTATTTGCTCAATTCAAGTATTAAGTAAGTTTAATTCAACCGTCCAAAAATGGAATTTTACTAAATCAATCAAAAAGGTAAACGAAAAAAGAAACTAAAGCTCACAACTGCAGCTGGTGAAGCTCCAGAAAAAAAAATCCATAAGAAGATTTATGAAGACAAAGAATAATGAAGATGCATAGAAAGAGCTCGCTAACAAAGTCAATATCGGCGGCAAATGTGAAAAGTAAAACTCGGCACAAGACATATTGCTTTAAATAACGCATTGATCATCGAACCAGTACTTTAACATTCATTTTTGCACGTCTTCAAAAGGACTTTATATTTCCACCAATCTGCCAGAGGGCTGCTCCCATTCAACCGAGAGACCTCTGTGCTTACGTCAAAATAAATAAAAAGCAGATTTTATTTTTGATGATTGATTTTCCCCCTCGTAGTCACCTTTTACTTTCAGTCCTTTAACGGTCACAGATCCAGAGAAACAGAGGAAGAGCCTTTCAGACCGAAGAGGCAGAACAGTAAGAGCCCGTGTTTGTTTCCCTCGATTCCAAACGGGACAAATCAGCGACACTTTCCCAACTCGCTGTAATTGCAGCAGCCCGGAGCCACTTGGCCCGCAGAACTGCAGAGGTGGACGGGCTCAGCGTCACATTTGATTTAGGAGGCGGCGAATAGAACCAATTAGTCACGTTGGCCGGGGATCAAGCGGCTATCTGTGCCTGGGAAAGAAAAAAACGGGCCTCCTGTCCAATTAACAGAATTTATGGACGGGGCCACGGTACCGCCGGGCCGCGGTGAGGTAATTTGTTGGGTTTGCTGCAGTCGCTGACATTTGATGCCGATGAAAACGACAGATTTATAATTTAAGAGGGAAATAAGAGGAATGGACTCAATTATGAACGTGTTAGGTAAATGTTGGCGTTTGCCGAGTGTATCTTTAGATAATGGCCCCTCTATCCAAACAAGGCATCCGTCCACACCTCGTCTGCAGGTCTGCGTGACCCCCCCCGTGGAGCGGAGACTCACTTGTGCGCAGGGCGGAGGGCGTCACTTCGATCTCGCTGGCCGCCTGGTAGGGCTGGAAGGCTGAGGCCCCGCTGCCGGCGCTGAGGTCCACCGCAAACAGGTCGGGGCTCTGGGTCCCTGTGGAGCTGGCGCTGGTGCCGTCGCCTCCATGATGGGGCTCCTGCTCGTCGTACACCGCTATCAACTGCGGGAGGAAGGGAGAACAGGGGAGTTAGATGTTAAAGCAACATGAAACTTGATGTTTTCAAGAGGCTGAATATTCACAGAAAGAAAGAATTATGCTCAAGAGACCAAAAATATGTTGCATGAGGCCGCCGTGACCTTTGACCACCAAACTCAAATCAGTAAATCTGTCTAAGAGAACATTTGTACCTAATGTGAAAGGTTTATCTCCAGTTGCTCTTAACATAATACATTCACGAGGCAAAAAAGGGCTTCGCGAGGTCACCGTGACCTTGACCATAAACCTTGGAGCCGCAAAATCGAATCAATTCATCTGTCAAGTGAACATTCGTCAGACAAGGTCAGGGTGACCTTGAACTTTGACCTTTCACAACCAAAATCCAGTAATTTCATCCTTTAGTCCAACTTAACTTGTGTAACAGATTTGAAGATATTTCCTAAAGACGTTCTTGACAAATCCTGTTCGGACATTTGGACAAGCGGAAATTAACTCAGGCATTAAAACAAACTTAAGAACCATTGAATCAACACAACATGCGACTCTGTGAACACAACAACACCTACAGACCAGGACTGGTGGTCCAACCTGCTCCAGTCACTTATAATCACTGAGAGTTAATTAAATCCTGGTGCACAACACATGGTCGCCCACTCCGGCTCTAATACACCGGGACCACACATAGTGCAGGAGAATACTGAGTGGGTTCGGAGCCTGGACTTTAAGTCCCGGGCCCGAGGTGCTCATTACGTCCAATCAAATCCCCTCTTTACTCGGGGTGTCTCCTCGCTCCAACTCTGGAGCTGAAAGCTCTTCTCCCTCAGAGATCTGATTAAATCCAGCCTCTGCTGACTCCTTTTATTAGATTATAGATGAGATTCGTGGTGTCCCTCTGTGCCCCCCCCCCCCCCAGGCCTGAGAGTGTGTTCAGCTGGTTTCAGTCAGCCGAGGAGAAAACGAAGAGCCCGTCCAGCATTTTGCCAATTCAGAGGATGTGATCCAACTCTCCCACATGGTGAGATCTGATGTGGAGGCTCCACTGTAGTGAGATGAGATGAGATCCCCCCCCGCGCCGCCCCCCCGCCCTGCAGCATCTCATCCACATTAAAAGCTAATGGAGATATTCTGCAGCTCAAACATCTTCAGGATGTCACTGCACTTCATCTGGCTCCGTTGGCTCCGTCCTGGCCGAGCTTGTGAAACTCAACAGAAGGTTCATCAGTTTCACTTTCCCTCCCCAACGCAGATATATCCGTCTTGTGAAGAGGCCACGTTGGGAAACGCCACGGTTCACTCACAGATCTGTAGATTGAGATGAATTCAAATCGATGTGGACGGTGAAAGCTCAGCTCAGGGCTACAGCATCATCTGCAGGCTCACAGGAAGACATTGGCAGAATATGAATCCAACGACCCATGTGATACCGAATTCAGATTTTAGGGCCTATTTTGAACGTGCAAATTTATATATTTTTTTACGTGTCAAAGACAAGGCCCCGCTCCAAAGCTATGTGAATGCTTCTCAACAGCAATCTTCCGAAGAAAAGAACTAAACGCAGGAAAGCAGAACACTTTGAGGCCATTTGCTCTCACGAAGCTCCGTAAGACGCACAATGTGGCTGAATAGAAAGAGATGCATCAGCACACGTACACACAGTTACATTTAAAGACACCCACACAACCCATTAAAACACAGACACACACCATTCAAATCCAACCACCCGCTTTCCAGCACATTAAACCTTCATTTCTGCAATATTTAGTCTGAGAGCTGTGGAGTTTTATAGCACACTGGACAGGCTCCCTGGTGAGAGGAACTCTCGAGGGCGCACACACACACACATTAACACACACACACACACACACACACACACTACACACTTACAGACCTCAACACTCATTTTTCCCATTAGTCCCTGTACATAAATGTGCCCACATTTACCTCAAATTAGAAGCCACAGCAGCCCGAGGCTAATCTGCTCTCACAGTAATGGGGATAATAAAGGGTCAAGGGGCAGAGGGGGGTGTTCGTGTGTTAGAAAGTGTGTGTGTGTGTGTGTGGTGTTGTGTGTGTGTGTGTGTGTGTGTGTGTGTGTGTGGTGTGTGTAGACTGTGTGAAAGAAGGAAGGTTATGTGAGTGTGTGTGTGTGTGTGTGTGTGTGGACTGTGTGAAAGAAGGAAGGTTATGTGAGTGTGTGTGTTTGTGTGTGTGCTCAAGTGGGTACAAGTTTAAAGCTGTTTTCAAGATATGAACCCTGCTCCAGTCATTTTCCAGGTCAGACGCTTTCGCAACAACAGGAAAATGTCCGGGAACATTCAGGCGAGAGGCAGCGCCTGCGTAGAGTTCTTTATCTGCATCATCTTTATCCAGATTTATGTGTATTCTTCCAGTTTTGTTAAAAATGCCATAGACTCGCCCGCTGTGAGTTTTCTGGACATTTTACTGCTGCATGGGATCCGTGAGAACTTTTCCAAAGCGGCTGACGGGGGAGTTCTGCGGAGCAACTGACTCTGCGTTCTCACAGCCCCTCTAGAAAAACATCAGGACAATGTGCGGACTTCACCGAATGCCTGAAAGCAGCGAGACACCTGGGAAATACACAGCGAGACAGATTGTGTGTGTCTTTAATTGTGTGTTTTACGGGTATAACGTGTACATAAAACTTCCTGTGTGTGACCGTCCTCCTCTCTCCCCTCATTAAAGCTCAGCTCAGCCAGGAAAACCGCCGAGTCAGCACAAACTCCCCCTGGCCCCGTCCCCCGAGGACCCCCCGCCGAGGACGAACCCCCAACCCCAAGTGCTTTCACAGCCCGTGCGGTTGTTATTACAGTGCGTGGTAATCAGTTCGGCTGCAGTGAGCGCCGTGGCTGCGCTCTAGCCTCGAGATCCCGAGCCGGTCCGATGATACTGAAAGACTCCATCGCTGCAGAGGGTGCGGCTCTGAAGGTTAGACATCACAAATATCCCAAAGGAAAAAGCTTTCATTTCCAATTTTCCAAGTAACCCAAGCTAATCACCAGTTTTTTCGTTTGGTTAATGGATGTAAGTGAACGTGTTGATCGTGGGGGGGGGGGGGGGGGGGGGGCTGCGACGGACAGACGCTCCCTCTGGACCCCGTGTTGTTCCTGTTGGACGTTGTGTTGAGTGAGTTGTTGTCCGTGAGCAATGAAACAGCCCCGAGTCAAAGCTAATTGCTGAGGTGTGTTGACAAGCACGGGCCCTGACCCCTGCCACAGGAGAACTGCTGCCACCATCACACAACACAGCACACACACACACACACACACACACACAGACACACACAGTAAAAGGTGACATCCAATCAGCAGTGTTGCTCCTCAGAGATTTGCACTGAAAAGTGGGTGTTGATTGGTTTGTGAAACTGTGTCAACACCTTCCTGTTTATGACTAGAAACTTCATATCTCACAGTTTATGATGACGGCTGCATTTTTTTAATGTTTTCAGGTTGTTCATCCGTCCGTCAGTCAGTCGAGTTTCTTCAACTTCGTACAACGGCTCAGTTCGACTCACGAATGAAGCGATGACATTTTGGTGGTTAAAAGGTCAAAGGTCACTCATATAGACGAAGCTTAACTGGTTTAGCGGAGGTAAACAACCACAGGATGGAAATTCTAGTTATTTATGATGTATTGATTTTTGGGGGGGGGGGGGGGGGGGTGAATAAATAAACGTCAGAGGAATCAGAACCTCAAAGCTCAAAGTGACGTTATCAAATGAAAAGTTCTTAATCAGAGCTGAGATTGAGATATATGGAGATCAATTGACTAATGATTTAAAGTAGTAATGTGTTAAATCTAAATAATACTCCGAGCATGATATTGATTTATCTAGTTTTTTTTTAATCAAAACTTGCTTTGGACAGAGGCCAATATAATGTTGTTGTGTGTGTGTGTGTGTGTGTGATAAATCTCTCCTCTCACTCCTTATCACACACACACGCACACACACACGCATCCTCTAAACCAAAAAAGAAACAATAATTGAAAAGTAAATTACAATGGAAAGTGTGAGTCGGTCCACTTTACAGCAGTCACTTCAGTCGCAGCTCATAAATCATCATCATCATAACTCTGGCTAGAACAATACGCTGGCAGCCGGGCCAACGAGCCGGGGGAACCAGAGGTCTCTGGGAAGGGGGAATTAATCCCTGTAGGTGTGTGGTGTGTGTGTGTGTGGTGGTGTGTGTGTCTGTGTGGCGTGTGTGTGTGTCTGTGCATGTGTGTGTTGTCTTTAGATAGACACGGCCGTTGCCACATCAGCAGTCGTCCGGTCTTATTTCATCAAGAAATCCCTGAGCTTATAAAGTACGGCCGTCCCAGAGAGTGACACTCACCGTGGTTCTGGCTCCCAAATCCCAAAACATACATCTTTCCAAGCCGCTGCATCCGTCTGCGGAGCGTTTGATTTATTCCCTCGTCACATAAAATAACGTCAAGTCGTTATAATTTCACGCAGAATTATGGCGCGTCAACAGAGCACATTTTCCCTCGTGTCACTGCGCTCGGTCTGTGTTCTCTCACATGATTTATTGACTCTAAACCGTATAAATATATATCAATAAAGCAGACACACTAAATGAAAGAAGGAAGAAGTGATCATTTGAACAGAAGTGGGAAGTTTTACTTGTCGTACGATGGAAATAACATTAATTATTTAAGAAAACATGTTAAAGAAGGCATCATTTATATGTATGAAATTTAAGAATGACCATATGTAAAATCCAAAGACCCTACACTTGATGTCTGATTCTCTTTCACTCGTGTTAAAATCAAATGAATTTAACTTTTTTTAATTAAATATATAAATGAAATCACATTTCTAAATTAAAACTCTGGCTCTGATTATAATTTGTGGAGTTTCTCCTCCGCCGTGTCGGGAGGAGCCTCGGGCTTGATTGAGAACCGCCGAGCGACAGAAATGAACTTGATTGAAGTTAGAAACATATCTGCTTTTAATTATTCAAGTGGCCTTTCTCTAAAAGTTGGTCAAGATTAACTAACGAAACTTTTATGGTTTTGTTATTGTAATATCTGGTTCCAGAAAACCCAGCCTGCTGTTCTGTTGATGTTCGGCTACAGTGACGACAGTCAGTTTAATTTCTAAAACACCGTTTCTTGACTCTAGTGTTTTCAAACTCGACAACATTTAATATTATAGACTATAAATGAAGATGGACGACAAAACATCTGGATCACCCCCTGGTGGCTGGCTGCAGTACAGGTCAGAGACCCCGCCTCCTTCATGTTAGTGGATGGGACATGGACCAAAGTAGATGTTAAATAAATGGTTTATGTCGTTTTAGATTAAGTGTTCATGTTTCTGATAAGTTTGGTTTTGATTATTTCATGACGACTGGAAATGATTTGGCAGTTGATTCGCATTCAGAGAAGAAGAATAAATCATTCAGGACAACGTGAATTAATTTTTGTACGAAAGGAGGAAGGGGACACGCATCGTTTGTCTTCATACACAGATGTTGATCATACGGACAAAGGCTTTTTTGGAAATTATTGGACTTAATTGTGAAACATAGATTCACAACGACAGCTACGGGGATAGAACGAGATCCCAGAAACACAAATCACCACCAAAAGTCCCTTTTCTCAAATAAACTCGCTGACAGAAGAGACACCGCTCTGGACGCCTCACTCCTGCGGACTTGCACAAAGCCAGAGTCCGTGCAGAGCTGTCAGCAGAGGAGAGGAAGCAACCACTGCACTTTCCCCTGCACAGCTGCGTAATCCAAAACATGTCCCAACTCCGCTCTAGGGTCAAGAAACCCGCCGCCTCCCAGGAGCTGTGGACAAAGTGCGAGGTTTCGTCAGAGCGTTTCCCAAAAGCGACAGCCGTCACAACCCACAGGGTGCAGACAGGCAGCGAGCGCCGTTTCACCGCGGTCAGCTTACCACACTGTTTACGTGAGGAGGTTCATTTCAAAACGTCTAGGAAGGGAAAAATAACATCTGTAACTTTAGATAACTCGGACAATTCTTTTGTAGGCATGTTTGCTTATGTTTCAAGAGAAGAGATGAACTTCAGGTTACAGCATTTCCTGGGAATATTAAACCATGTACACAGGATACATAAAAACAAACTTTCGGGATATTTAATTCTCTTGTGTTCGTGAAATCAGGCGATTTGCACCTCGGGTGGAGACACTGGGGGAATGTGGCTCTCGACGGGTCATTAGGCGAAGCAGGAAATTGGCTGTATGTATATATAACATATTCTCTCAATGTCAAAGAGAGAAGGTGGAGTGTTTGAAAGCTGCGACGAGAGCTTCAGTTACACGGTTTCCGCTCGATGAGCGAACGGCCACGGAGAAAGAGGAGAGGTGTTTCCTCCTCTCTCCCACGTCCAGGTTGATTTGTTAGCCGAGAGGTTACATGAGGGTTTTAATCACAGCGTGTGGCAGCTGGTGAACACGGGGGGGGGGGGAGTTGTACAATAACACTGGAACAACTAACAGTTCATTTAAAGTGTTGAAATGGACTTTCACATTTTGATGTATTTGAATATTTCCACGAGTTGCGATAATGTTCTTATGAGATGACGGACGACATGACCGACTTCCAGAAGTGAAGCCAAAACATCTCCGTCTCCACCCACCTCCTCCGTGTTAGTACTTTGGACGTGAGCCAAACCAAACAAAAAATTCAACTGCTCACGTTTCTGCTAAGTTTGGTTTAAATCAGTTATTTGATGCTATAACAACGGGTTGAAACATTATGATTGACAGCTAAGCTCCACCATGATCATTTGGCTCTAAATGACATAAAAGCCATATCCAAGATATTTCTGCTTCATTTTTGTACAGTGGGAGGAAGAGGGACATTTCCACTTCCTCCCACTATCCAGAAATGCCACCATCTTGTGGATTTGGAGCCAGAGTCTACTGAGTTAAGTGATCGGGGGGGGGTTCGAGGTGCCGTCGTGACACGTTCTTGACCAATCGTGAGTTGGTTTCAGCTGTCAATCATATCTATGGTGAAACCAGCCACCAGGTGAGAATCTAGACGCTTTGCCGATGGTTTTTACACATGTTGATCAGTTTCCTTGTCATAGTAGTTGTGTTATTTCCTCTGTGGCTATTGATTAACAGCTTAGACTGAGTCCGTCGGTCGATCTATCAGCAGGAACTCGATAACCGCAGCAAAGCTTCCCCCATCACTGTGGCTTCATTTCTGGATTGTGGGCGCATCTGCATATCCATGATTTCCATGTGAAAACTCTCCCCCTGCACAAAGACAACATGAGAATGGTTTTCCCAGGTCGTGTGGGATCAACTCTGACCGGCCTTCACAGAGCCCTGATCTCGACCCCCCGAGGGACGAACTGGAACCTTGACTACGAAGTCATAATCAATGTTGGGTGGGTTAAATGCAGGAGAAATGTCTGGGAGCTGCAGCAAGCGCCCGCTTATGAAAACAATTCTGTCCCAAAACTTTTAAATTTAAATGGAATCAGAACTGACATTTGTGTCAACCGTCTCCTCCCGAGCTTCAGTCTGCGTCCATCACGCTAAACTCGCACATTTAGGCTTATCCTGCCCCATTTCCACGTTCTGACACACCGAGACATTTAAGAACAGCGAGCTCTCGGAGCACAGCTCTGAAGATATTCCGTCACTTTGTTCCCTCGCAGTCGCACACATGTCACTCTGATCCGCTCGTATCTACAAGTTACAGAAAGACTGAGGCAGGACTTTCTGGACCTTTTAATGTTTTCTGTGAATTTCAATTAAAAAAAAACGATTTTGGCTGCCAAAATTAAGAAACTCAATTATTGTGAAATGTGTATCTGGAATAAAGTTAATTCAAAAGTGACAAACATGTGGTTGAATTGAAGCCGTTACAAAATGTGGTATTTTAAGGATTTGTCTGACTTTGCTTTGACTTCACTTGAGTCCAAAAATAGGACAGACGTCTAGTTTTCTAAAATAACAACTCCTCCGTGAGCCTTTCGTGGAAAAGCGTGAGTCGGAGCAGCGAAGCCGGAGGGGCGGCGGTTTGGTCGGGTGACAGATGTGGCTAAGTTTAGCTGAGTCTGGTAGACGAGAAGCGCAACCCCAAACTCCCACAGAGACCGGGAGGAGAGGGAGCAGAGGCAGAACACGCAGTGACCTTGACCTCGACGAGTTTAGACACAGGAGGAGAAGAAGAAGAAAACAAGACGAACTGGATGTGCCAAATGTAGAGAATGGGGGACACGACATTGAACCGGTGTGAGAGCCCAATGTCAGACATCCACACACCTTCTTACTTTTCTTTCACTCGCCAAGTTTGTCCCTGAAACAAACACACACAGACACACACAGACACACACAAAACAACTGTGTCCGAGCGAACAAGTGATTATGTTGTAATCGAGTTGGGGACAATCCATATCACGGGGCTGAACCACTCCACTCAGCATAATGACCTGCTATCCATTTCACTTTAATCCTCACAATAGAAAACATATGGGGGGTTGGGGGGGTCGGGGCCAACTGACAAATGAAAGCGGCAATCAGACGGAGCGGGTGAGTCGGTGAGGGATCGGGGCGCTGCAGGTGATTCATTCTCCGAAATGAGCCGAGTGCTGAGCTGTGACCTCTTATTCCCTGAAAGACGTTGCTCTCGTTACAACACTTCACTGGTGGAAGGAGTTCTCCTCCTGAACTTCGGCTGCTTGTCTGAGACCAACGGTTCAGACTCGTGTGGAGTTTGAGAAAGAAATTAAGAGCTTTTATGCAAATGTTACTCTCTACATTCGAATGTTAAAAGTTTAATTCTGATTTCACTTAGATCGTTAAACCTAACCGTGAGTAACTAATAAATTCATCTCTCTGCTTGGGTAAGATTTGAATGAGGAGATGGACACAACAAAATTAACATAAACACAAACAGCTCCTCAATTAAAGTTACAATTAATAACCTGTTATTTGAGGTTTATCATATAGATAGTACAACAGCAATTATAAGTTTGATTACCTCTATTCTTTTACAATATTTTAAGTATTTAAAAACGTATCCAGTTCCTCATCAGGTCTCATTTCCTCTAAAGAACGATCTGCTGAGCTGTTTGAGACGTGAACATATACAGCGGTTCAAACTGCTTATGTTAAAAAAAGAGAACTGTGTCCAAGACTAATGCTGCTTAAATCAATACAACATTACTCGAGCGGCCGCCGCTGAGGAGCGTTGTTCAGGACCGAGGTGGAAAAGAAACCTGAAATTACCTTTTCTCTGTTCTCACCTCACATTTCATTGTCAAGTTTGAATAACCTTGTTTCTCGGGTTAAACCCAAAATCTACTCCGTCACCGCGACGCTTAAACTGACGATGCACGATATTGGAGCTTTTATTTTTTTATTTTTTTAAACACACAGCCGAAGAGTGCCCGACAGTCTTTGGGTGAAAAGTGTGTTTAATCCAAGCTGCAGGAAGCTGATAGATGTGGGTCCAGCACAGAAAAGACTGCAACAAATCCACCGGAGACTCACATCACCAGACCACAACCAACCACACCACCACAACACACACACACCACACACACCAAACACCCTCCCACTACAAGAACACACACACATGGAGAGAGAAACCATTTCCTATGGCTAAACACCTGATAGTGCACCGTGAACCCGTTTGTGAAACCTCTGTGAGAGGAGATTGTCCTCTGGCTTGATAGGCGGACAAGGTTCCACCACCGCCAGGGGTACAGGTTCAATTCCCACTGAGGCTGCCCCAACTGAAAACTAATGCACTGAGGTTACTGTGGCTACTTTGAACCAAACATCCATTACCAATACTTTTGTCATTATTTGCTATTTTTATACAATTCCCACTAGATTTGAATAAATAGTCAAATGAAGTCATTACTGTTAGATCTGATTAACAGCTGCTACGTCGGCCATGTTCAGCATCGATCCTTCAACACTGAAAATGGATCCAAATGCCGAGATTGATATTAAATTGAATCCGGCCAAAATCTGTTGCCTAAGATACTAAAACTCTTTCAACAGTCTTTCATTTGATATCTTGAGATTCTTCGTGCGTTGGAGTCAAAGCTCCAAACACACAAAGAACCACGTGAGTTACAGTCAGTATCGCTGGCGTTTGGTCCGGCAGGCTGCGGGGGCTGTGCGGCCCGGGAATCGGACTCCATCGCTCCAGCTATGAGAGCCGACAACCAACCAGCCGGGCGGCTGCTGGCTGGAAGCTGAAAGAAGGCGATGAGGCAGCAGCAGCAGGGAAAGAGACATGTATTCAGTAACTCTGTCCATTGTGCTGCCTCCTGTATGAGCAAAGGTACAAGACAACTACAAACATAGAGCTCAGCAACTCGCTCTTTAAAATGTAATATATCCTCATATTTAGAAACATTCTCGTTGTTAAGGGCACAACATCGTTATCATCATTATTATCAATGAACAAATGAAGCCATGGCAGTTTTGTTAACCTTTATTTTTGCACCTTGCATTGAGGTGAACAAAACTAAAACTAAAAAAAGAAAACACTTTATATCTTGTGTTATCAGTCCTACGGAGATAAGGTCGAAATACAGGAGCGATCCTTTAAATAAATGCCAACTAAAACGTGTGTGTGTGGTGTGTGTGTCTGTGTGTGTGTGTGTGTGTGCGTGCCGGGTGGGGGTGGTCGGGGTGAGGGGGTGGTTATCTATCTCCTCTAATGAGCACCATACATCACATGCTATCAGTGCTAATCACACTTAGGGCTATATTTAGCCATTTAGCTTCAATTACCTGTTTTCCATGGGACTAATCAACACTTAGCAGGCAGCGCTGCTCCTGTAAATGTGGCCGTGTGGGTGTGTGCACGGCGGATGTGTACGCCTGTGTATGTTTAATTAAGTAGGACAACCTGCGTATGAACATGAGGACTTAATAGCTTTTGGAAGGAAGCAGCAGCTTCTCGCCTCGAACTCAGGAGCTGCTGAGCCGAGATAAGTCGGCCGGGATGGGACCCGGTGCACCGGGATCCCGAAACCCAACTTTTCCACTAGAACAAAAATCATTAGGACTTAGATAACTGTGGGGTTTTATTAAGTTTAAGTTTTGCGCGTGATATTTACGTCAAAACCTGAGACAAAAATCTAAATTCACATGTTATGGTTCAATTTATGAAACCCGGCTTTTTAAAACTGGGAACAAATGAGCTCTTTAATGTGGAGCAAGTTAACTTTAAAGGCTTTTTAATGTTATCTGGCCTGGACTGTAGATTATAATCAGGGTTGATGTATTGTTCTGCTTTTCGGAAACAAAACCAGAGATTGTTTTATCTCAAATAATATCTCGGAGTTAATCTTTCCCCCTCAGCTGCCACATACGTGTTTCACTCCATGTGTTTCACTCCATTTTGTATTTGGTGAAATTGCTCTGAAATTAAATTGCAAGCATTTAAACTCCCCATTTTCTCAACTGAGCCAGACGAAGAGAAACAAAACTAGTTCACATGAAACAACTCGGCCCTTTTTAAAAACCGTCACCTGTCTCATAAATCATCATCATTACCCAGCAGCACTTCCTCTGACCCACAACCAAGCACAAACTGTACAGACCGGTGCTGCCCAAACATGGCCCTAAATAACACCACCCTTGGTATGTGCTGTACCACACTGGAGGCCACGGGTCTTGTTTTCGTGCTGTGTCTGATTCAGGACAAAAAACAAAAAGGGGTTTTTCCATCAAACCTCCAGAGTACAACTGAGGAAACGGCACATTCACTGGACGCGTGATGACTGGGCTACAACTGAAAGATGGAAGGAAGGAAAGAAGAATTATTACCCTGCAGCTGTATGACTCCGCCAACCAGTACAGTTTCAGGCTACATGTATTAGCCTGACTTGTATGAGAACCACTGACTTCTAATCATTTTTGAATCCAAGTGACAAAAGATCTGACTAAATTCCCTAAAAGGCAGAGTTCAGATATGAAATTAAAGAGGTCAAAACATGTGTTGTGAGGCCACCGTGACCTTGACCTTTGCCCTTTAAAGACCCAAATATGATCAGTTCATCCGTGAGTCCAAGGGAACATTTGAAACAAATTTGAAAGGATTCTGTCGTGAAGTTTTTTCAAATAACACGTTCACAAGGCAAAGAGGGTTTGGGAAAGTCAAAGTGACCTTGACCTGTGTCACCTTGAGTTCAAGTGATTCTTGAACATGTAAGGTAATTCCAAGATGGATGTTACTGATGTATCTCAGTCGTATGAACATGAGGTCACTGTGACCTTTGACCTTCAACCTACAAATCCAAGTGGAGGTTTGGACCAAATCTGAAGAAATTCCTTCAAATGTTCCTAAGGTCACCGTGACCTTGACCTTTGACCAGTTCAACAGAGCGTCCGTGACCTACTTTGAAGAAATTCTTCATCATCACCATCACATCACTGAGGAAACAGCACATGTACCAGAAACATGACTGTGCTACGAAGTGGAGCTGGAAGCTGGAGAGAAACAAAGAACAGAAAGTCGAGTGGATGAAAGGAAGTGTGAAAAGATTGAAGGCCAGAGACGAGCTAAAGTAATATAAGAATGGATTTTTGTTTAAAAAATGATAAAGAGATGATGGGTTTCTGAAGAATCGTGGGGGGAGACAGACTTGGCGGAGGAGAGCGAGCCCTCAGGATGGAGGTGATGGTGCTTTAAACTGTTTCTTCACAGAGTCTGGCCCGAGTCTCTCAGAACACAGCGAACTGGACAGCTCCCCCCTGCTCCAGTGTCGGGAATTATTCTGTCACTCCCCTGGCCGGGACAAGTGGTGCTGGGGGAAGTGTGAGCGTAGCGAGTTCAAATCCTCGTGTGTGTGTGTGTGTGTGTGTGTGTGTGTGTGGTAAGACAGCTGGCGAGGCTCAAGCTGGCTCGTGCACGGGGCAGTTTCTGTTACACAATCAAACGGCCGTCCGCCCGGAGGAAACCGCTATTTTTCCCGCAATAAATCAGCTGAATTAAAAGAAGGTGGGAAGTGAGGGGGAGGCAGGAGGTCGGGAGGGGGAGGGAGGGGAGGAAGAGGGTTGAAGTTGGGAGAGAGAGCTAAGTGAGAGTAATACATGCCGTCTGTATTTATGACCGTCGGGGTATCTACTCTTAAACAATGATGGCACTTGTGTTTAAGTTGTTGTGCTTCCATGAGCTGGAAGTTGTTTAACCACAGAAACTTGATTTGAACCTGTCGGGCAAAAATCCATTGAGCTCGACACTAATGGGGCTTCGTCCTCACGTATGACAAAGAGAGGAAGTGAGGGAACATTGGCTCATATGGGTCATTATAAATATATCCCATTAGAAACTGATCATAAAATGTTTCAGCCCTTTATATATTCCTATAAGAAAATAACACCATGTTTAGGAAAAGGGAGTTTAAAGTGTAACTTGACTTTCTTAGTTTGGTCCATGTCCCATCTGCTAACACGGAGGAGGTGGGGTTTACAACTTATACTTGGCTTTATATACAATCACATGGTAAATCTGTGTTTCCAGCAGCTGTTTCTACGACGTTACGCTGGGATGTACTTCATTTACTTTCTCTCAAACTACCTCTACTCTTGCTACTCTACTCTTAACGTGTTGTGACGGTTCCTGGAGGAGAAGGTGTTGCACTGACATATGGCTCACGCCTATGGGAGGAGTCCAGTTATCTGAAATACACCACAATAACCCAGGATCCACTCCAAACGGATGAATTCTGTTAAACTCCACCAGCGTGATTGTTTCTCTGAAGACATAATTGAAGAATATCAACTCAAACCCCTGATCCGAGTGAGCAACATTCAACCGTAAGCACAGCAACGATTTGCAAAAAGACCAAAACAACCACTAGCACCTTAGCCCCTTGCTCTGCCTTCCCCAAAAACCTGCAGGAATACTTTCTGTGACGAGGGGGATTTAAAGCTGCTCTCAAACTGCAGTTTATGAGCACACGTCTGGCCGAGGATTTGAGACTGACCCACATATGCCGCCACTCTCCAGCCGGGCGGAGGTCTCCTAAGCCTCGCTGTAATTGAGGGCCGGGGGAGCACCTCGGGAGTGACGGACGCTTAATGAGAAATTATAGTTGTGCTGATGCTCTCACAAAAAAAAAAAAAACGGACTCCATTTGATAGTAATTACATCTCGTATGGTTTCATTACGCCAGCTCCTTACTTGGATTAGGAAATATTATGAGAAGAATACCAGAGGATAAACTCTGCTGGGATTAACACCCATTTGAGGAACCCCCCCCCATACACACACACACACTGTGATGAATGAATGAGGTTTAGTAATCGAGCACGAGAGGTCGTACAGATGTAGTAAAAAATAGTCTACGAATGAATCTAAATTAACCTGAATTTCAGGAAATGTCAGTTTTCTTTGAGTCTCGTTACCGTGAAACATTCCGGCCTCTGGTAACCACGTGTCTCCGAGGTGGTGATCACACCGGATCGGGTTCTAACAATGAACACAGAGAAGAACTCCAATTGGTTTCTAAGGGTTTTTAAAAGGAAACCGTGAAATGAAAGATAGGATTTCTCCATTTTGAATGCTGTGTTCTTGTGTTAACTGTTGGTTTTCTTTAGTTATGTGTCAACTACATGGTCAAGAAACCAATATCATAGTGTTGACTTTTTAAATTGGGTCCATGTCCCTGCCACAAACATGGAGGAGGCTTAGTTGTTGGCCAACACTGCAGCCAGCCAGCAGGTGGCGATATCGTCCATCTTTAATATACAGTCTAACTATAAGATAGGTAAATAGGTAAAGATCAACTTAAAGAACGATAAATGCAAGAATGAAAACAGGTTCAAATTTGAATTCCTTAGTATTTAGATTTTCCTCCAATTGTTTTTAAAATAAAGAAAATGATCTTTCCACTTCACTGGCTTCCTCTGTCTCTATTTCATTTGGGAACAGTTCCTGTGAAACACTCCTCAAACACTAAGTTTGCACAGTTAACATCCCGGAGACGTTCTCATTACGTCAGATATTCCACTGGAGATTAACGCTGGTTCTGCTAAGTCAGAGGTAAGAGCCGGTGGATTTGAGACGCGGCCGCATTAGAGCTGCAACTTTAGGCTTTAATCCAGAGCGAGGTGGGGCAGGCGTCACGGTTCTCCCCGTCTGAGTCCAAGTTCACCACTCTCCCTCCACTCACAATCACACACAGACACACACAGATACAGACACACACACCTCCGACAGCCCATCATCAAATCTCTTTCCCCCCCACTCACCCCCTCCAGCCCCAGGAGATGAGCCCCGGTGCTGAAATCTAATTAAAGGCTCCATAAGCAGAGCTCAAATGAAACTGTCACATCAAAGTTGCTGCTGGGACAGAATGACACAAATCAATAAGAGGGAGAGCTTCGGCAGATCCCCCCCCCCTGCACCCCCCTGCACCCAGGAGACTCCTGGGCCGACCTGGGCCGGGTTCAGTCCGGCCCAGACACCCGCTCTGACTGGAAGGAGCTGCAGTGTGTGTTGGAGGAGTGACGGGCGGAGTCTTTGTCTCAGATCCAGTGTCTGATGTGATTGGAGTGTGTTTAGTGTTGAGTGTCTGCACACTGCGGCTGAACCCGACAACTCAGATTCTGATTGATTCTGCTCCACAACACATCTGTGAGGTTTCATAAACGTTTCATACACTCCACACGTCTACTGATTTACCACGCGGCCATGTTTCCATACAACAACATGTGCAGTAGAGAATTCAGTAACGTTGGCCAACTCCTTGATTGTTTTACAATGCACGTGAACCTAAATTATTAAAAACAATGAGCTCGGGTCAGAAACAGAATTCTGTGGCACCCCGCTAGCTCACCTGTTAGCGCAGGCGTTATTTTACGCATTAACTGTCCTGTCGTTACAAAACAAGTCGAACACCTGACGGGTTTGAGTCGGACTCAGCGAATGATCGGGCCCGAGCTTGTGCAGCCATGACTTGCCTGCTGCTCCTGGAAATATTCCATACAGGAGGAAACACAGTGAACGTCTGACACCACTTTCCCATTACCCTTCTGCATAATGCTCCCTGAACCACCATGAATATCAGACTACAGAGCGAAGCATTAAGACGTCCAGCTCCGAGCTATTCTTAAAAAAAAATCCTTAATTCCCTGTTCTGGTGGGAGTTTTTGAGCCGAGCGACTCCCACAGGGCCCAGTTAAGAGCAGAGTGAAATCTGTTCTGCATGTGAAGCAGCTTTCACTGGGCTCTGGTGAACGGCTCCAGAAGATTGACATGTGAGTAGAAGAGCTGGAGAATGACTTACCTACAGAGAGCGAGTTCAGAGGAGGGAACAGGAAGAGGCCATGAGGAGAGAAGAGAAATGAACCAGGTTAGTTTAGTTTTCACCTGAAACATGACAATAAACCAGCAGAGCCACTGGAACAGACGAGGTACGACATGTTTACTAGTACACATCAGACGTGCTAACACTTTCCCCCTGTTTCTTGTCTTTATGCTAAGCTAAGCTAACTATCTCCTGGCTGTAGCTTCATATTTAACGTACAGATCATAGACTGTGGATCAGATAGACGACAAAACGGCTCCTGGACGTGAACTTCAAACATCTGGATCACCCCCTGGTGGCTGGCTGCAGGATAGGTCTTAAACCCTGCCTACTGCATGTTATTGGATGGGACATAGTTTTTTTTTAAAATACAATGTAAAATAAATTTATTCTGTGTATGTTTAATGTTCCACGTTATTAAAAAACAGACGTATTAGCCAAGGCAACGTAAAGCCAATGATAAAATGAAACAAATAAAACCCCTTCTGCTCTCAACTGAGTTCAAACAAGACAAAAGTATTTAAATGTATTTTCCACGCGGCCTGTTTGAGGTTCACTTCTCTACGAACCCTTCAAACTGTTACCTCTCCACTGATTGAGAGCTACAGGGTGTTTGGGACCAGACGCTGGCTTCTATTGGCCATTATTCATTTCAGTGCAGACTGAGCTAATCTTTCTCTCGGGCTTCAAACCCAATTATGCAATACACAATGTTAAATCCCCCCAAACAACAAATGCATCGTTATGCCAGTTTCCTAAGAACAACCAGTGTCGTCATTTGCAACGTCTAAATCATTCAGTTCCTGCTGAAACGCAATTATCTTTTCATTTCCCGTGTGGAAATATGTGAGCTTTCGTTACGTCTTGTTGTAAACTCAAGTTTTACCTTTATTTTACTTTGTGCATTTCATTTGATTTGACCCGAGTCACACGGCAACGCAGGCCTTCATTCAAGTTACATCAGGGGAATTGAGTTTCGCTCAGCGTCCATCTACGAGCCGCCCTCTTGCATTTAAATTTAAACGTGCCCAAACAGCAGATGGTCCACTTAATTCTACATTTTCTTCTTCCTAGATCCTATACTTTCCCCATCGTTTAGGGATGATGAAGTACATTATCCCACGCTCTGCAAAACAAAGCTTATCCTAAGAGACATCGATACTCAGCTGCGTGCCAGGGGAAGAGCAGAGTGCGGCCGGCTAAGCCTGCCGTGTTGTTGAAATAAGCACTTCTGCTCTCGCACAGACAGCAGAAATCTGACAACGATACCTTACACAATGGCCATTGTCGGAGGCGAGAGCCGTGCGGGAGGAGCGAGGAAACGGGCTAATTTGCCGTGTGAACAAAAGGATGTCTGTGACGGCTCCGCGGCGACACGTTGCTGTTGCATTAAGGGATGGAGAAGGGATTAGAGTCGAGGCATGTGATCCCGTCGTCTCTGACTGTGATCTTTGTTGAGAAGACGCCGCATGGTTGACAGAAAAACAAAATAATGGGAGCAGCAGCCGCAGCTTCTCCCTCCCACATTCATCCTTCATCCATCCTGAAGGAATGTGATAAACACACGGCAGCCGGTGGGGAAGTCACCTTTATGAATTCACCGTGTTGTCGATCTGTCGTTTCTGCAGAGGCAGTTCGCTGCAGACGTGCTCTTCTGTTCTTGGTGAGTAACATCATTAAAACGGGCCACTCTGCAGACGTTTGCCGTCGTGGTCACTCAGACAAGCTGGTTGTGATTGTTTCATTTAACCTGAGCATCACCTGGTTCGTGGTTGTGTTTAGAAATGTCACCTGTATAGTAGCAGAGGCTTCAAATAACCAAAATATCCTGAAGAGTGCTGGTGGAGTGAGTACAAGTTTCCACCAGTGGTTCATTCTTAGTTTGCCATTCATCCCCAGCTGTTCCTGAGAGTCTAGTTGTATCCCTGCTGCTCATCCCTATAAACAACAACATAGAAATATATATTAGTTCATGGGTTAGTCCCTTCGGAGCGCTGGTGACACTTAAGATGTATTTACTGAGTAAGGAATTCGTCTCTGCACAGTAAATGTTCTGTAAATTACAAAGCATCTTAGATCTGCTCTGGGTCTTGGCAGCGCCCGACGACCCGAGCAGGAGCCGGCAGTCCCACTCTGATAAACGATGCACCCTGCGAGTGCAAAACAGAATACTTTATTTAGGAAGAACTGTGTGTTTCTGCTATAAAGTGAATAAAACACCCCGAGACCTCATTTAAAGCTCCCCCCCCCCCCAATCCCTGAAGTATGAAAGATTGAGGATTGTATAATGTATAATGTATTTATCCCCTCAACTGCGGATTATTCTTTAAAGTTTTGCAAAATAACTAAATTAATAATTGTAAACAACAAATGTCTCGTACAGGCAACTCGAGCCGGAGTAGGATTTAAAATTTTTGATGGACAATCCCATAAGAATGAATCCGTGTATAACATCAAAGCTCCAAATATCTCAGGGTGAAAAAGAACAGCCATACGTGTAGAAGACGAAAATATCAAAATTGGAAAGACGAGATTCCTTTAGGTGTAAGAGGCCGGCGCCGGTGTCGATGTGCCGTGAACGAAAAACACGTTGATTTCTGCAGCAAAAACGTAAACGTCGTGTGTGTGTGTGTCTGTGTCCCCCCCCCCCCCCCCCACACACACACACGAATAATCTGGACATTATCCTGATGTTGTGAACGAGTCTGACCCGGACACCCTGCTGCTTCTTCACATGGGAAAGACAAACTCCCAAAAAGGTCCGGACTCAGAGTTCTGGACATTTTTTTTTTTTTTTTAGACTCAGTATAAACGTTCAGCCCTTGGCCTGGTTTTCTCAGTGTGAGTCTGGACTTCCTGATATAGTGTGTTTGTTGATGGGCTTGATTTTTCTCACAGACACAAGTCGAGCACGGCAGATACGCCTGAGCAAGTCCTCACAGAGCCCCAGAGCAGAAGGTCCATTCAGACTGGGCACGGAACCAGAACATTTCACAGAGAGACTTGAAACACATGGTCCTCCGGAGAATCAGGGTGTGTGTGTGTGTGTGTGTGTGTGTGTGTGTGTGTGTGTGTGTGTGTGTGTGTGTGTGTGTGTGTGTGTGGATGAGCAAGTAGAGGAACCAGTTGTTTATTCATTAGAGCCTGACCACTTGATGCGCTGGCCAATAAAAACAACTATATATCAGAATCTGCATTTATATCTGCAGATGTGAAAATGTTTACTTTACGGAATAAACAGTGCAGAAAATTTCATTTCAAGTTTATTTTCTTAATTCGAGTCCTATATATTTGGTTCTATTTGGTTTTTCCTTGTCCTTTACAGTTATTTATAATAAAGTTTGTGTTTAATATCAAACCTCGGTTACATTTCTTTGTCAAAGGGGTAAACTTGTATGTTACACACAGTATATTCTGCGTGTTTCTACTCGGGGGGGTGAAGCAGGACGGATGAAACTATAACCTCAGTAAAATGTTGGATGGTTTTTGGAAATGTAAGGATAGATAACTGTCCAGTCACATCCTGCTGAAACTCCACATCCTCCAAGTCTTATCTCGACTCTCTGCAAAGCTCCAGCGCTAAGTTCCCATGACCAAGTTGAAGACTCATGAAACGCCTCCTCCATTACAACCATTATGAAATAATTGCATCATTTTCATTGCCCCATAAAGAACTTGTTCCGTCGGTTGAACCCAGACAGATTTTAGTTCTGGATCAGTCCCCATCAGCCCCCCGTCAAACCAGAGCTCGCCCGATTCCCTGTTGTGCCACATCAAAAGGCAAAAATTCTCATTATGGACAGAGGCATGGGTGGTGGCGAAGGGTTGAAGACAGACGGAGAGAACACAAAGCCAAGAGATGGACAGGGAGGGAAAGAGGAGCGGACAAATGGAGAGGCAGAGCTCTCGATGGTCTCGGTTCAAAGACGACCGCGCGCGGGTCTGTTTTAAACGCTAATTCAACCAAACGGACAACAAGTGCCGCTCCGCTTCTCTGGGCAATTAATCTTGCGCGAGCCAAGCAAAGAAAGAGATTTCAGAGAGGGCTAAATAAGTCTGCATAATGTTTTTTTTGAGCCAATTACTGTGACAAGAAGAGGAGAGGAGAGGGGCGGGCGGGGGGTAGAGGAGGAGGAATGTAGTTGGACAGAACGAGAGCGAAGGGAGGAGGTTACGGGAAAAGCAAGACGCAAATGAGCATACGTTACTAAATGGGTAGGGAGGCAGGGAAGGAGGCAGGGAAGGAGGCAGGGAAGGAGGCAGGGGAAGGAGGCAGGGGAGGAGGGAGGAGGCAGGGAGGAGGCAGGGAAGGAGGCAGGGGAGGAGGCAGGGAAGGAGGCAGGGGAGGAGGCAGGGAAGGAGGCAGGGGAGGAGGCAGGGAGAGGAGGCAGGGAAGGAGGCAGGGAAGGAGGCAGGGAAGGAGGCAGGGAAGGAGGCAGGGAAGGAGGCAGGGAAGGAGGCAGGGGAGGAGGCAGGGGAGGAGGCAGGGGAGGAGGCAGGGATTCAGGTTTTTTGGGTCAAATCCTGCGTTGGGCTGGAGAGCAGGCGAGAGATTCAAAACGCCAACAAAACGCTGCCTCTTCATAAAAATGTCCGTCTACCTTGTCAGAAAACAGAAAAAGAAATCAATCCGTGTCAAAACACGAGTCATCGCTTCTCCACGTTGACGAGGACAGAAGTGAAGTCTGCCGCTCCGAGAGGACAATGCGGGCAAAGAGCTTTTTTGGCTGCTACACTGAGCTCAGCTGTCAGTAATGCACTCACACTGACAGATAACCGTTATTATTGATGCTGTTAGCGTTAAATGTCGCTGACGGGGATATAAACGCAGTCGAGGAGGCTCGTAAAGAGAGGTGATTTTACCTCTTTGGGGAAAAAATGGTTAAACACAGAACAAATTCATGTGTGCAGGAGTATTTTTAGGGAATCTGAGAATGTATTTTCCTTCCCGGGCGGTATACGGGCTAATATCCACACAGGTGTGTGAAAGCGTTTGACCCTGGTCGGCCGTGAAAACAGGTTTTCAGGAGAATAACACGAGGCTTCCTGCTACATTCGATGGTTTCCCGTGTGACCTCAATCACCGACACGTTCAAGAAAGCCGGCTGAGGGAGAATGGGGGTCCGCTGTCCGCTGCCACGGTCGGTTCTAACCGGTTCCGATCTCAAGAGGCGAATCCAGCCCCCGGCTGAGTGGTGTGTGTGTCTGGTCCAACATGGCCTCCTCGGGGTGGATTTTCCCTTCTTCTGAAATAACACTGTGTAAATACACAAAGGGCTCCGTGACAGCAGAAGGGGGTCCTGGTTTTAAATGCAGGGTGTGGTTATGGGCACTGTTGCTATTGCAGGTTTATTTATTATTCTTGTGTGGGGGGGGGGTGTAGATTTTGTGTGAGTGTAGGGAAGTTGTGGGTTTTAAAGATGTTTTTGTCGTCTTCGTTTAAACCCTCGAGGTAAAAGAGGCATCGATGACGGTAATAAGACCAGACTGGTGTTAGCACGACTGCTCGCTGTTAATATGATTTCTGGCAGCTTTCTTATAAGTCTTATAAGAGTTGTTTTATTAATCATTCAATCATAATCATTGCATAACCTTCCATCTATTGTCTTGGGTTGCGGAGGAAGTCGGCCAAGTAGGGTATTCCACACGTCCCCCTCCCCAACCAAGCTTTCCAGCTCTACCAGGGAAACCCAAAGCGTTCCCAGGCCTAAATATCAGGAAATTATATCACAAACTCCGAAAGCTCGAGACGATATGTTCAGATTTACTTTGTGAGGTTGCAACAAGCAAATATTTATGATTTTTTTGCAGCGTCTACCCACATTTATAACACAGATATGCTTACGCCTCAGTCCAAACAAAAACTAGAGCGGATTCCCATGAAACTGGATCCAGGAGTTTCTTATCACAAAGAGACACCCCTCTTTCTGAATCTGTCTTTGAATGTTAAAATTTAAATCTAAGCTGAAGTTCTGTTAAGCATTATGACAGAAGTCTGATGTGTGTGTGTGTCTGTGTGCATAAACCTGAATGTGGAGCACCAGTGTCTCGTCTAACTTTCCAGATATAGTCCGATCTACTCTCCTGCACAGTGGAGCCACACACACCTTTTTTTATATATTCGAGTGCATCAGCGTGACGTGTGTGTGTGTGTGTGTGTGTGTGTGTGTGTGTGTGTGTGTGTGTGTGTGTGTGTGTGTGTGTGTGTGTGTGTGTGTCTGCCCTCTCCACTGCTGCTCTGTCAGAGATTGCAGAGGTTATTTCGTAAAGCACCATCTCCAGGCCTGCCTTAGACCAAATCATCCCCCCAGCAAATCTCATTTACGCCAAACCCCGGGGACACTGTGGCCATTTCTGCAGCTAACTCTACACTGCAGCAGCCTGCAGAGGAGGGGGGGGGGGGAGGAGGGGAGGAGGAGGAGCAGGAGCAGGAGCAGGAGGAGAGGAGGAGGAGGAGCTGCTGTTCCCATTTCACAGATTCTCATCAAAATGTAGGTTTTACATTATCACACAGCTGAAATCGAAATATGCATCTTCTCTGCTAATAATCCACATACCTGAAGTTTTTGTTTGTGGTGATTTGAAGTAGGACTGGGTGACATTTGTTTTTGTTTTTTACAACACAGCATGAGGGAGCTACGAGCTAACTGTGGGCTAATGCTACATGCAGCCAGAGTTCATGTTAACCAGGCCGTGTGGTGTTCAGGCTACACAACCCTTATTATAAGGCAAACAACTATTTGCTTGATTAATGGTCGCAGTCTGAGGGTTGTTTACTTGCCCGGAAGTTCAATGCATGGCATAACGCTATGCAGCTTTGACGTCTATACCTCTAAAGTAAAGAAGAAGACAGTGACGCGTTCTCCCGGGCGTCGTTGCCGCTGATTGGAGGCGGAGCAGATGAAAACCTGCGAGTGAACGATGATCGTCTCCGTTTCCATCGCAGACTAAAGCCAGATGTTAGTGGGTGTTTCTGAACAGTGGAAAAGGGACTTTGTTGATTCAGAGATAATGAATTTATTATACTGTCTAAATGTGCAGGAGTCAGATTTTTCTGATGTTAGCAATGCCCATCTGTTACACCCCCCCCCCCCCCCCTCCTGCATGTTACATCCAACACCATGAACTGGCTGCAGATGCTGCTTTAGTCGAGTGTGGTGTCAAATAGCTCCACTGCGACTTTCCATCCATCCGCTGCGTTCTGCGTTCTATGCAAATGAAGAACACGCAGAGTGATTAAAGACATTAAAAATCATTAGTCTCCTCAGATGCTGAAATTACCATCTCGTTCGGTGCCGCGAGGAGCGAGGAGGGTCAGGACTGTGTGTTTGATAATGAGTTCGGCTTCTCCCCGGCGGGGTGGAGCAGCGGCAGCGGGTACGAGTTGAGTGTGTGTGTCTGTGTGTGTGTGTGTGTGTGTGTGTTGTGTGTTGTGTTCTCTGTTTGCATCATGCTTAGAGTCGGACTTATCAAGAGTCTCTGTTGTGACGACCGGGCGTGTTAGAGCGTGTGTTTCTGTATCTGTGTTTGCATCATCTTCATCAGTGTCTCTGTTGTGGCAACTGAAATATTTGTGTGTGTGTGTCTGTGTGTGGTGTCTGTGTGTGTGTGTCTGTGTGGAAACAGAGATTTCAGTGTCTTGCTCAAGGTCCGACATCGAGGTCCAGATTTCTGTCGGCGTTGAACTTTGCCGTTTCAGCTCCGTGCGATTGCACATATTACAAAAGATTCCCTGTGATACGTGACCGGCCAACGATTTCTGCAGAAAGAGATTGTTTAAGAAAAAGACATCTGGAAATATTTTTGGCCTCCAAAGTAAGAGAAAATAAAAACCCTGCAGCCCCTTTTAATAGTAAACCAGCTTTTCATCGTGTGTTTTAACTGCGTCTGTCGCCTGAAGCTTCCCCAGCCGGAGCCAACGTGGAGGCCTGATACGTACAGAACCAGAGTGTTTACACGTTTTAAACCTCCTCAAAAGACGCAAATATATAATACACATATCAATGTTTTAAATTGTGGAGACATTTCTCCCTGCAGCTCTGCAGAAGCATCATTGTTTCTGATGCACAGCTCATGAGAAGCAAGTAAAATCAACCGACTGTCAAACTGAATATATGATAAACTAGAGACAGTTGTTTTTTTTTCTCAGGCCTCATTGAGTTCAAAGGAGAGACTGAAAAAACACTATCAGCTTTATTAGATTCATATGTTTTCATTGTGCTATCAAATGCTTGTTTACCTTTAAATTATTTATACTTCTTTTCAATTTTTAATGACAATACAGATTGGATAGGTTCATATCCTAGAGGAGGCATTTCCAGGCAGCCATTGGTTTCCGGTCATTTATGGAAATAAATCAATTAGCAGCTCTTTAAAGTTCATTATGCAACAACATAATTAACGAGGTGCATCAACTGCCTCTGCGACGGAGGTTATGTTTTCACCCCATGTCCACTGGTTTCTTACGGATTCCACGAAATTATGAATATTGATTTAATACCATAAACAATAAAAGGCAACTGTAAGGACAGAACAACAGCCCAGTTTACACAGCGCTCAACGTGATGCTCAGTGAACAGTCCAACACTTCAGTCCTTACAGGACCAGAAATGACACTTTCACAAACACACTGTGTGCATCCTCTCCCTCTTCAGTTCCCTCGCACATCAGACGATAACAGGATGTTTCGCTGAGAGGATCCAGGGGTCGTGTTTACATCTGACTCAACGGGCAGAAAGTGGAATGTTTGGCCACAGGTCAACAATCTGCTTATTTAACAATCGGGAGGGGTTCCTGAGATCTTAAGAAGAAGAGGAAGAGACACACACACAGACACACACACACACACAGCTCTCCACAGGGTCCAGCACCAGCCTGGCACTGGTTGATTAGCCGTAATAGCTTTAACACACAGTGAGCGCGAGAGGTGCTGCCCTTTCTCCCCACCGAGAGTGGGACTGGATGAATGAATGGCAGGATATCAGGGCACGGCATCACATCCGGCAGCTTCTCAACCTGCGGCTCCAGATTGTGTCGCTATCTGCGTTCGCTCGGCCAATTAGACAGACGGCTGCTCGCCGTGTGGCGGCTGCCTATTGTGGTGGAGGTGACAGCTGTAAGTACGCGGATGGAAACCAGGAGATGAACTCGAGTGAAGTCGATTAGACACACGTGCAGACGCAACACCTGAGACTGAACTGAGGAGAATAAAGTCATCTCCAGAGTCAGTGAGTTTTTAAGTTTGTGTTGTTGACAAAAAAAACAGATCCTCATGAGAATGGGCATCGCACATCAGTGCTGCACGACAATAACCAACAACTGCCTGATGGGTCTATTCCTTTTCTATTAATGATAATATCTTCATGTTTTGTCACCACCAGCAAAGATGCAATAGCCGCAGCACAAATCAATGCGATTTTAGACTTTATTTAATCTATTTAGGTCCAGATTGTTTCCATAAACACAAATTAATCACTGATTCATGGAGAAAAGTGAATAACTTCAGCAGAAGTCCTCAAACTATAGTTTTCTAGTTCCCCGTCAGAGCAGTTTCTCTTTACATCTCACAGCTGTCTCGAGATCCAATAAACCTTTATTGGTCCTAAAGGAAATTCAAATAACAAATTGATCGATCTGCGGTTACCGTTAACGACAGAAGCGGAGATGAAAGCCCAACAACACGCTGACATGGTTACACACTCAATGGGAACAATGGGAGGATGCGGTGTCGACGTGGGAGACGACCACGAGGCGGAGCGCTGAGCTCGTGAGAAAAGATCCTGATTCTCAGGAGTCAATGAGTTTGTTGTGAGTTAAGGTTCTTTCCCTTTTGTTCGGGGGGGGGGGTCGACGTCTGGAGGAACTTTACATTTAGTGTGTGTGTGTGTGTGTGTGTGTGTGTGTGTGTGTGTGTGTGTGTGTGTGTGTGTGTGTGTGTGTGTGTGTGTGTGTGTGTGTGTGTGTGTGTGTGTGTGTGTGTGTGTGTGTGGACATACTTATGGTTCTTTATAATATCTAGCTTTGACAAACAACAGATCGCCGGGTTCATCCTCCAAAAATGCTAATTGGCCGTCCTCTGAGTATAACACAAAATAATATGATGATAGAATTTTCTCCATGAGGAAATATGAGACAACTTTTTCTGATAAGCAATTTGGCTAAAACGTTAATATCACTGCTCAAAACTCATCTGGTTTCTTTCTGCCCGTGAATCAACTGTGACCCCGAACGACATGAACACCAGTTATTTTGCGACTCTGATTTACGTGTGACGACTTCAAAGCGCAGACGGTGGAAGGAAGTGATCAAGCAAACGGTGCTGATCGCATGACAACATCCTGTTTACCCCCCCCCCCCCCTCACTTCCTGCCTGCCTCTTCCTGCAGAACACAAATTCATCAGGTTTTAAAAAGGGAGGAGACGGAAGTGAAGAGGCCGAGAAACAATCTGAACAATGTCCTTGTGTGACGTATTTTATTCAAGCAACAGAATAACCACAGAACAATAACTTCATCTTCCTTGTCCGTCTCCTGCTGACCACACACACCAGGCCACAGAGTGTGTAGTGTGCATGTACAGTACACACACACACACACACCCTAAAGGAAAAGACACAAAAGCAGCAGCTACTTCCTGCCCTCGCTCACAAACACTAAAAACCTTCAACCAGCAGCGTAACAGTAACGAGAGTCTCAGCAGACGCACAACGACCCGAGGGAACATGATGTAAGAGCTGGAGACAAACTTCCTTCACTTCTCCGCCTCTGCAGCAGCCCCGGGAAACCTGAACCCACACTGACCCCTGGTGGGGACGGCAGGGAGTGACTGAGGTTCAGAGAGGGTACACGGGGATTGATATCAAACAATCATATACAGAGATTCAGTTGATGATCACTTTGATCTTTTCTCTGATAAAGTGTAACTGCATTAACAAAGTTTCTACCCTCCTCTTGTCTCTGATTCATGTGGTAGATCTCGGTAGAACCTCTGGAGACGTCGATCACAAGCACCAAGGCTCTCAGGTGAATTTTCAAGTTTTTCATTTCCTTTCAAAACGAGAAGAATCCAGTAAATGAACCTTGAGCAGAAATAACAATTTTTGTGGCTTTTAGCTTTGAAACTGTCGAGCTCGGTGCTTGAGATGGTTACCGTGGCAACCCCGAGTCGGGCTGGAGATGATTAACCTTTAACACAATGAGCCTGATAAAGATTAACATTTTAATCAGGATTTATATTATATCCAGATCCATTGTTTTTTTTTAACATTGGTTTAATGAATTCCATATAATAAAGAACAGACTAAACGTATGTCAGTAACAGATTTATAGTGCAATGCTTTATTGTCGTGTGTGTGTGTGTGTCTGTGCCCGCTGCCACAGACAAGCTGACGTGTGCCACACACATACACACAGAAATAGACACACACACCACTTCCTGCCTGTGCTGCCTGTTCCCACAGACCACAGCTGGATCGGCTGAGTCACAGTGGTGAGAACCCCTCTGGCAGTGTGTGTGTGTGTGTGTGTGTGTGTGTGTGTGTGTGTGTGTGTGTGTGTGTGTGTGTGTGTGTGTGTGTGTGTGTGTGTGTGTGTGTGTGTGTGTGTGTGTGTGTGTGTGTGTGTGTGTGTGTGTGTGTGTGTGTGTGTGTGTGTGTGTGTGTGTGTGTGTGTGTGTGTGTGTGTGTGTGTGTGTGTGTGTATCTCCCTGTAACATGAAACAAAAACTAGTAAGGATCATACTTCAGAATTTAAAATCCATTTAATCTGATTTCTCCCTGTTTTTAAAACAATCCAGAATATAAAATAATCAATATATATAAATTAATTGACACACCCCCCCCCCCCCCTTCCCTCACACATACATATTGTTTTCAGAAGTTAAGGTTGCCCATTAATCTTACGCACAGTGTGGGTTTCTGGTGTAAGAGTCAGAGTTTCTGTAGTTTAGTTTAGTTTCCCTCTACAAAGAGAAGTTTAAATGCAAAGGGAGCGATGCTGAAATCTGCTGAGCTGAACCTGGAAAATAAAAAGTGGTTTTCCATCAATGAATATTGTGGTTTTGGCCCAAACGAACTATAATGTGAATAACCGCTCCTGCAAGTGTAATAAAACAGAAGGAAAAATCAGAATCAATTTCAGAAAATCGATGCACCAGCTGATTTTAAACCCGGCTTCTGGTGTCACTCGTCAGAACCGATGAACAGAATCTCTACAACAAACAAAACTGGACATTCTTCTCCTACATGCGTCAGTTTTTGTTTATGTGAACAGTAACAGGACAAAGTTTGTGGTTCAGTCGTACGTTTCTTTGTAGCAACAGTTTCTGAAAGTACCGGTTTCCTCGAGTCGTGTTTATTATCACTGAGCTGTGATGCAGACTCAGCAGTGCAGCTTCCCCCCCGCTGTAAGCACCCACTGGGAGTTTTCAGAAATGGCCGCTGTGCTCTCGGTGTACTGTACGACCTCCACCCTCAGCACCAGACCATGACCAAGCACGATAAACCAACAGGCGGTCCCCGCTGGGTCAGAGGGGTCGGCTGAGAGAGGCTGCAGAACCACAAGCTGCAGGATCACAGGCTGCAGAACCACAGGCTGCAGAACCACAAGCTGCAGGATCACAGGCTGCAGAACCACAGGCTGCAGATTCACAAGCTGCAGATTCACAAGCTGCAGATTCACAAGCTGCAGATTCACAAGCTGCAGATTCACAGGCTGCAGGATCACAAGCTGCAGATTCACAGGCTGCAGATTCTCAAGCTGCAGAATCACAGGCTGCAGACCACAGGCTGCAGAACCACAAGCTGCAGAACCATAGGCTGCAGATCACAGGCTGCAGAACCACAGGCTGCAGAACCACAGGCTGCAGAATCACAGGCTGCAGAATCACAGGCTGCAGATCACAGGCTGCAGAACCACAAGCTGCAGGATCACAAGCTGCAGATCACAAGCTGCAGATCACAGGCTGCAGAACCACAGGCTGCAGATCACAGGCTGCAGAACCACAAGCTGCAGAATCACAGGCTGCAGAACCACAGGCTGCAGATCACAGGCTGCAGAACCACTAGCTGCAGAACCACAGGCTGCAGAACCACAGGCTGCAGATTCACAGTCTGCAGGATCGAAGCCTCTGTTTGTCTATGTGGCCTCGGCCTGTTCTTCCTGTGGTTCAGCGGCTGCAAGTTAGTTTGATAATAAAAAACAAAAGGAGATTACGACTTTCTGATTCCGTTTACACCCGTTTACAAGAAAGAATGAAACAGCAGTGGATTTTACACTGTGATGAAGTTTCTTTTAAAAAGAAGGAGATAAATCAAAGTTCTAATTCTGTTTCAGAGTCAAAGTTCATCAGTTTGATTAAAGCAGAAGGTCCGGCACACAGGAGTCAGCAGGTTTATCCCGAGGCTGCTGAAAAACAATCAGTTCAAAACTCTTTGAGTTGATATTCTGAGCTGTAACCTCAGAGGGAATAAGTGAGGACACAGTGCACCATCACCACACGGCCTCAAGAGGGCAGAAGACGTCCTTTGTATCGGTTCTGCAGCATCAGAGGAAACGTGAAAGAAGTTTTCAGGCTGGAAACTCGACTGATGCTTTACAGATGGTCTGAAATGAGCTGGAAAAATCCAGGCAGCCAACTTCATGACTCGACTGAAACGTCTGGATAGAACACTGTCGAGCACAAATGTGCACAGACGCAACAACGGACGAGGGGGAAACGGAGGGAATGATGGATGGAGAGAAGACAATAGAGAAGAAGAAGTGTGGGGGGGGGGGGCTAATCTCATTATCTCACACAGACTCACACACACACATCTGTTGTGAGTAATCCTGATTCTCCTGTTGACTCCTCAAACAACGCCTTTGTCTCCTCCTGACAATTCTCCCACCGTAATTAAGATTAAAAACCTTGAACCCCCCCACCCACCCCAGATTCTGCCTCGTCTGAGACCGAGTTTTCTAGAATAAAAAAATCCCAAACAATCGTTTTTCAGAAGAAAGCTCTTTTCCTGTCCGGCTGCCAGCTGCTGCCTTTTCTCCTCGCCCACCGCAGATTCCATGAGAACGTCTGTGTTTGTGCACATCTTCTAAAACTTTAAGATACAGACGAGACAGTCTTCATATCAGATTCAGATTGTTCTGCTGTAGTGCACAATAATACAAAATATGATTGTAACGCGGTTTCACTTCTATTTGCCCATGTAGGGTGATCTCGAGCCCAGAGGTGTTGTGTGCTCTCTGGTCGCTGAGGCCTGACGGGAGCAGAGACAGAGGGACGTCTGAGACGACCAGCGCACAAAAACAAACACACAAAGGACACACAATACACTGAGCACAAATGCATTCACACATATACACACACACACACTCATAATGGCGCAATCATGACGCAGTGCGTGTGGGTGACAATTACTCAAGGTGAAACGCTGACGCTGCTTCAGTGAACCTGGAACAACATCCAACACTGTATTTAAAAAGGTGTCGTCGCTTCCCAGCGTTTCCCAGAAGCCGATATGAGAAACGTTTCCTGGGACGCTGAGAAGATTCTGGTCTTAGGTGAACGACCAATTAAAGGTATAAATGCTCCATCATAAAAAAAAGCAACATGTTTTGCAATCAACACAGATTAATCAAAGCCTTCTTGCAGGTACAGTCGGCTACATGAGTGCGTTTGACTCTCCTCTTGCAGTGGTGTCGTCATAGCAACCAACGCCAACAAGGGACAGTCGCACACCCGCTTTTCCCCGTGCGCCGCTTTGAAGCTCACGGGGGAAACACGTTTGTTTTAGCAGAACACAAGAGACGGGCTGTTCGGACTCGACCAGTCGACGGCAGCAGAAACACACCTTCACGACGGCCTCAACACATTTCTGCAAAGTAATTTCGCTGCATGTTTGAACGCGTGGGTGTGAATTATAACAAGTATAAATGATTAACAAAGACCAAAGAAGGGCTTGTTTGAACAACAATGCTGAATGTCTGCTGCCGGAGAGAGAATTAGACGTCATTAGGCCTCCAGAAAAGTTGCTAACAGAGCCGGTGTTGTCATAAAAATAAACAAACTTATGTTATTTAAGGTGCTTCACACTATTACAATAGCGTTCATGAAAATGTGGCGCGTCATATTCCGTCAGTCGTGGTCCCTCGTCTGTCTGCCTCTCAGTTTCTGTGTCACCCCGGCTGGGTCGGCCACAGAGTTGTCATCTTGTTCTCATTAGGAGGCTGAAGAGGGGGAGGTAGGAGGAGGAGGAGGAGGAGGAGTAGAGGGAGGAAGAGGGAGGACGGCTGGTCAGGAATAAATTAGGTCATCGCTAACGCTCACTCAAGAGGAGGAGGAGGAGGAGGTGGAGTCGGGTGGGTGTGGTTTGGTGAAAGACAGACGTCGGATGAGGAAAAACACATCTCCTCACATTCTGCTGGTTCACTTTCACTTTGCTGGAATGTCTCTGAGGGCGGAGAGTGCACAGGAAGTGATGCAGTTTGAAGAACGAGGAGAAAAATGTGAGAGACAGAGAGAGAGAGAGAGAGAGACAGAGACAGAGACAGAGAGACAGAGACAGAGAGAGACAGAGACAGAGACAGAGAGAGAGATGTCAGCTGATTCATTTCACTGCTGCAAGGAAACTGACGATTGTTTAATTATTCAACGAGAGTCTCGGTCCCAAACTACCGGAGCTGTTCCAAGTACACGAGGAGCTTATTTTAGATTTCTCTTTCCACTTACAACAAAGCTATACTATGTTTCACCGGAGGTAACATGGCGCCCCACTATAGTGCGACCCGCACGGAGGCCCGAGCCCTGGCGGCGGCCGCAGGTTCAGCTCCGACCCGGCCGAGTCGCTGCTCGCCACGTGTTAATTAACTGACAAGAAAATAGTCAGGAGCAAATAAAGTCTTTTGCAAACTGCGCCAATAACAAATTACATCTCTCAATACTACGCAGCCTCTGTGACAACGGGCCTCGGCGGGATTCAGTTTCACGGCGTCATCACTTGTCTGCGTGTGCACTCACAAAAAATCAATATCAACAGACAAATGAGCCACATGGAGACACGGGGTCGATTCGTGTAAACACCACAGTGTTTTCACGGGTGTCAGCTAAAACAGGTTCGATTCCGTACGTGAGGAAAGTGGAATGTCGCTCTCAGGAGGATGAATCATAAATCAGAGTTTAAAGCAGGAGAAAGGTCCGAGCATGAAAATGTGTGCACGTGTGTAAACTGACACTGAAATGTATGTATTCACATCCATATATACACAATAACTCTCTGCTTATGGACTTGGGTTATATATATTTACTTGCAGCCTTATTGAGAGGATTTAATTTTTTTAATAACTCCAACGCTTCATTAATAACTGTTGCGTTTAATTATAACTTTAAAGACTCTTATGGATACAGATCTGGTATTTTAAACGGTTTTCTTATTAGTTCATGTTCGGGTTTAATTGAAGAAAAAGGGAACAAACTGAAGAAAAGGAAATATTTATGGGAGAGTTCATGAATTCTCCATGACCATCAAACTCAGATCAGAGCAGCACAGACTGCTTAAGGACACACATGACACATTATTAATAATAATTAAACTATCCAGCGTTATCTGAGAATTATAAAAGCTCCACCTTGAACCGACCTTCGTCTCAATGTTGTGATGATTAAAGACCACCTCATCATTTCATGCTCTTGTCCATGTTTTCAGACGTCATACAGTTATGTCACTGATTTATTAATCCTTTAAGTGTCTGTACTAATGTCTGTTATTATGTCAGTGGCTACAGATGAAAACGAGCATGGCTAAATCTGGCACATTTACACTTGGGCTTAACTGTGCACGATACTTAATGTGCATTGTCTCTTTTATATAAATACACATAAAAGCAAGTAGGTCTTTCAGTAAATGCTGCTGAGGCCGGATTTAAACGGCAGCAGTTGACTGACACACACATCTCAAATACACACTACACACACACACACACACACGTCACTGGCAGCCTGAGTGTGTGTTGATATGTTTCGACAGGCGACCGAAGGAGTCGTTTTAAGAAACTCTTCTGGGTTTATTTAACCTCACGGCCCCTCCGGTCTGTCTGCTCGTCTCCGGCGCTGTGGGACGCGTCTAAATTCAGCTCGGACGGGGGACATCGGCCAGATCCAGGGCAAACAAACACACACACACACACACACAAAGACACACACACACAAACACACACACAACACACACACACAAACACACACACGCACACAACGCAGGCACCAAAAACCAACTCTTACAAAAATATTCCAGAATAAGGAATTCCCCTTTTATCTACCAAGCAACACAATTTACAAAGAAAGAAAGAAAAGCTCATATTGGGAAAGGATGGAGATGTGAAAACTACTATTATATTCACACAATGTGAGAAAACATCACACAACGTAAAACAAACGTACGACAACAAACACGTTCAAAGCTTAAAAAAAAAGCATAATGTCTGTCCCACTCGGAGGCACCATGCTGACTGGAACCAGATATGTGATGTCAGTGATGGAGTAGCGGTGGACGCAGCTGTGCGGCACACCCCAACAACACACACACACACACACACACACACACACACACCACAGACACACAGACACACACATAGGAATGTGTTGGCACAGCCCAGGTGCCATCATTCAGGGTCATGGCATCGCTGCAGGAGCATGTGTAGGGACGAGCTCGTCACCGGACACCTGCGGTATGTCAGTGTGTGTCGTGTGTGTCTGTGTCAGTGTGTGTTCGTCTGTAGGTACATAGATGTGTATATTTTGACAAGCATCTCAAATCAAATCGTGCCTCATTTAAAGACTTAATTATGCAAATGTAATAAACAAAAAGCAACTTTAAGATAATAAATAGAAAAACAAGGAAGAAAATAGCACAAGGTTCCTGTTGCTATGGTTACCAGCAGCATAATAAAGCCCACACGCTGAGTAGGTAAAGTACAGACCAACTACGTGTGAGGCGTCCGTTAACAACGTTTTTACGACACTTTCCAGCCAATCAGAAAACTATTTTCCACGACCTCAGCACGATGACCATCCACTGAGCCGTCGGCGATCGAGCTGCCAGAGGTCGATAAAGGTCACGGACGAGCGCACGTAGCTGTGAGCGGCAGAGCGCTCGCTTACTAAGAGAGGGGGGGGGGAGGAAGAAGGAAGAAGGCGAAGGAAGGAAGGATGATGAACGGATTGGAAAGATGGCGGCATCTGGGGAAACATTCTAAAAGGTTTGAGGGCAAGCCGCCACTTTTCCTGGCATGAATGATACGTACACAAAAGGAGACACACACAACTCCAGCTTAAAAAGACACACACACACACACACACACACACACACACACACACACACACACACACACACACACAGTGTACTAAAAACATACAGTATATACTCGTATTCCCCAGACGGATCCATGCAGCCTGCTTCATTCCTGTGGAAGCTAATAAAAGTGTCCGGCCATTCCTGCCGGTCTTTAAAAAGCTCCTGAGGAATGACCGGGATGAGACCCAGCTGCCAGGAGACCACCGGCCCGGCTCGGACACGAGGAGACACCGTCTTCCTCCCGTCTTTTTACCAGGACACGTCCATGCTCGTGTGAGGAGACACTGTCTTCCTCCCGTCCTTTTACCAGGACACGTCCACGCTCGTGTGAGGAGACACTGTTTCATCACGTACAGAAACAGACACTGGTCCACACAGAGGAGGTGAAAACAAGAAAACAGACTAAACTGTTCATGTTTGACTGTTTTTCACTTTTCACATTTGAGCGATGGAGACGGATTGAGCAAAGGAGAGAGAGAGAGAGAGAGACAGATATAGAGATAGAGAGATATAGATATAGATAGATGGATATATATATATAGAGAAGCATATTGTAGATAAATAGATTGATAGAGAGAGACAAATAGAGAGAGAGAGAGACGGATGAATAGAACAAGACAGATAGAGAGAGAGACACTTCTCATGTACAAAACTCCACAGCATGAATCCAACTGATTCTGATACAGCAACAAGTATCTGCCAGAGGTCAGGACACACACACACAGACACACACAGACACACACAGACACACACAGACACACACAGACACACACAGACACACACAGACACACACATGGGATGAGGGCCAGCAGAGGCCATGAACTGTGGCTCTCTCTCTCTCTCTCTCTCCTCGCTGTGCTCCAGCTGACTACAAGCACAGATTCAGTGGGAGACAGTTCGATGCCCGTCGTCCATCTTCACTGGCACCGCCTCCTCTCCGTGGTTCACCCGGGGTGCACCGTCCACCGGGGGATCCACCGAGCTTGATTACAGCTGCTTTACTGATTCAGTAGAAGTGGGGAGGCCAAAAACTCAACAACCCACTTTGCCCAGATACCTTATGGAGTGTGAAGAAATAGTTTGTTTATAAATCTTTTGGATGAGAATGTTTATTTCGTAAGATATGATGGAAAGCCAATGTACGATTGTAGTATTTGTTTAGTTAAAACAACATTTCAGTGCTTTTATCATTTATTATGCTTCATTGACTAACGAAACCTTTCAGCTCGTGGTGTGCAGAGTTCAGCGAACTGCAGAAACTCAGAGAAAATACCAAAGTAGACGCCGCGGGACCAGTTCTATCACAGAGTTCTAGGGATAAACAGCCGGAACGCGTCCAGGAACAATTTGTTATGACTTGGATTTTTTTTTGTCGAACAGAAAAAAACACCCAATAAATCCTGAACAGGTTTCCTCACACGTCGTCGGCCGCGTGTGGGGCTGATTTCTAACCTGCGTTGGGCCGAGCACCAGCTGCTTCACCTCAACAGCTGCAGGCGGATAACATAACGTTTTCAATTCCACTGTATCTTCACGAGGAGCTGAAGAATAATCACAGGAGGGTGAGACTTTAATCACAGAACTAAAAAGCTAAATAAAACCAGCATCCATCTTGCCTCTTTTCTTGTAATATCATGATTTTCTTGTAGAAATCTTAGTCGTTTTTCTTCAATATGAGCCTAATACTTCCAACATATTTTCCTAACAGAGGATTCACTCTTGATATTTGTTTATATTTCGGTTTCATCCACACACTGACCCGGTTGTTGGGGCCCAATGACTCAAATGATCCATCCTGCAACGAAGCTGCTGTGGAGTTTAAGACCAAGATGTCCAATGACAACCTCTGAGAACAAACTTAAGAAATACTTTGCGTCCCACAGTTGAACTTTTATTTTTACTGGATGAGTTAAAGTGAACGAAAACACATCAGTCTGTGTTTTTATGTCTTTAACATGTCCAGAGAAAAGTGCGGAACATTCTTCGCTTTACAAAAGACTCTCGACTGTAGGTGGGAAAAACAAGCGTCACCTCGAGCTCTGGGAAAAACAAGCAACGCTCATTTTTCTTTTACCGTTTTCACCCTAAATGATGGTTATTGACGAGAAAACATCAAATGCCGCTAAATACAAATTAAACTTTCAACCTATTATTATCTTCCGTAAAAGCATTTTAAGTGCGTCTTGCACAGCCTTCTGGGAACTACAGCATTCCCACATGCCCCGGGGGGGGGGGGGGTTGTGTCAACGCGGTGAGACGCTGTCGATGTGTGTCAGTGAGGCTGAAGGGTTGTCATGTAAGAAATGTACACACTCTCTGCAGCGGAGGACGAGGGAGAGAGGGGTGCGGAGACAGAGAGAGAGAGAGAGAGAGAGAGCGGTGTGAAGAAACAGAATAATGACAGCTCGTCGAGAGGCGGCACACCTACACACGGATCATCACTCACAGCTGGAGGGTCTTTAACCACCGGGATGACAGAGTTGTGGGGAAAGAGGGCGCTCGCCACCAACAGCGTTTAAAAAAAATCCTTTTAAGTTCATAACTGTTTCTCTCCCACGCTCGAACAAGACGCCGCTGCTTAACTGCAAATTGGGATTGAGTTGCGTTTCACATTAAAGCAGTGGAAGTCTAAGAGAACTTGACTGTACACACATACACACACACACACCTCTTGTGTCTTCTACAACAAACAGACGGGGGTGAAAACAAGCTCTAAATTGACTCGTTGTCTGTGGTTGTTTTTAGGAGCATCCTAAACAGGAGAGAATGCGACCCTGTGACCTCCTGGCTGTCAGTCGGGATCAGATCCCTTCATCGATTCCACATAAAAAACTGTGGAAGGAAAGAAACTGCAGCGAAGGCGACGGATGGACCGGCCCGTGAGGAGCCAGGTGCTCGACACGGACAGAGCACAAACCTTCAAGGTCAAACCTGCGGAATTAACGTCACGTGCAAACGCTACAGCAAAAATAATTGACTAGACCAAGTCAGAGATAATAACACGTGAGAACTAGCAACCACACCACGAGGGGAAAGCTGACGTCCATCACATGATGTGATGTCACGTAGCGTCTCAGACAGAATCAAACAGAGAATACTTGAGGTTCACCAGTATTCACAGAATCTCTTCTCAAGCTCTGGAACATCAGAGGCAGGTAGAAAACAGCAAATCACTCACCCGGTCTTTGTCGTCTGCCACGTCGCAGAGCACATCGTCCAGGTCCAGGATGCCGCCGTCGCCGTGTTCCAACCGGTGGACCTGCAGCCAGTAACTGGCATCCTGGTGAAACAGCAGGAGAAGAGAGGCAGACATTTAAAACCACGCACAGCCAGAAAGACGTTGAACTTTTCATCAGTATTCAATCAGAAAACGCAGCTCAAAGTTCTTCACCGACACAAACGAGGGAATGAGGTTCAAGGATTTTTGAGGGGAGATGTTATTCGGGGGCAAACCACTCTCTGTAAGAATGCATCATAAGCACAAATATAAGAAACTGTAACTTTATTTACAGTTTTTTCCCCCAAAATACGATCCATGCAGTCGAGAGCAGAGAAAAACACAAATGACTGAATCATTATTGGAGAAGAAGAAGCCGTGAGGAGGATAAACAGCTAACAAGGTTCAATCAGTATTTTCTACCCGTCAGCTCGTGCACAGCGCGACAGGCGGCCGGCCGGGACACATGTCACAGTCTGTGACAGGTGTCACTTTGTGCAGCCGCCGACGAGACCCTGTGGATTCCAGCCGAGGGAAGCTCCGTGTGAAAATCTGAATCCACACACATCCTGTCCCACTGTACATGACCCACTTTGCAGGGGGTTCGCACATTTACATACTTTCTAGGTTTAGAGAGACGAGCCACGCGCGTTGCTTTCTGTTTTCCATCAAAATTCACAAACGACCAGATTCTATATAATAAAAATGACACTCAACAAACAAACAAAGCTCCAGCGTCATCAAATTACACGTAGGTTTTATTTAGATTTTTGCAATTGCCAAAATACATGAAAATACAAAACGTAACTTAAAGCTTTAGTTTAGAATGAATGTCCCGGTCGGTCTCCCCAGATCAGAGCCTCTGGAAATCAAAGCTGTAAAACTCTTATCTGAAAACTCAAACTAATGCAAACACGTAACTGTAGGTTTCTGTGTGTTTAGGAGCTGATTTACAAGCTGCTGTTGTCTGACATTTTTGCAGTAATAAAAATAAACATCAGTTATTTGTTCCAAATGAATCTGTTGCCACAAGAACATCGAAAGAGTCGGACTCAAACTTCCATGTTGGGCAAAAGAGGGTTTTACGAGGTCACAACGTCCTTGAGCTTTGATCGTTTACAAACAAATAGTTCATCTTTGAGTTAGGTTAGGGTTAGCCTAACCCTAACACTCTTGAAATATTGTTTTCACACGATTGGGACAATGGGAAAATTGCCTGTGGCCACTGCCTGAGCCGTGAACAATGTGCATTGAGCGAATACAACTTCAAAAATATGTATTTTCTATTCAATCTAATGAGAAAACATAATATGATGATGAACTGCAGCCTATGGAGTTGGGGGTTTTCTGCAAGTCAGTGTTCAGTTTAGATGAAGTGTTATGATCGAGCTGTGTGTGTGTGTGTGTGTGTGTGTGTGTGTGTGTGTGTGTGTGTGTGTGTGTGTGTGTGTGTGTGTGTGTGTGTGTGTGTGTGTGTGTGTGTGTGTGTGTGTGTGTGTGTGTGTTTCTGCGGGGGCCAAGTTCATGTGGTAAAAATAGCTCGCAGCGAACGTCATGGTGACAAACGTAAGAAAGGGGACCCGGTCACGTAGTAAACAAGTTATGGAAGTGCCGAGGTGGAAAAACAACACACACCAACACTGATGTGGACTCTTCAGACTCCCACCGTCTCTCCTGTGATTTCCAATCATCCCTCCTCCTCCTCTCCTCGTCGATCCCCTCTGGGCCTAATTGTGAGTCCCATGACGCTAATCTGACAGACTCATCTAAAGTGCAGTTTAAAAAAAGAAGACAGATCTGGAGTCAGATCAATCAAGGCGTGGAAGCAGGCGAGGAACCATCGTGGCGGTTGTGTGGGGGGGTTGAGGAGTTGTACGGACTCATTTTAGAACACTAAACATTGAAATTAAGATGTTAGGGACATATCTTCAGTTGTGTTCCGTAGCTTCATCGGGAGTTTTGGGCTTTTAAATCGCAACAGCGTTGAAGGCTGAACCCGAGGGCACGCTGAGGCAAAAGGGTAAATCTAAATATTAAATATTGTAAATATTGGAATGGATTTAAATGGGTTTTTGGAATAGGGGCTTGCACATGGAACTGGTATTGCGGTGACTCCAGGAACGATGAACCAACACAGTAGCCGGCCGTTATGCCAACCGACAATAAACCGAATAAAGAAGAGGAATCTTCAAAGGCTTCAAAGGCTTCAAAGGCTCCTTTGATAAAAAAAAAAAAAAACCTATGAGCTACTTCTGATGATGGAGATGCTTTTTGACGATGACGTATTCATCCTCGTACTGGCTGACGTGATGCTCCGACAGCACAGGAAGTACAAACAGCAGGTGAAATGTTTCAGGAAGATCTCGACACAGACTACCTGTCAGATGACGACGGCAATGAGGCGGAGTGGAGCTTGAGTGACAGTACGAGCGATGATTTCCAGGATCTTATCCGGCTTTTCAACAATCTCAAGTTATTTGATCAGATCTACATCAACAACATAATAATGGACATGGAGGTAGGGCGGCTTCTGATTACTCTGTCTACTCACTATTCTTTCAATGAATCCATTATGAATTATTGTAATATGTCAACCAGAGGGGGAAACCAGAGAGAGCATTCCTCCGCCAAGGCACAACATTCCCATGACACCATATTTAAATTCACTAGATCCACGTTTTTTATTTCAATCAGCATGACACTTTTTTTCTCCCAATCGAGATCCATGAATGATTCTCTGACAAAACAATAACAATAACAATCGGAGAAGGGTGAAAACATAACCTCCTTGGCGGAGATACTTAATGATACGTGTCAATAACTGACCAAATGCTCACGTTGCCCGAGGGGAAATAATGTTCTTAAATATATTTTCAACAGCACGAGGAGGAATTTGGGGAGTTGTTGGAATTGGACTGGTACGGGCCGGAGAGCTCGTGGCCGGAACAGTTGTGGGACGCCGAAACTGAAGCCATATTGAACTCATGGCAAGAGGATGGGACAGAATCTGACCCTCTGGAGACGCCTTTGCTGTCTCCAGCCTCCACGTCCGGCTCCAGCTCCCCCCGCTCCCCCTGCTCCTCCTGCTGCTCCTCCTGCTGCTCCTCCTACTCCTACTCCGACTTGGAGTATTCAGATGAACAGACGGCAAGTGAAGATGATTTCCTCGAGGATTTTATCTAGCAAAATACCTTGGACCAATTGTAAGTGGCGAGCCGGCCCGGCCAACGCCATTTATGTTCCTGGAATAACGGGGAATCGCTCCTTCTGCGGCAATGAACTTAAAACACCAAGTTGTGTCCTAATCTGCAGGAAGAACTTCTCTCCTGTCTGAAGGAGAGGTGTGTGTGTGTGTGTGTGTGTGTGTGTGTGTGTGGTGTGTGTGTGTGTGTGGTGTGTGTTGTCTCTTCACACAAACCAAAAACGATCACATCACGTCTCGTGTTGTCTGTGGCGGGTGATCGCAAAATGTTTGACTGTTTTTCAAAGTTAATAAATAAATAATAATAATCAATACAACTTTAACAATACCCTGTCCTACACTCGTGTTTCATATTCAAATATTCCTTCCCCCTTATACGCAGCTCACTCAAACCCCGCGGTGCTGCATCGAGGCGGATTTACAGCAGATCAAAATTTATTTTTGTTGTGTTTTGTTCCTCGCATTGCAAAAAAAAATTGCATTTTTGCTTAAGCTTTCGTCCTCGCTCTCAATTTGGCTCGAATGGATGGAGTGAAAAACAACATGTGGAACACAGCAGATCTAAGGGAATAATTAAGTGATGGTAGATTTGGGATTAAGAGGGTGGGGGGGGGGTATTTAAAACCAAGGCCAGATGGAGGAAGTCACTTTAAGGTAATAAAGTGCTGGAAGCTGCTGCACTTATCTTGTGGAGGGTGGAAAAAAGACACAACCTAATACAATCTGTGTCAACGTGCGCTTCATCCTCGCAGCAGGAAACACTAATGACCGATGGATTATGGACATACAGCAGGGTTATCGTCATCTAATTTAACGTGTGGCATCTAAAGCTGTTTTCAGACATGCACTGAAGTCACGTGTTCCTGACGTATGGAAGAGAGGAGCCATTTAGAAGATGCTGACCAAGATGACAACTTGGAAAGACGACGAGAGTCGAGAGCTTTTAGCGACAAGTTGCCGGGACAATCTCCTGCTGCGCTCTTCACCTGTGAAAGACAAACTCCAGGCAATTTCCTGCAAAGTGTGTTGCAGACCTCAACCGCAAGTTATATCTAAAGTTAGATCAGCAGTTTTTAATGTCAGAATATGATTTGATGAGCTGTGCCCTGATATCTGGAAAGGAACTAAACACCAAACTGCTCCATGGAGGACTGTGGTTGTGACAGGCAGCTCAGATGTGATTATAAAAACATGAAGCAGGTCACTGATGGAAAAAAGGCTTGTTTTTGGAAGTGAACCCTCCCTGGATACACAAACGTTGACTACAACTAGTTTCCTTGAGGATTCAGAAAGTCTTGAATGAAGTGCAACAACATAAAACCTTCAGAACCACATGTTCTTGTGAGTCGATCGGTTTGTCCCCTTTTTAAACGGAAAATATCTGACTTCTTCAAATATTACCACCAAACGTATCTTGCAGACAAACCCCGTCCCCTCCCGTCCAGGTCTGACAATCCCCTCTCGGGGGTCATCTCATGTTCGGATGTGTGCACAACCAAGACAGGGCGGCACCCTGCACGTGGCCTGCTCTGCAGTTTCAAAGCAAGGTTGAAGTCAGAAACAAAAGACCCTTTCACTGGAGTATAATGACACCAGTGAGTCGAGAGGCGGAAATTGGAAAATGCCGTCCGAGTGCGACGTGATGCGCGTGAAACCACAAACAGATTTCTGAACAAAGTGAGACGTGTGCGTGAGGTGCCGAGAAACTACGACCACTCGGCATACGTGGTTGTGCACGCGTGTCAGAAAGTTTCATACTTACTCTAATCACTGAATTCATGGAAGCGTCAAAGTAAAGAATATTGATCATTCAAATCTCCCATTTTGCTCTGGTAACTTTTACAAGGCCTTTATTTTAGCAGATCTATTGAACTTTTAAAAAGTTGCAGCGTGTGCAGCATTCCTAAACTCGGGATCAGTGTATTGTACATCTCCGCAGACTAGAAATCAAAGCTTTCAGATGTATTGCAAGAACTTGCGAGCACAGTCTTATGTGCTCCCACGTATACGTCACCTCGTCCGGGCTGTGTAGCACCGGCAGCTCCGCGCGGTTCAAGTGCCAAACATTCCTCCCCATGTAAGTGCCAAGTGGAATTCAAGGGCCTGGACTGCTGCCATTTACTCTCAGCAGAATTAACAACTGCCCCGTCCTGCTGTACCGGCCGGTGTGTGTATGTATGTGTGTGTGGGGGCAAAGGCTGTGCTCCTTAAGTTATAAATATTAAGTCTGCATGGGAAGGAGGGTTTAAATCGAGGCCACAAAAACACAAGCAGAGACCAGAGGAGGCTGCCGAAGGTCTCAAACCCTCCCTCTTTACATTTCTTCTCTCTCCATCACCTCAGGACTAACTTCTTTCCATCGATCCTTCTTCATCACGATCGGTTCAAATTCCAAAGTTGACCCAAACTTAGTATCGTACAATTTAATGAATAAATGAACAAATGAACAAACAAAGAATTCAAGCGGTAAGAGGAAATGTCAAACTGAGAACTACATAGAAGACACGGCGGTTAAAACTAATAAGAGAGGACATACAACAGATTATCACATGTTCCACTGCAAATATTACAGCCACTAAGGTTGTATAGAAAAAAGCATTTTACGTCTTTAACCGGACCAAGGTTTAAAGTGTTTCTTCCGACCTACACTTAAAAAACACAGCCTGTGCAAAGGAGAAAAGAATGGAACGACCAAAATGCCGTATGAACCAGGCAAAAAAAATTGGAAAGCCATTTGAAAAGGCTCATTAAGAAATAGGTTGCTTCACAACGTTGTGCCCCCAGCTGCTCGCGACACGCAGATGCACACACAAACCGCTCTCTAATTATAGACGTAGGATTGCATCAAGGTCAGTGCTCCATCATACAATCTATCCACGGTTCACCCCCCCCCAGTCAACTCTACTAACGTCGCAGCCGACAGAAGTGAAGGGTGGAAAAGTCAAGTCGAGACAGTAACCAGAGAGAAACCCTGGCAGGAGCACACACACCTCAACGGCACCAAGCCGCAAAGCAGAACAATGTCGCCATTCAAAGAAAACCCTCGTATCTGATCGAAACAGGCAACCGCTCGACAGTTCAACAGATTACCGCGCTCCAAAAATAGTCAAAACTACAACGCCCACGCACAGATATTAAAACTGCGGCAGGTGGGATTAGTCAGCGGACTTTACTCGGCACATTAAGCTTTAAATGCGCCGAACAAGGCCATCTTTATTTCAGCTTCCGTTTGCACTCGTAAAACAGAAAGAGACCTGTGCACGATGCAAAACAACAAGAGGCCGTCACACGGGCGGCGAGGGAACGCACGCAGGGGAGTTTCACCTGCATCGCATAATGATGACACATAAAACAAATCACACATGTGGCTCCTGTCTTTTAATTGAACCTCCTGTGCAGTGAAACCTGAGGCAGCCAGAGAGCGAGAAAGCACCGAGCGACGGAGAGCGTGGAGGGAGGCGGTGTGCAGGGCTGGGAGGAAGGGAAGACTCCGCGGTTCACAGGAGGGAGAGGAGGGAAATTCATGAGCTTGCAGTTTTGCCTCCAAACAAACTGAATCATCCTGATGCATATTTTTATTCCCTGCTGTTCCACGGAAATGAAATCTCATCTCCCAGATAACACGAGTATGAGTACGAGTTTTTAGAGGCTTTAAACTACATCAGTCTCATTAAAGGACTGGTGACGGATATTTGGCCAATATGAGCCTTTGCCAAACATATTAATATATATATCAGCCCTTTTATTGCTATTGGAAATATTTTCATTCAGGCTGTGGACTAATTGTTTGCAAGCTTTTGCACACTTTACATTTCCTGAGATTTTTGTACAAAGGCTTTTCACAAAAGGTAGAAAACGGCACATTTCTATTTCTAGAACAACAGCAGCCGAGTTGGCAGAATGTTAAGCTTCAATTTAAAAGTTAAAAAACACGTATTCTGTACCTGCACAACACATAACCACAATCATAGTCATACCTTTATGGATTAATTTGCTTTTGACCCTTGCTACAACAATAAGCAGCTTAGCGGTGACGGCAGAGTAGAAGCTTTCAGGATCAACAGTCGAACACATCACCACAGTGACCTTCACAGGTTGTACTTTAACTAACCGACGCCAAAAACCAGGATGTGGAACCTGGCAGGCTCGTTCAGATACGCAATTTATTCCAGAAGAAACTCGAAACAGAAGCCGTCTGTGGTTGTTATTTATCAGTGAGGCCACGACGGCCGAGGGGCACGGCCCTGAGAAGTTTCCATGCTGACATATTTGTGCTATGTTTGACTCTCGCGTCTGTTAAAAGGGCCCAACAAGCATCTAATCACCTAATGTTCACAAAACACAGGCCTTCTTATCAGGGCGGATTGTGATTCTCATTCCATTAAGCTTGCTGTAAGAGAGAGGCCCGAAGACAATGCACGGGAACAATGAGCCACAGGTGGTTTGGAGGAAAGCGACGTTTGGTTGCAGCAAGTCTTCAAAGTTTTGATCTGCTGATCTGATTTAGTCATATAAGAAACCCATGGAACCAAATGTTGATGTTTCTTGGATCCTAATTAATTTGGTTTAACCGAGTTTGAACTTTTTCAGGGGACTCTGGGACTTTAACTGGTCATATCTCCTTTAATACAAGGTCCAAAGAAATGGGTTCCATGTAATTTCATTGAAACAGTAAATGGCACCATGAGTGATTATAACAACTGACTTTCAAAATGCTTACATCTTGAAAAACTGCCGTCAGCATTTTTGGACAATTGGATAAATACGCCCCCTTTTAATAATTCATGTGTATAGAAATTCCATTGACCTCGTCAGAAGAGGCGATCACATGCAATCAGCCGTCCTCCAGAAAAATAAACAGCTAATACAATCCAATCCAAACAAAGCTCCCGCTGCCTGAACTTTTTGTTCTGCTCGAAAAAGACTTTACAAAGTTCCTGGTCAACCAGAGAAGACAAGAATGTAAGAAATGTCTGTCGGGTTTGGTTCTTTCTTTCGCGTCAGTCTCAGTTAAAGTGTCAGAGGAAATGGGGGGGGGGGATTGAAGACACACGTCGGAGTGGCGTCTACAGTTCCAGCAGCTGTCATCCTGCCAGCAAACGCCCTGAGGAGGCTGCACATTAATGCATTGGAACAAACACTGCCCAGTTGAAAGGTTGAGAAACATATGATTCGTCAGGAAGCCCCAAAGGAAAGCGAGTGGACTGTGCTGCTGCTCCCTCGATCAATAAAGTTTAAACAACTGTGAGAACTCAATATTATTGTCAGACTTTGACAAGCTACAGGCTCTGGGAGGACAGATGATGAAAAGGAAAAGAAAGAAACGATGAACCAAGACTGGCAGAACAAGATCTGAGAAAAATATGTAACAAGAGAAAGTTATATTATTGCTTGTTATCTTTAGTTAAAACCACAAGAAGTGAGAGAGACTTCCTCTTGAGTGCCTAAGTGCATTTATACCGAAGAGTATGGCAACATGCCGTGCACTTTAGCAATAACAATGGCAGTCACATGAAACATGGAGTGCACACAAGAAAGTTAAACATTAATTTCTAAGTTATGTCAGTAAAGCAGCAGGTCGATGTTTTGGCGGCAACAGTCAGACCTGCACTAATCCGACCAATCCCCCCCCCCCCCCGGCCGATGATATGAGCCTTACACAGACATACGAGCATCGATATTTAAGTTTACCGAAATTAATAAACAATGCATTTATGTGTGCAAATTCAAGTTAAAAAGTCATTTAAGTGCTATATATTTGGTTATGTTGGTTCTTCATTTTTATTTGTAGTTATTTAAAATAAAGTTTATGGTTTAACAGTAAATTATCAAGCTTTAATTACATTTCTTTGTCATGAGGGCATCTTTAAATACGTATGTAGGCCAATACATCTGTATTTTTAACTCTAACATTTGTTTATTCATAGACGCCCTAAAGTGCATATCAGGCAGACTCTGACACGGAGCACACAGTGTACTGCGTGCGAGTGCACCGACTTAAATATCTGATTTGAAATACAGCACAAGATAAAGAAACTCAGATATAATCAGAGAAAACACAGGAGCAGCAAAAATAAAAGTCGTGGAGGCAGAGATGGAATCAGGGTCAGGAGAAGCCGGCGCAGGTACATTGGAAACCAGTCATCTGAAGTTCAGCCGAGACATCTGATCCACAACTGACCCGCTTCCGTGTAACAGCACAGAACAGACAGAAGACGCAGGGGGGAATTCAATAGGACCAATTAGGCCCGTTTGTTGTGCTCCATTCAGTCGCTGAAGGATGAAGTACTCGTCTTCATCGTCCAACTGCAGAAAGGACGTCCAATCACAGAGGCCTGAAGGGAGGGACACTCAACACTGTGCTCAGCAGGCTGGAGACCTGCCGTCATAGAAGGTTTGGATAAACCATATTAATCACAAATATTTAAAGCGAAAAAGATTCTACATGATGGTTGTAAACCATTAGCGACTGCCACCATTTCCTGTTATGGTTTGAAAGTGCACGTCTTTGTTTATTTATTCTCAGGTGCTGCATGACTCATTCACACAAATCACTCAATCACTCCTATACTACGGTGTTCCAGTGTATTAAAACACATTTCTGACAGCCCGTCCTGTCACTCAACTTTTCCCGTGAGCATAAATTTGTATATGAAAACATGCAAAGCATAACAGAAGGTATCATCTGCTGTATTTGTGTTTCCTTCCTTGTTTTCCGATTCTGTAACAACACAACAAACGACAAACTGGGAAAAACAATCCCGACTCGAATCAAGAAAGTGCGAAACCATCCAAGGCCTGGCCGTGTGTCCGGATCTGTTCCACGTTTTAAAATGCTACTTCCTTAGGTTGTGCCCCATCCCTCTAATTTCATAGAAATATATTCAGTAGATTCTGAGTCATCCTGCTGATAGTCAGACAAACAAGCTGCTGAAGCCAATGACAACATCACCTCAGAGGATGTCATGAAAGATGCCGTATTGTTGATTGTGTTCAAACATACCTGTACCTGACTCACTTGATAGGAGTGTTCTCCGGGGCATAGTGGTGTTTCCACATCTCCTCTGAACCTTAAACTAAAACACATTCCACCGCTCTTCTTTTCCTGCAGCCGCTGAACCAACACTGCCAATGCCCTGTGTGTGCAAGTACAGCTTCACGCCAGACATTGTCCATGTGTGTGCAGGTACAGTAGTGTGTTTGTGCGCGTGATACTTACGCATACATGTCTGTGTGTGTTCTTTAGAGTACGTGTGCGCAGTCGAGTATGTGTGTGTTTTCTTGATGGAGGCCTGAAAGCGGACACACGCTGCAACACAATAACCTGTGCTATTACTTCAGACACTGGGGATCAGATTCCCACAGTGTCACTCGTTATTGATACTCTGGCACCGCAACGAGAAACTGCACGGGCTGAAGTGCATGAGACGTTGTGTTGATTCCTGAGCTCCAGTGGCAGCACGCCAGCTGTGTGCCATGGTAATAGCTTATCTGGATCTATGGTTTCTGCGTCCGTAAGTCCGCTTGAGTCCTAAATGGTCCTCGTAACGTTAATGTCATCATCCATCTATGTCCGCTAGGCTATGCACGGACCCCTATGAATCAATGTGCAGCCCAAAATTGTGACCACGCTGACTGTACACGCTCCAGGTACAATATATCCACCTACTGTAATGGAAGGTGGGATCAGGTATGCATGTGTGGAGCGGCTTTATAGTGAATGGAACAAGCACGCAACTACATCTTGTCCCGACTCCTGCATGTTCTACACCACCCCCCACCTGACTGTTTCAGACAAATCCTGATTAAACTGTGCAGACATTTTCCAGAGTTTATGTCGTAAGAGGCATAAATGTTTCAGATCTAGAACAGATCACATCTCAGAATCCATCGAGGAGTAGCACACCCACGCATTTCTAAGATAAGATGATATTCGACATGATAGATATCGACAGAAAAGACAAACCCCGTGCAGGATCTCAGGGCGTTGAATTACCAGACACATGTTACAATGCGTTGAAAGTGATAGCGAGAGACTGTCAGGTGTCGAGCTGCGGTTGGTAAAGCAGAAGTGAGCAGGTGCAGGAGGCTCCACCGGCAGCTGGCTTAGATCCGATGAACAATCTATTGAGGCCGAACAAAGCCAAGCTATCGGGCTCAAATCACTGGCAGCTGAGAGGTCGTCACAGCCATCGCATTCTGGCTGCTCTCAGGATTCTCTCTTTATTTGGTCTTCCTGCTCTTTGTGTGGTGGTGTTAAATAAAAAAATATGCAAGCGTGGCATCACCTAGCACACCCCCGAGGAACTGGGGAAGCTGTTTGAAATACAGAGACGAGAAATTCTGGACCGTCAGCCAAAGATTTGCAAGTCAATTCACTGGAATGTTCTCGGAGCGGCGTTAATGCAATCAGCCACATCTACAACGTGAAGCAGACGGAAACAAGCCGCAGGTTTCTGTTCGATTCCGGTCCGAGCTGTATCACATTTCAGAAGACTGTCACTGGAGGCACTGCGTATGGCACAATGACTGACTGATATCAGGAGACTCTCATCTGGTTTCAGGCGAAATGTGACAGGAGGATATCCCGTCTGTCAGAGGGGGAAGTGCCGCAGACACAACATCCAGCTGTTCCAAATGAAGAACCGGTTCGAGCGAAGGAAAGCCCTGCTCGTTTCCAGAACAACCTGTTTCATGCAGAGATTTGAAGGTTTTAGAAAAGGTTATCGCTAAAATTCCAAATAAACCGTATTGATTGCTATCAGGCCGAGAACGTAACCATGCAAATATCTGATTACTAAGTCAGACAGGCAAAGAATAATCTGCATGAGCACCTAAAACAAATATGTCCCAGGCAGCATGATAGCTGGAACTAAAGAGACAGGAGCTAAAACAAAGTGTTTGAGACAGACGCTGAAAGGAGGAGCTGCAGCAACAGACAGAGTAATAACCCAAATTAAAATTATGAACCTGAATATGAGCAGAGTATCTCCTTTATCAGGACGACTGGACAAAAAGCTCGAATAGCTCTGAATTCATATTGCAAGCAGTGTCTTCCTCCCTCTGGTTGCATTATTATTACTTTACAATAGGTTTTTTTTGGAAGTTATCATGACTTGTCAAAAGCTTTCAGTAAATTAACACGTGGCAATATGAACATGAACAACCCCACATTCTAATAATCCTCAGGAGGTTTTAAGCAGTTCCTGTCACACTGTGCATAAGTAGGAGTTCAGCATTGCATGCTCATGCACATTCAAAAAAGGGAAAATCCTGTGGAAAACACTGATATCCCATCCTTTTATGGATGGGAGCCACATACCATGCCACAGATAGCCACAACACAGCTGTGTCCATGTGTTCAGAAACTCCCCCCCCACTCCCACTCAACAGATGACCCCAAACCAACACTGAAAACCTCTTAATCTCCGTCAACGCAGTCTCAAACTTGGCTTTGTTCTCAGCAGCACTGACAGAAGCTCGGCCAAAGGGAGCTTTGGTCCTCTCTAGCAGCGAGACGCATCACAGGCTGTCCCTGGACGATAAACACAAACCACAACCATGGAGACGAGCTGACATCACCGGAGGAGTTCTCCCCTCAGCCAATCAAAGGATCAAACAGCAGAATGAGGAGGCAGCGGTCGTCCCCCGATGCTCCGGAGGGGAGTGTGCGGTGATGTGTCGTTCACCACCAGATGAAACGTTTCACAGGCAATAAAAAGGGATGACGAGTTATACACCGAGACCAAAACCAGGTACTGGGGACAACAGCAGGAAAGACGTGTTGAGCGAGATGATTACAGATGTTAGGATCGAGTGCTGATGACCAGGGTCAGGGAATGTAGGACAAAGTTTAGGAAAGACAGAAAACAGAGTCTGCGTACTTCTTTAATAAACCCCATTTTTAAAAAGGAAGTACATTCTAACACGTTCCAAACATGTGGCTGCCGAGGCCGCACACACCTCTGCTCTTCATCCTCCCGTCCTCAGTGAAAAAGGCAGGATTTCAGGAGGCAAATCAAACCAAAACAAACAGGTTCTCCTATAAAAGCATCTGATGACACCGAAGCCCCAAATACCACGAGTCTCTGAATAAAAAACGACTTAGGCACGTACCACGTCCTGATCCTGTTATGAAGCCGAACGCTATCTGAGGGATTGGGAGATGTTGTAAAAGAGGATTTGTGTTAGCGCCTAACAGTTGGTCAATGGGCAGACAGCGGTGCATGGGATTAATTTGTAAAACCCGGACACACAGAGTCAGAAGCAGCGCTCTGTCTGCCAGCGTCACGTGACCGCTCGGCCTAGCTGCCAAACGACCTCGGCCGTATCAGATTACAGCTCGGCAAATGGAAAGGGCAAAAAAATAAGGAGGCTTATTCGCAATCGGCCTGAGATATGTCCTATTACTCATAATACGTCCTATTGTGCGTGATTGCAAGAGCAGAGAGAGGCAGAGGACGGCCCCGCCAAAATAAAAGCTCACTACTCTACTGGGACACACAGGACGCCAGAAGAGACATCTTTAAAACACGCTACAGTAAGAGTTTGATGCTGAAATGTCAACAAATTATCCATATTTGTACAAATGCAATGATGACTCTAGTTTAATAAGCGGACATTAAATAAAGGCATTTTAAAAAAGGCCCACAGTCAAAGTCGCTGCTTCAACACAAGAGACCACAAGACAAAAGAGGTTAGGATCCATAACTGTGGTAGATGTATGTACACTCCTCTCACTGTGCGAGCATGAACACAAAATATTCCAGAGACTCCTTCTGAAGTTATCGGAAAGCGGAGTCTTGGTATCGAGGTCCTGTCGATACACCTCAGCTGTCACTCAGCTGTCAATCATGATGCCTCGCCAAACTTGTCTTTCCGTGTTTCTGATGTTTTCACACGGATGTTATGCGTGCAGGATGAGTGCATTTTCCACCCCAGTGTGATTCTCACCGATGCACACAGTTGCATCATTGCCTGTGCCAGATGCTGACGACTGGCATGTCCGACCTAACCGATGTGGAACCGTGACTGGATTGGGCGCGGCCCCCGATCCTGCAGATTAGCTTGGGACACGTCTCATTACTTAACGTACGGTCACACTAACGCACAAATATAGAGAAACAATAAGAGTCTTAGAGTTTTTGAGCTATAAAAGGGTGTGGTGTGTGGACCCATGGGTTAACATCTATGGAGACTGCGGAGGCCTGTACAGACACACGAGGGGACAGACAGGCCTGGACAGGATGAAAACTGCACAGTCACCGATGGCTTACAGACACTGTTGCGTAATCTTTGTGGACGATAGAGCGAACTCCGACAGCCAGACTGAACAACTCCCGCTCAGAGTTTATTATACAACGGAGATAGGGAGCCTAGAGAGAGGGAGACGGAGTGTGCATGTCCATGTGTGGGGGATGGAGAGGAGTTATCCTCCAAACAAAGATGTCACAGACTCAATCCTGACAACAGCTGGTGTGTGTCCTTTTACAGCCTATCTGTGTGCGAGTGTTGTCACGATAACCAAAAGCTGCATTATTACTTCATTCACTTTTAAGCACAGAATGTTTATGAAGATGCACAATGTGTCTCCACTTCTTCCCGTTGTACAAAGCTAAAATATATACGGATGCTGCAGTCTTGAGATTTTCCAGCCAGGGGACAATCCGGCTGTTATATCGTACGTCTTTATTTACCTTCTACGTTAAAGTGTATATTAAATATTGGAAATGCAGATAACGCTGAGACGAGACAACAATGAGCACAAAGCGACAGTGAAGACAAAAAGAAACTCCCTGTTCTTTTCAATTCTTTGTGCATTTAAATCAAGAGGAAGAGGAACTGTATTCTTCAAAGCTACACGCACAGACACATGTGGATCAAAGCTGCGAGAGGGCAGGGGAGAGAGGGGGGGGGGGGGGGGGGGGGAGGAGAGAGATGTTATTTAAATAGAAGTAGGTTGTGAGGATGGGGGGGGTTGTGAGGATGGGGGGGAGGTAGAGATGGATGAGGGGAGGAGGCAGGTGGGAGCGCTGGGAGACGGAGATGCAGTGGTTTCTCCCTCTCGAGTCCGGGGGTGAACTGGCTGGGGGGGGGGGGGGGGTACTTAGAGACGGGAGAGGAGAACGTTTCCTTTGGCGCTCTCTGGAAGATAAGATGACATCACTCTGGAAGTCGGTAAGACCCATCTGGCATTTGGCTCAGAAGTGACTCACGGTTTTAATGCACTTCTGCAAATAGGTTATTACAAAATTAATAAAGGAATCTCCCCCCGATGAAGGTACATACAACTTTAAGTGTATTAATGTTTTAAACACAGCAGCAGACCAATCAAATCCCTCCATCTCCTACTACATTTCAAATTGTTCTGTGAATGTGCAGCAAAGGCTGATTGAACCAGTTTCTTTTTGTGTCGTGCAGCATCACAGGCTTCAAATTACCGATCCACTCGGAGAAATTAATAAATTCCACTTCAGCTCTGTGTGCATTAGAAGATGGCGAAGTGGTCTACATGCATTAACATGTACACGAGCAGTGCGTGCACTCATTTACCCTCTGCACGTCCCAACACTGGTGATGTAAGAGGATAAACTCAGGGCCAGGCACTGTCACGTCCAATGAGACGTCAGACATGGATACACATGATAACATAAAGCAAAAAAACATACGGACAAATATAACCAGTCTGTGTGTTACTGTATTTATGACATATAATGTTAGTATTTCAGCAAACAATTAAGAATAATACTGATGTTTTTTTGGTCCGAATCCCAGCTTGATCGTGAACGAAAGCTAATCCTACACTACACACATATATTTTAGACCCCAGCTTCAAACTGAGGATAAGGAAGGAACAAAATATTGACAAACAAAGCTGTCTGCACAATTTTTTCCCGAGAACCAGACATGACTGATTATGTGTCGAACGGATAAAGACGACAACCAATTATCTAGTTTTCTGTACAAAAACAAATCATTTAAAGTCATAACTTCTACATCATGTTTGATTGATGGGTGCTTCAACGGTAGAGACTTCACGTGCTCTAGTTTGACGACTGTGACCCGGATGAGAAGTATTCTGCAGTCATGTGTGAGCGGGTCAGGAGGGAATCTTGCCATTTGTTTTGAGGTCCAGATACGAGCGGGTCCAGAACGACCCTGAGGGCTTTTCCCGTGGTGACGCAGCAGGTCAGGCTGCTGCAGCGGCCATGTCATTGGGAAATAAGTAGGACGAGAGACTTGTAATGTAAATCAAGTGACACAAGCTTTTAACGTTTATGCTCAGAATCACTCTCGGCTGCACAGGGTCAGCGGCTGAATGCAGGGATGATGTTCACGTCCAAAGACGCAGCTTTTCTCTTGTTGAAATACTCGAGGGAAAAGTGAAATGCGTTATAGGAAATGTAGTTTATTTGTTTGTTCGCGCTGTTAGCCGGCAAAAACATTTTAAAGAAACGTTTCAGACCATGGCTGAGGATCAAGGGGAGAGGGTTTGAAGCAGTGTTTTGGTTCACGAAGTTTAGGGAAAAGAAAACTCTCAGGTTTTCTCTGATTGTTTTTAAGTTAAGCTGAGGTTTGTATATTTAGCATCTTAGGTTTTATTGGTTTAGAGGTATCTCTTAATTCAGCTGCTGTCCAGTAACAAATGGGGCAAGAAACCAAAAACTACCACCAATGTGTAGCTGAGATAATGTGGATTCTGCAGGGAATCAACATTTATACGTTTCTTCAATAGGTGTCGGACTAAATGTCCAAACGTACATGACGGAGTTGGAATTTAAGGGGACTGTTGCCATGGTTTCATATGCGTTTATGTAGATCCTCTAATTCAAACAGTGGAAATGCTAAGTTTATAGAGGTTTTGTTCACTTCCTGCTTTTCATACATCCAGCTAATTTCATTTTTGGTGTTTATACAACTGTACGGAGGATTTATGAATAGAAATCTGCTCTTTCCTTCATAGAGTAGTATGTCAGAAGTGAAACAGGAAATTCCCCCATTGTCTTGGCTCACATCTGTACGACGCATGTATACGTTTGCTGTAGGAGACGTGGGTGCGTCAGAAGAATGAGCTGCAGAGAGATGGGTCGAGATTCTGGGCACAGTTCAATACGTGGATCAAGACGGTCTAAATGGGGCGCTTGTTTCCAACAAATGGCCGTCTCTTTGAAATGCCAGGCGTGTTGGGTTTGGTGTCCTAATTCATGTGTGCGAGAGGGCAAACATAAGAGCTGCACACACACCACACAACACACACACACACAATCTTGTCTGATCATGTCAAAAGAGGCAGCAGTCCCAGGCCAAACCTGACACGGTTCGTTCACACAGGAAGCTTTTTATCCAGCGAAGGCCCTTTTCTGCCTCGACTGTCACCGCTGATCTGCTGCCGTTAAGTCGCTTTCAGACTCCATCAGTGTTCGTCACAAAGGGCTTTTTTAAAATGGCTATTTAAGTTCAACTCATTCATGCAGAATAATACTGAAGAGGATGTCTGTGTTGAAAGTGTTGAAATATTTCCGCGTGAAAAGCGTTTTATCCATCCACATCCTGCAATTTCCCATTTAATGGACTTGCAGAAATGCTCAAAAGCAGATATTGTTGGAGTATTAATACAACACATGCAGGGACGGAACTCTTAAAATTCTCATTTGTATGCGAGGTCTTATTGTCCTTCTTGTAATTTCCTTCAGCGAAGCAGCACCGGCTCCTCGTTGCAGAAAGAAACTTCAGCAAATTCTTACAGACAAAACTAAAAAAAAATAAAAAAAGATCTAATCCTTGTTTTGGCTTCAGGCTCTGCGGCAAGAACAGACTCCCTGAACTCGATGAGTCCTCCCACAGCGATCGTTTGCTCTGTATGTCCCTTTCCTTGTTTTGTGTTTCACTTCATCTCTGGTTTCCGTTTGTTCCCATGGAGCACGTTCTACTTTTCAATGTCTCCTACACCGTCACATGTCCTCAGATGCTTCCTCACCACTGCACCACTGCTGTTCTTCCCCCTTTGTCGTGGTTGACTGGCACTAATTCTGGTTTTACCAAGTTGTGGCTGCGTCCTTCCTCCCCCCCCCCCCCCCCGGTGCCGATTGTCTGAACATAACAAGACGAGGATCCAAGCTACCACACAGCGACACACGATTTGACTGTTTCCCCGTTTAACCTTTTTCAAAGTACACAACTTCATTGTGGTTTCCACGTCTCTGCTCGACTGTCAAAACAAACTATTTATTGAGCTTTAAAGTTAAATAAATCAGAATTTTCTGATGATCATTAAACTGATTTATGTCTACGGTCCTAAAAAAGGTCCAGCACACTTCCTCACCCCCGACTCCTGCATACTAACGATGACGGACAGGAAGGAGGAAAGCTCCATTTCCTCCGGCTGAGCCGAGTCGTCCTCCAGCAGCAACCGGCCAACTTTCCCCGAACGGTCTTGAAACCCGTCCAACAATCAATATCCTTCTTCAACATTTACCAAGATATCTCGGTAAAGAATATTCATTATATCATCAGCCAATTTAGGTGCTAGAGGCTTTACCTCAGCTTTTCCGGGGTTAAGTGAGGGTTTACGACCTGTACTGGGCCCAGCCACCAGGGGGATGGTGGCTGTACTGGTTTTGAGCTGTCTTAATATACAGTCTGTGACCTGTGTGTGAATCACAGCATCTATACTCAATGACTGCATTGAATCTTAATCTGCAACAAACGTATATTTGATTGTTGGGGGAATCACGAGGATGCAAATTCAGTTTAATGCACGACTAAAGCATGTGTGGCAATCTAATTAGACGACAGAATATATGTTCACTTTAGTTAATTGATTGCTTAATTGATTTAAGTCATTCGTCAGTGTATGAAATAACAAACTCAAATTTAAGGTGTCGGGTGATTAGTTTACACACAAACCACTGTCCTCTGGTTCTGTCAGTCGACGTGACATGTGTGTGTGTGTAACGGTACGAGGGAAGTTTACAGGCGTGCAAACAAAAGGTGAACCACAACATGCACACAGTCGACACAAGCAACAGGTGCTGACAGGGAAACAGCAAACACCCTGCAGACTTCCTGACAGCTCAGGCGAGGACAAAGGGGAGATGCATTAAGTGTTGCATCACCGGCTGGTCAGCGGCGAAGCGGTTTTTCCTGTCGAGCGGCATGAGCCTCGCTTACAGTCGAATCTACGGCTGACAGAAACCGATAAGACGCTCCTCTCGGGTTTCATTTGAGAAATTCAACTTGATCAGAAATCTGCAATGCCCTAAACTGTAATTTGTTTAATAACTAGGCTTTGTTTCCTGTTATCAGTGTGTCTGTCTGTGACCCTTATGCTCTTTCCTCCAAATTACTGTCCAACCAGGTTCTGGAACACGTCCAGTGCTGCGACTCCCTGATTGCCTGATTATTTCACCGCCTCTCAGTGTGAACGGTGAATATTAAGTCGCTGCGCAGGCTGCGTTCTGACAAGTGCAGACCAGCCGTGTCAAAAACACACCCTGGAGAGAGTGAAGGCGGCTGTGAATCAAAGCCTTCCTTTCTCCTGTCAGAAACCGGAGGAAATGCCAGCTGACATTAAAACCGAGTGGGCCGATATCAACACGTTAGACTGGCAACACTGAGTTTTCCAAATTTAGAAGTTACAAACTGACTCGTGAAGTTGGAAAACCCCAACATCCAAAATCTACATATATATATGACTCAAATTCACGATATTTTAAAGTGTGGAATCGGCCTTAGATTAAGATTAACTAAATCGGGGGTCAAACCTCTGCAATGCCGGCTACATCCACAACAGTGATTGGTTGTGTGGATGCAGCCTCAGCTCGTTGCCTCCTGAGCTGCACCAGGGACCAAAGAGCCCGGCAGACAAAGAGGAGGGAGGTCACACATGGGAAGTCTGAGGTTCCGAGGCCTCATGTCGCTGCTCTGCCCCGAAGGCCAATAATCATCCGTCAAAGAAAGAGCTCTCGGCTTGGCCTGTCCTATATTTAGCAGACAAAGCCTCATCAGCCTAAGCACTGAATTCAATTTCATGGGACGTCATTACTCTACACTCATAAATCATTTGTGTTATGCTAATGTGGGCTCTTCATTCTTCGGAGCAGCATGTGGTTTTCCGTGTCCAACCCTAAACCGAGACCTCCGTCCCTTTCTGAAGCATTCAGGTTTCCATGGAGAACACGCTCGGCAGGTCTGAGCTGTGCATCTGTAAACCACCAGGTTTCTCACTTAGCTGCAGGCAATTAACAGCTGGATGAGAACAACAGGCCCCGTTAGGAGATTGGGAAGTGAAATGAAAATTTAAGAAGAAGAAGAAATTAATAAATCAGCATAAATAAAAGCTCCAGGCCACAACTGCAGATACAGAGAGAGAATAACAGATTAACAAGTCCCCCGGCTTGATAAAACCTCCAGGCTGCTCGACACTATATCTGAACTGCTGTTTGTTCGGAGTCCTCACATTCCTCGGGGACAATCCTCTCCCTGTGCTCCACACAGCGAGTCCTTGACATTTCAGTCGGTGTCCGTCCACTGAGAGGACGAGAGACACCAGCGCCTGTGAACGAGGTCAGTCTGAGCGCTGGAAACAAACGCACAGTCATTTTATATTGAGCTGATTCTCTGATTCTCGTGTGAATCAACACAGAGCAGAAGTCAGTGATTCCTCAACAGGAGTGTTTGGTTCAACATTTTATGGCCACTTAACAGATACTACACAGGCAATATAGACTCTGACCTTTCTGTGTGACACGACATTTAATGCACTTTTGCTTAGGCAATAATTTCTATTAATTATTAGTCACAGAAATTCATGGGATCAGGTTATATCAGCAAACCAAGGAGTTAGTTTTAGAGCCCAACCAACTTATCCACTGGCCGACAGACATCTTGATAAAGTTCATGGCTAAACTGTCAAATATAAAGTCTCAATTGCATTTCTTTGTCATAAAAGTCTCTTAACAATCTTTATTTATATAAATAAAAATATATCTGTGTTGGACTTTCCTCCAATATCTGCATCAGCCCCAAAAGCTCCATGTCAGTCGGGCTCTACTTTGTTTACAACCTAACACACAACCGACAGTATTCAACTCCAATATACTGCGAGCATTTCCAGTTTACCTTCTACTGTATTTCAGAAGTTAACATTGACCTTTTGTATTTCCTCAACTAGAGAAGACCATTTAAAAAAAGGTAAAAGCTTTTCCATAATCGTGTGCCTGACGTGAAACCACCAGTTGATGAAGAGACCCGGGGGAGCTTTGTTCCTTCCTGCTCTCGGAGACAACGTCTGGGCTTTGTAACCTCCACAGTTATTATGGGAGAAAGCTGACGACTACCCAGTTATGCTTGGCCCGGCTCAGTGTAACTATCAGTCGAGACTGTTTAAATGTTGCCGTCGCTCAAACCACAAAACTCCAGAGTAAATTCAACCTGAGCTGAAAGAAAAAAATGCACGAGGATGAATACGACGCACTGTTCTCAAATAGTTAATGACACTGTTCTGTGAGCAATCACAAGGCTAATAACTTCAATAACATGGACTCCAATTTTCATTTCGTGCCAGATGTTTTATGGTGTTGCGTGTTTGAATGGTGAACACACAGAGTATCTTTACTGGCGAGAAGTTGTACAGCCCAACTTCAACAACACTCACATTTAGAACCCGAGTCGTTAACTCTTCGAGGTCAACTCACGTTAAACTCACACTCGTCTACAATGAGCGTATTCTGCCTGAAACACAAGCTTTCTCAGCATCGCACACCCTGGTTTCCCACAAACATCCCTCTGTGAAGACACGCTGACAATCTCCTCGTAAATAAACTCATGTCTCGGCTGAAAATCCTGCTCCACAAAGATGGATGATCAGAGCAGAGCGACGTAGAAGTCGTTAAACGTTTTACAAGCTTCCTCTTCCTTCTTCCCTGCACCAGTGTACTTTCAGCAGCTTCCTCCGTTTACGGAAAGGAGGCTGTAGCTAAACCGAGGGGAGGGAGTGTTGAGGGGGGTTGACCTAAAAAAAAAATGACTTCAAGTGCGGGTGATAATTTTGAGGCCTCAGTCGTCCACTTACACGCCGTCAGTCAGCCCCTGGTCGACCTTTTGCGTCGGGCCTGCCGGGGGATCCAGAGCCATATGTAGCCGGCTTGATGCACATGGTTGGGGTGCCAACGCTCAGCTGACTGGACCCGTGCCAGGGTCCGAGTAATCTGTTTTCATTGCACTCTGTAAACCACTTAAGCTCTCTGTATCATTAAGTATTATGATCTGCACTCTCATTAACTCAGCCCGTCCCCCCCCATCAAGGTCAAGAGTTCAGTTTGCAACGTGTCGCACCGAGGGAAACCTGTGCGGTTTCATATTTTGGGTCCCAATGAAGGGATCGTTTACATCTGGAGGGACCGTTTGGGATTAGCCCGATTTTCCAAAACATACGAGTCAGTATCAATGCATGTAGTCTCATTATGTAAACTTTAATAACTGTGGCTGTTTTGTGCCTTTTGAGTCAGAGCAAATCTCAAATGAGTGGAATTAGTTCTAGTCCAGAGCGAAGCCAAGTCGGGCAAGTAAAAAGAAAAGCCTGTAAGGTCTCCGATCGCATTTTCAAAGTTGTGTCTGTGTTTGTGCACGGCTGCAATAAAGGTCCTTCAATGAACAGGCTTAATATAATATACCGTATTATTCACGTAATAGCCATCCACATCTAAATCTAAACTCACCTCAAATCTAAAGGGTTCTGCGTGCTTAGAGTTTTCCTTGGTACACAAGTGAGAACAAGCTACTTACAAGAACTTAGTGCATGGTACCACTGCCTCTACACCCGCTATAAATCTGCAGCGCTGCCATCTGAGAGCAGAAAACTACAGGAAAGTATTGCATCTATAAAAAGGCCCCATGAAAGATGCAGATGCAGAAAGACTTTAATCTTCTATTGGGGGGGGGGGTTCTGCTTTGAACTCTTCAGCCTTTTCAATCCCGTTTCTCCCTCGACTGACAACTTTCATCCTACGCAACTGTTAATGTAAACAGCTCCGACTAACAGCACAAGCTTAACTTCTAAAAAATGTGAAATGAACTTCAAAAAGGAAAGTACCGGTCTTCGCGCCACGTGAAGTCAGCGTTTCACAGCCTCAGACTTCCCTTCAGCTGCTCAGCTCGGCTAATAGACTGCGTGCCACGTTCGCTCCCTCTCGGGGGGGAAAGCCTGCTGGCAACTCGTGAATGTGGCAACTTTTATCATCATCACATCAACATGTCAAATAGTGGTGAGGATGACAACCCACTTATTCAGAAATTACTCACAGTTGAAGCAGCATTATTGAGCCGTAACTGAAACAAAAATAAATTCAGACATGTAAAAGGCAAAGCGCAGCAAAGTCTGCAGGCGTCATCAACTGGCAAAAAGGAAAAGCTATCATGTAGCATGTGTCATGTCCTAAGGAAAAATATTGGGAATATTACTGATTTGTGAAATTATATAAAGTGCCAATCTGTGTATCCTCCTGAGTTCCCACAGCCACATAAGGCTTCTTTTCTGCCCTCTGTTCCAGTGAGTCTTCAAGTGACTCCTTTAGGAAATGAAAAGCTGTGCTGGGTCATGTTTTAGGACATTTGTTCACAGTAGTCTGGTCAAGGGCAAAGTCAGCGGCCCAGGGATGATGAGCCAAGCTTTTAATCCTGCACTGTGCCCGTTCTGGAAGCAGGAACCCTCGGCTGGTACAGCGTGATGACATGAGGATCAAACAGATGAACTGTAAAATGATTTGGGCTCATACGACCCGGCGGGATGAAGTAGACCTACTGCACCAGTCAGTGGGACGAGGCCACTTTAGATTCCTTTGGGACAGAAAAATCTGTCATCTAGATTAATTTAGGTACAGCAGGTGAGATAATGGATATCAGATTTCATTATGACAGATGTACTGATATCTTCTACATGTTGTACTATTAATTTGGGTTATTTAAATCCTCTACTGTTCACTGCTGCAGCTCCTCTTTTCAGCCTCTGTCTGAAACACTTGGTTTGAGCTCCTGTCTCTTTAAGGCCCCCCCTCCCGATAAAGCCCAGTCTGCTCTGATTGGACAGAAATGTCATCCTGTACTAGAGATGTTGCGATACCAGAATCGTAAGTCGGGCATCGGCGAGTACACAAATCTATACTGATCTGATAAAACATATTTTTAGGAACATCTCTTGCCGCCACTGATGGATTTGCCTGGCTTTGCTCGGGGGCGTGTCAGACTAACCGCCAGGCGCCGATTATGCAAATGTGGAGCATCCCACTATCACATGACATCACAATGGTGCGGCAGTATCGGCCAGACACCGACAAGGCGCACAACAGACTTTGAGCTTTTTAACTTTGCAGATTCTCAAAAAACGTATATACAACACACCTGGGGAAGCAAAAGCAGCGCGTCTCCTTTAATATAAATAAAACTGCACCCCCCCCCCAACTGTGATGTTTGATGACATAATGCAACAACTGTGTGAAACCAGGTAAGTGCTGTGGAAACCCGACCACGATGACATCATCTGAGTCAGTCTGGCATCGTAAGCAAAACAACAGGAGATAAAACGTGTTTGTTAATGTCTTTGCAAACCTGTAAAAAAACATATGTGCAATGATGGTTTTTGCTCGAGGGCCCACACGCCCACACGCTGTTCTCCGTTTATCATGCATATGCGAGAACGGCTGTTAATATCGTTTCCTGGCAACTCTGGTAATCAGCTGCGCTTCACACAGCGGATCCCAACATCAAGTCGACCAGTGAGGTGTGAGATAGAGTGCACCAACTCCGGTGTTGACCCGGTCCACCTCCAGCGTGTCGACGGCCTCAGTGAAGCTCGACTTGGATCCTGTGCGAGTGGAACACTGTTCTGACTCTCAGTGCGTTCCCTCGACACTATCGTTCCTCGATCTTTCATTATCTTCACATCGGCTTCACTGGCCCTTTCATGCGTGCAATTAAGTCGCTCTTTCTGAACAAAATGGGGCCAAACTTCTGAAGTCGGAGCTTTTGCTTTGAAGATGTGGCACATTTCTGTCAGTTAATTCTCCCAGCGAGCAGGGCTGTGTATCCCCCGGGCGCTGTCCACCATCAGAGGCTGTGGTACGACAAACAACTATACGTTTAGTTTATCTTGAGCACACACACACACACACACACACACACAGACACACAACAAATTAGATCAGGACAAGATTGAAAACAAGCTGCGTAACCCGATAGTTGAATAGTGTGGATGGGGGGGTGCGTTACACGTGGACACACACTAGCTGCATCTGCTATCTGCACTTTTCTGTGCAAGTCCATCCAAGCCTGAGGGAATATTTATCAAAAGATTAAGATTGCTAGATTAAATATCAAACTAGAACGTCACCAAGTGGAGCACAAACATCAAGCTGCACCGAATCTCACACACGCATTGATATGAACATGCTGGATTTCTTTTATCATGATCAATAAATGAAAACGTCCCACAATACCCGATCTCGCAAAGAAAGTTACAAAAGGAAACTGCTTCTTCATCCAGACAGAGCACCAGACGCCTGCATCTGTTTGTCCGCTGGAGGTCAAAGTCGTTTTAATTCTGTCAGCCTTAATGGTCAAGTACAAACACAACAGCTCCTCCAGAGGAAACTCCAGCAGTGGGAAGCTGTGAATGGAAATCTGCAGCGAGGAACACAACGGCCCCCGACACCTGATATCCCCCCCCCCCCCTCCGGAGGTTCTGGAGTTAAAAACAGACAAAACCCACGTTTTCCTCTGACACGCCAACACTTGCGTCACTTGAGGGTTTGGCGCGTTAAACCACCAGACGGTTTTCCAGTCAAGGGTGTCATTTTAAAGGCTCGCCACACTTAGTCAAATGGGTGAACATTAGAGAGGATCTACCCCGTGATCTGCGGAGGGAAAAACAGCAGTGGAGGATAATCCGACGCCGTTTTTTTTTCTCCTTCTCCAGACGTTGTGATATTCGGAGAGAAAGCTGCTCCCTCTCTTTAGCCCGGTCCCATTTCAGGAGGAGCGCGTTGTACAAACAGTATCTGAGCGCTCATCTTTCGGATTCCACAGTTATGAGGCGGTTGAGGACCCTCAGGAGCGGACGGCTTTTTCCCCTTTTTTCTGCAGGAAGCATTCCTCTCTAATGACAGGGGAAGTTACGAGAAGGTCCCTGCAAACACTGAAGCAGGAGAAAACACCCAAACCTAAACTCGGGCCTCTTATTAAGGACGGGCCGACCCCAAAAAGAAAAAGCAAAAAGCTGTGATCTTCAACACAACAAACGCGACCAAAAACGACACGAGACATGAAACTGCCCTGCCTCTGGATGATGTGTGTGCTGGGTGGGACTGCAGCAATAAAAGCAGATATGAGGCGATTAAAGGACGAGGGTGTTGTGAGTGTGGAGGCAGCAAGTTGTGTTGTGTTGTGAGGATCATGAAGAGCTCTGAAAGAAAAGAGAATAACTTCCAGCAGCACAGACACAGACACAGACGCTCCTCTGCTTTGAACAGACGTCGTGGTTTCCAGACAACTGACGTCCTAAGTTGTGATAATAACAGCAACTACAAATGTCAACACCCACACAAAACACATTTTACTGTTAAATCAGAGCTGTGACTAAAACGCCAACAGTCCACATGAGGATTTTAGCTATAATAATAATAATAATCCAAACCCAAAATCGTGTGTGTGTACTGGTGTAAACAGGAAGCAGATTGTTTACTTCTGCTCGGTTACAGAAAACACTACGAACCAGAAACACTGGTGAAAAGTAAGAGAAGGGATTTATTTTCTTGGAGCGACGATATCGGCACCGGAGATGTTTCCAGAAAATATCAGGTCGGGTATCAGCGAGTACACAAATCTATGTCCCAATCCAACGCAATGTCTATGAAGTATATTTGCTCCACACAGATCAAACTAAAAAACGCTGTGCTGCCACTGGCGAGTATAGTTTGTCTGGTAGCGTCCACCGGAGCTCGCCAATATGTCGGCAATTTGGAGATATCACACTCTGGAAAGTTCCATAAGTAAAAGAGTGACGTGTACTTTGTGTAAAACTGCAGTTTCAAGCCTTTTAAAAAGGAGGTGATTGTTGTTTATTCATAGATATTTATTGATCTATTTATGTTCTTTTTCAGTTTTTCAAACGCACTAGTATCCGAGTGGTGCTGCTCATCAGCCGATAAGTTAAGTCCAGGAATCAGAATCTGTATCCTGAAGGAAAAAAATGGTAAATAAATCTTAATTTTCCTGATAAAATCCAAGATGAACTAGCATCATGAAGAGCGGAGAGAGAGCTTCAGATCATATCGGCTCTTTATACCTGCTCAACATCTCAACCACACAGAGACCTTCTCCTCTCTTCGGTCTCCTCACCCTGAATTATTCAAGAAGGAGAGGAGGATACAGGACGACTTCTATGTCACTATCCTCAGAACAGAGAGCGAGAGAGTCGCCTGAAAGTTAGCACACGCAACTGCAGAGCATCAATTATTAATGAAAGAGCTGCTTTATCATATTTGTACCTGAAATCAAGGCTGGACGATAAAAAACGAATTAACTGAATCACAAACACTGTCAATCGAACTAAATCTATAGTCTGTGTCCTAAATGAGGATATGAATTATCTCATGTTGGATCATAGCAGAGTGACTAAATTTAGACTTTTACACAAACAGTAGATTTGAATGGAAAGGTTATACTTATGTAGATGCTAAAAAACTACTCTTATTTTGGTAGGATAGATTTGGGGTATTTCGGAGACTGATGTTATAATGACAAAAATGTGAACTTGAAAAAGGTAAATAGAGAATTAACCAATTCTTTTACATAAAGTACAAACATAAGGGAACATCTTGTCTGTGTTGTTGTTTATCGACAACGAGCTTCAACACGATAAACGTGATTTCTAACGGACCTATTGAGGAAAACGTATAAGACAATAACTTCTTTATAGACGTACGTGAAGTGTCATCGTAGCTTCCGACCAAAACAGTCTGAATCCTCAACGTGTACGTGAGGTTATACAAACTTATATTGACAACTTCCGTGTACAGACTGATGCAGAAGCTAAAAACTGTGTGGGGGGGGGGTTCCCTAAATATTTGTTGGGATAAACAACTTAATCACGTGACGAAGCTCCTGTGTCTGTCTGAGGGTCTCGAACATGAAGGTCACAGGTTATCTGCCGCTGCCCCAACTTCAGGGAACAGGTTTTCTTAGGGTGACTTTATCTGTGAGATTTATGTGGCAGGTTCTTCCTCCTCCAGTCAGCTGGAGCTTGGCACTGCAGTTTCCCTCCTTCTATCCTGCAGGGCCTGGTGCCTTGCTCAGACTGCCGTGCAGCTTCTCCTCGAATACAAACTAGGATGCAACAAAACTTTTTTAAGTATAAAGAGCCTGAGTGAGGTCACCTCTCGCTGGATGCTGCAGCGCACGAGCTCAGACAAACATCCACATGCACAGGTTTGCTTTAGGTCCCTGGTGCGGTTCCTGACCCCACTGACCCTGGAGCCCTGGAGCCCCGGAGCCTGAACGCCTCCGCCTGCAGCCCGGCTCCTGCAGCCCGCTTGGCTAACTTGCTAGGAGGCTAATCCCGGCTGGCAGCTCCTCTCGTGTCCGCGTGCAGGCGCGTAGCTTGCGCACTAACGCGTCGGTTACCTCTCCCGTGTCACGCGTCCCCCTCGAACCCCGACCCGCGGCGGACGGGCCACTCGGCGGTGGAGCCCCGCAGGAAGTTCTCCTCCCCAGAGGGGGTTCGCGAGCACAAGAGCCACAATGGCGGTGCGCGTTTCTCTCTCTCTCTCCTTCGGAGGCAGCGAAGCGCACGGCGGACAACAACAATGACGCACGGGCACGACTCGCCGTGTGCATGTGCCTCGAGCGAACTCGGGAGGACACACAAAGACGCGGCTCCTCGACTTTGCAGCGGGTTGTAAGTTTGCGCCATGTTGATTGCGCCTGCACGGCCACCCTCCTTCCTCCCTCCTCCTCCTCCAACATTGTTTCCAGAATAACAAAAGCCGCAACAGGAGCGAGGAGGAGCAGGCGACTCTTACCTTGGCGATCGCCTTCTTGTACCGCATGACCGCCTGCTGGATGAGCGTGAGCACCTTGATGTTGCCGTCCCCGCACGGCACCACCACCCGCGTCCGGCCAAAGCACACCGTGACTTTCATGGCTCGCGGTCCCGGGTCTGCGCCCCAGAGATCCGGAGTCAAACCCGCGGCGGCGGCGGCGGAGGAGGAGGAGGAGGCGGAGGGAGGAAGAGGAGAAGCCCGTGTGGAGGCAGGAGGAAGGAGCATGGGGTTTGTTCGTCTGCTCGTCGTTATTCCGTCACTGGAGCGAGGAGCGCGGCTCTTTACGCGTCGCTCCGCCGGACGACATTGTTCTGTGTTTCCAGACCACCTGTTTGTGTCTCTCTCTCTCTCTCTCTCTCTCTCTCTCTCTCTAGATCCCAACCTCTCTCTCTCTCTCTCTCTCTCTCTTCTCTCTCTCTCTAGATCCCAACCTCTCTCTCTCTCTCTCTCTCTCTCTCTCTCTCTCTCTTCTCTCTCTCTCTCCTCTCTCTCTCTCTCTCTCTCTCTCTCTCGCTGAGCTAATGCTGGTCACGTGTTGCGTTCAGGTGCCGCTGGGATGTGGGACAAGTCAGACTGACTGAAAATATAAAAACAATAAATAATAAAACACAAAACATCTGCTTGGATATAGAGAATATATAAAACGCAAGCATTTTGGATGTGTATAAGATAAATAGGAATATTCTTAAATATATAATAACCCTAGATATAAAAAGATTATATACACTTATAAATGCTAGGATATAAATATAAAAACGATATGACAATACTTGGATAGAGACATACAAATTCTTGGATATAAATATAAAGTAGATATTAAAACGCTTGGATATACACATACAAAGTCTTAGATATATATATAAAAATGCTTTGACATAGATATGAAATATGTATGTAAATGCTTGCATGTAGATATAAAATAGATATAAAAATGATTGGATATGAAAAGAAAATGCATATCAAATAGATATTAAAATGTTTAGATATAAACATAAAATATATATTAAAATGTTTGGTTAAACACTTAAATATCCTTTCATAAAGACATAAAATAGATATAAAGATGCTTGGATATGGATATAAAATATACACATAAATGCTTAGAGATATACACTGTATACACGTTTCTAACAAAGGGGGTGAGATGCTGGGAAATCACAGCTGGGGCTTGTAATTTCTGAAGTTGTTTTCTACGAGCAGCACTGAAGGCACCAGGGGAGCAGGGGAGGCCACAGTGGGTCCTGAGCTGAAGATGGAATCAAACAGAGAAGTAAATAATAATAAGATAATAAAACCAGCACATTGAAAACAATGCAGGTTACTACAGCAGCCCATAGAACCGTCCTCGTTAGAAGATCGGTTCCAGTAAAACCCTCTTTAGCTGAGATTAGATTTGCTCATAGGGAGGGACTTTTAAAGTTATTTATTCTTTCACACATCTGTAATGCAGCTGTTATGAGTTATATATTTATACGTTTCTTTTTGTTGAGCAGTACTTTCATTTCCTAATGACACAGCCGGCTCCGGTGTTAACAGCCTCAGGTCTTCTCCAGCACCTGCTTCTTCCTTATTCCTGTAACTCGTCCCACCTGATGTGAAAGTGAGCCAACGACGCCACAATGAAAAAGCAGGAGCAGCTGCCCCGGCACATGGATGGACCCGGGCCACGGAACACGTCTGCACAAAACCACACAGACCACTGAAGACGAAGACAAGAGTCAGAAGAGTGAGAAGATCCCCTCAGAGTTAAGAAGTTGAGTAAATAAGCGAGATAAACTTAGATTTCCCTGCTCTCAACCTCCGACTGAGCGAGCCCCAGAGAGGCTGGACCACACGCTGGGTTTCGAGAGAACAAGAACGAGAGCAGAACCGCTGAATGTCAAGTATGTGGAAAGAGTGTGTGCGGTTTACACGGGCACCTTCCAAACGGGCTCCCTCCACCACCTAGAGCCGGCCTGCAGCTGGGAGTCTATTTCAGCCCGGAGCACAGCTGGAGCCTCGCAGGGCCACTAACCACAGCCTCAGCAGCTGTCACCACGAATTCCACCGTTCCGACTTCTGGAGAATACGGCCACTTGTTGGCAGGGGTTTCCACAGAAGGTGGAACAGAGGAAATGAGGATGAAAAGTGTTAAACGGATTATTTTTTAGTGAAGAGGACGATTGTAGACGTTTGCATTTCAGACATCGAGCTGGTTTTATTGCACAGAGCTTCATACATTCAACGACATGACAAGTAACTGCAGTGAGGTAGGGGAGGTCAAAGGTCACACCCACCCCGACCAGTGGCTGTTTTACTGGAGCAGATGTGCAGATGTGCTGCAGATGTGCTCAGAGAGGAAACAAGGAGCCATTTAACAAATTTATACAACATCAGATTTAATCTTAATTTAATTTCCATGGAGACAAATTTTATTTCAAGTTTTACTCCAAGATGAGAAACAGCTTGAAGAGTGCACAGTAAAAAAAAGTTATTCTACATGTGTTACATTGTATTTATACAAATACGATTGATTTGATTTTTATTATTGTGTCATGCACATTAAGTGACCACCATTATTTAGAAAATTAAAAAAGATAAAGATAGAAACCAGAGTCAATAACAAAACTTAACAAATAAACCATCCTGACTTTCTTTCCAAGATTTAGCAAAAACTTTAAAAGCATTAAAATCAAACAACCATTTTATTCAGTCATCATCAGAGCACGGGAATATTTCCAGATTTTGAACATTTGATATAGATTTACTTATCTCATCATAATAAGGGAAATACAGAAAACGTGATTCATTCTCAACCTCTCAATTCACACAATCTGTTTTTAGATCCTGGTCTCAGATCAACGGATAAAAAATGATTTGTCAAATTTCTGTTTGCAGAATGAATCTTCATGCTCAACATATCAGATGTAATGGAACAGAACTCATCACATATGAATTTAGATATTATTCATCATGCATGCGCTTTATTTCTAGATCTTTGTAGTTATAATTGTGCATCACTGATTAGGACTAGAAATCTAGTAATGTAATAAATTGCGTTCAGGTTCAGTTAAAAAAACACCACACAACTATGATCTGATATCTGAAATTATGAAGTTCATGGAATCATCGCTGTCCTTTCACTTTTACAGACACAGAAAATCCAATGAATGAAAGTTCAGAGCGAAACTGAATCCAACGTTGATTTATCACAATGGATTAATTTACATGAGCCAATTAACTTAAACATAAGTATAAAAATCCACTTGATGTTTATGACAAAGCATCATAGTTGGATCAGTAGCGACCTCTGGTGGTTGAGAGTGAACTTTCACTGTGATCCCAACCTGCTTTCAAACCTAACTTCACCAGAGTTATATTAATATTAATTTAAGCGCCAATTCTTACTCATTTGAATCATGATGTGTGGAAATAATAATGTCTCTCATGTCTAATAACTATTCTTATTTATTTTCTATGAGATTCCAACTAGAAATCCACTTTAAACATGCAATAACCAAAGCTTATATTAAAAAGGTTTGGAAGCAGTTGATCAGGAGGTAAAGGGGGTTGAACACTAATGGACGGTCAGTGGTTCGATCCCCGGCTTCTCCAGTCCACATTCCAAAGTGTCGATATAAAATAAAGATACAGAATGAATAGAGCTCAATATAAGACACTGACGTGTTCTTGAGCGAGACACTGAGCCCCGTCACTCAAATATATATTTCATAAGTCTGTGCTCTGTATCATCTCGTTGATTTGTGCCCCCTTGTCTATGTTCTGTCTCCCTCATGTGTTTGTGCACCATTACACATGTTGTAATATGATTAACTTCACGCACAAGGCTGCTCCTGGACTGTGACATTTTATGAATTAGGGCAACTTAAGCTGCAAAGGCCACAACTGACCCAGATTTCCCCTTGATGGTATTAACAGCATGTAATTATGTGTTATGCGTTCATCCCGGGCTAATTTTGTGCTAAAGAGCTGTCTGGCCCGGGTCACACGTGGCTCCCTGCTGTCGGGCCTCTGTGCCCCCCCGATTGTTCCCCCGTCTGCCGCGGGTCCTGGACCATCTGGAGCCTCCACGCTCTGACCTCAGGAGAGGGCGTGGAGGAGGAGGAAGGGGCTGAGGGGGACACATAGGACGGGATGAGGGACTCTAGCTCCATTATTATATTGTTGGAACTGTTGTTTCATACATAGTCTTGACCTAACTATTTTGAGCCAATTGAACTTTATTGTGAAACACTTTGTAACCTTGTTTAGAAAAGGTTCTAAAGTTATTTTGTATTATTATTAGAAGCGGGGGACACAGATGTTGATAAAATGATGGATGGAGAAAATTGTAAATATTAAAAGAGAGAAGATATAGGAATATAACAAGAAAGGTTTTATAAACAAGAATCAAAATGTCCAGATTTTTCTATCGTTATTGTCACTTTGAGAGGCAAGACTTTTTAATTTCACGTTAGATTTTGTAATGCCACTCAAAACTATGTGCTCGCTTGCACTCAGATATTTGTTGCTAGGACAAATCTCTTGCGCTCGATGTTGTTGTGTTAGCTTTACTTCTTTAAGAGTTAACATGACACCACATGAGACTCTTAGAGGAGTAAAGCCAAGACAATTTCATTTGTCAACACTTCACACCAGACATTCTATTGGTTGCCATTTGTTTATCTGTTGACACACTTGTTTCGAGCAGAGGACAAATCCGAGAGCAGACGTCTCACTTGCACGGAGGCACGTGAGAACGAGGAGAAGAGCTGAAGCTGGAGCAAGTATCCAAATGCAAGCAAAGTTTGAGCACAAGTTTGAGTGAAAGCTAAATCTGAACGTAGAGTAAACAAATCCTGTTTTCAAACGTAAAGACCCAACTCTTAAATAAAGTGAAAAATCCCATGGATTGAATCTGAAAATGGAATTTTAAAGAACAAAAGAAAAGTAACAAGCCTGCAAAGCTTTATTTATTCATTCCAGAAACACTAGAAGGAACATTTTCACCACTGTGGTTTTTGTCAATTTATCCATTTACGAAATAGACCGAATGTGTTCTGAAAATATGCAGAGAGACATATTTTACTGATTCCCTTTGGTTGTGCTGAATGAAGGACTGGACTCTAACTCTGGTGCAGATTAAAGACGGACTTTGCCTCGCAACAGCAGAGCTCTTTGATAGCAGCAGGGGGCGATGTTCGAGCAGCACGACCTCCCCTGGCACGCAGGAGGACAGATGGTGGCTCTGGGTTCAGCCAGAGTCAGATCTAAATAGAGGAATTCAGAGAGTACATAGGAGATTGTATGATTTTCCCACAACTCTGGACAAACCTTCATTTCAGAATTAAGTCGATTATAGAAACTCAGTGAAAACAGACTTTAAGAAGCAGACCTCCGCTAAAGGCCCAACGGTCTCATTAAAGTCGATATGGTTTTGCTGTACAGCGAAGTCCACGAAAACAAAGCATCATGAAATCATAACTCCGTTGTGGAAAAATTATCTATTGTTTTTTTTTCTCATCAAGATCCATAAATGTTTCCGTGGGAAAAAGTAAAAAAATGAAAAACAGTGTCTGATCCAATCATCGCCACGTTTTTGAGATGACGTTTATGAGCTCTTTCTACCGCAGCTGATATTATGCTATTGTGTGTGTTTATGTGTGTATGTTTGTGTGTTTGGTGTGTGTGTGTGTGTGTGTGTAAAAGCTGAATAAATAAAATACAGGCAGCACAGGCCCCAATACTGAGAAGACTTGATTGTCTGTTCTAATCAAGTGCTGCTTTCCTTACAGCCAGTAGGTGGCACATAACTCTGCTCTGTAAACATGCGAGCGACCACAATAAAACAGAAAGAGAAGTTGAGAATAACTATTTTCTTTATCATTTTAATTTATTAGATACTTGAATCGTGTCTTGGTGCTTTAGTTTAAGCTCAGTGTCTATACATTTTATATTTAATAAAACATACTTTCACTTCCTACCTATTTTAGTGAAAAAGTTGTTTATACAGCTCAATTGTCTATGTCAATAAAGTTCCATATCCTTGGATCAAATGTATTTAGGATTCTAGGTTATGAACATTAATTGACATTTACTGTACATGTTGACTTTAAAGGTAATTTTTCAACCTTTGTAATTTTAGTTTTGCAACCGTTACATATATATTATGTAATATAACATGTAGAATATTCATATATCAATATATACATTCTAGATATTAAAAAAATGAAAATAATAAATATAGCTTACAGAGGTAGAAAAGACTTTTAAAGCTCAAAATATCAATACAATTCCACATCCTGAACATAATGGTTCAAGCTTCATATCAATATAAACATTATGTGTATAAAACTATATATATTTTAAATTGCTGCTTCTTTAAAAGGAAGAAACCAGGGTTTGTTAACTTTGTGAAAAACGATCCCGGAAGTGGCTGTGAGTGATCGCTCTCGCTCCGCCCCTTTACCCTCTGGTGTTCATTCGTCTCCGCAGCGTCATCGGCGCTGACGTGGATACGACGTCCGCGCGCACCGTCATCAGTGACGACGTAGAAGTTCGGTAAGTTTCCGCAAAACTGTCGCGTTGTTTTTTCACGCAGCGTCAGTCGAAGCAGGAAATTATCAAAGAACAAAAAAACACGCGTGAGCTGCGGGAGTTTTCACGCGCGAGAAACCAAGCGGAGCGGAGAGAGAACTGACACGTGACTCCCCCGCAGCTTCACTGAGCTGCGTCATCACTTCCGGAGTGAGATGCACAGGAAGTGTGAGGAGAGCTTCAAAATAAAGTAGAAAATAAAGTAATTCTAAAACATGGGAGAAGCACTTCCTCCTGAAAGTGCGGGCAATTCATTTCTATTGTACGGTGGCCGACAGAGCTCAACGCTCAAACTAAAACGCTCAAACTAAAACTTAAAAAAAACACACGCAAGTAGAAAAAGCGCGGGGAAAGTAATAAAAAAAAACAGAAAAGTTTCCAGTGGTGTAAAAAGTGTTGAACCCTTTTTCCGTTGAGAAATGGATGTTGTGTCAAACACGTTTTCTTTCGGCCAACAGCGATCATCAGACGGATCTTTGTGGCTCACACGGAAGAATCCAAACAAAGAGTTTACAGTAGAAATACAAGTTAAAGTTCATTGTGTTTGACTGACGCTGACACTGTCGTCACAGTTTTCATTATTTCTATCTTTCTACCGGAGTTTTTATTCTTCCCAGGTCCGAAAAATCTGTCAAACATTCACGTGACAACTAAACTGCATCAAATCTGCTATGAATCAGCACTTTGATGTCTCGTTATGCAAAGAAAATCCAATGTAACTGCAACAATTAAAAAAAAAAAATGATGATGCACTGTAGCTGTGATCGTGATCATGAAGCAATAACCTGCTTCACACTGTGTCTGACGAGTCCTGTAAAATACCAGTGTCCATTTATCTATGATGTTTGATGAAGGTCCTGGAGAAGACGTGTGTTCAGTCACAGAATCAACGACCTCGACTCGTCATGGACGCTTCGGTATCGTCTCGGTTCGACAGCAGTTTAAATGGCTCGCTGTCGGATGAGGAGAACCAGAGTGAAGCCAGTGTATCTCCTGCAGCCCCCCAGGTACACACACACACACACAGACACAACACACACACACACACAGTGACATATATGGTTCACAGCATCTTTTTCAGTTTTTTTTAAACGTTGCTTTTCTTTTATACCACACATAATGTTCTTCTTTTTTTTAAATCTACTGTTTTTTATTTTTATATCTGAGTATATTTTCACATTATTAATTGGTGTTATTATTATTATTATATATGATTTGTTCCGGCAGGAGTCTGTGGCAGAGTCACCCGGCGTGACCGTCGTGCAGCTGTCTGACGGGGAGACGCTGGAGGTCCAAAGGTTGATCCAGGCGCCTCTGACCTCGGTCATACAGCCGCCACAGGTCCACACCGTACAGGTGAGGGCTCACGTTCCACTGAGCGCCGGCACAACAATCACACCCAGCCTTAAGTCACTGTCAAGTTTGTGCGAGGAAACCCTCGAGCTGAAGTCCGAGTGAAATGTCTCGTCCTCAAGTTCAGGTCTCGAGGTCACAGCTCCGTGTGTTTTGAAGAATCATTGACAGGCTGTGATGTCAGAGCTGGTGTGTTAGTGAATGAGGATTTAGCCGCTGTGTGCACGAGGTTCAGTGGAGCGCTCGTGCTCTAATGCAGTGCATCTGTTAATAGGATTGATGTGAGCGGCAGGAGGTTTAAGCTCGTCACTATAACCTTCACATTCAGGAGATTTTGTTGTTGTGTCTGCGCCGGATGACCTCTTCAGAAACGCCGGACAGCGATGACCTTTGCGGTTATAACGTGGTTGTTCGTGGACGAGCAATGAAAGATAGAAGTTTATGGGTTCGCGTGTTTCGGCAGGTTTCCTCACACGTGCGGCTTGGTTTGCAAAGCGTTTCATGAAATGTGTCTTTGAGGATCATTTCAAAAAACGGATTTCAAAGTCCTCATGACAGAGGAAACACTGTGGAGATTCAAGGCGAGAACGTCGCGGCGGCAATAATCCGACAAACGCTTTTAATAGCAGAAGTGAGCAAATGGCAGCGGACACGCCCCTCTTTAACCGGACATGAATCAGAATTGTCAAAAGTGCCAAAGCAGCCTTTGAATTGGAAAAAAACACCATTCAAACAAGTCTTTGAGATGCAGAGGCGTTGCAACGGGGGAGGCCCGGGGCCCTGAGCTGAGAAGGCCCCCCCGAGAACAGCTGATTACGTGAACATTTGTGCGAACCCTCCTTGTATATAAACTCCTCCCACTCTGCAGATTGTGGGAGTTTATCTTCGGTCTCAAGGGAGACGGGCGACTGAGGTGTCGCTTTTGATTCGTTGGACATTTTTTACGTCAGAGCTACAAAGATAATCACGATATTACAACTTTTTCGAACGTTTTGCTAAATTTAGCTTTTTTAATTAACGTCACATTACGGCCTCCATCCTCCCGTGCAGCAGGAGACTGCAACGACACTATCGTCAGAAACGAGGCTCCAAGCCACTAAATGTCTAAATGTGTTTATATGATGTGTTTGAATATTATTCTTTCCTGTGCACAGTATGCACTTGTTTATATTTTTGATTATTAAATAACTGTTGAAGATTGATGCTGTTTGGTATCATGTGTTTCTTGGGTTTGATGTTGGGGCCCCCTGTGTACCTTTAGCCCGGGGCCCCTTTGAAACGTTCCTGCCAAGCACAGATGTGTGTGTGTGTTAAACCACAGGATTTATTCATGCTTCAAGAAAGTCGTGCCGGGTGAGAGTAGGGTGCCGACACCTACGTACACAAATAATTACAGTACATAGAGCGTGTGTAAAGAGGCATGATGGGTTGAAAGGAATAAAAAGCTTCTCAAATTCCTCCTTTGACGTCATCCCTCGCTTTCACAGATTGTTGTATCAAACACATTCCAGGTCACTCACAAAAGCCTGTGTATGGAAAGTACCCCACCTTCAGTCACACCAAACATGTTGCCAAAATAGAAATTAAAAAGAAAAAGTGGATTAGACACCACTTTTAAATACTGCTCGTGCTCCACAGATTGCCACGGCAGCAGAGCTGGAGGAGAACGAGTCGGCCACAGACGCTCAGAGGAGACGAGAGGTTCTCTCCAGGCGTCCATCCTACCGGTGAGAGGACGTCACCGCAGAGCATCGGCGTGCAAAGTGTCGTCAGGCGACTTAATCAAATTCTCTTCTTCCCCCGCAGAAAAATCCTCAATGAGCTTTCGTCCGATTCGCCGGCAGTTCCTAAAATCGATGAGGAGGAGACAGAGGAGGAGGAGGAGGAGGAGGTGTCGAGCGCAGTGTCAGCCTCCATCTACCAGACCAGCTCAGGGCAATACAGTCAGTACACACACGCACACGCACACCACACACACACACACACACGCACACCACACCACACACACACACACACGATTCACACATCAAACTGTGTGAATCAGCCTCAACCCAGCTCCAGAGATATTCACTTCATTCTTCCCGTAGAAGTCACTGTTCAATACGCCTGTTTATGTCTGTTCATAACTACGTCCACTTCAGTTCTGTCAGTTTCAATATGGCAAATATTGTAAATACTTCAGAGCACAGCAGCTTCAGCGACTGTCCCTTAGGAGCAAAGTCTAAACAGATGAATATATAAAACACTTTTACCAAACGGGAGCTGTTGCTGCAGTGCTCCTCTAGAATCATCCTTGATGTGGACCTTGAGATTTCTCTGTAAAGATGAGTTTTCCTTCAGAGTTTCACGTCATACAAAGCCACAGAGTTACTTCTCTGGAACCCTGTGTGCTGAAATACCTCTTCTCATTTTTCTGCTTCATATCACTTAGTTTTAATATGAACTTTGATGCCACAGTCGCAGTCACTCAAGGGGGAGCCATCCAGCTGAGCAGCCGGGAAGTCCAGGCTCTTCAGGCGGCTCAGAACCTGACGGGACCGACTCTGCCTCCTCGCAGCCCGGAGCCACCATCCTGCAGTGTGCCGCTCAGCCCGGGGGCGCTCCTCAGCAGTTCTACATCCAGGGCGGACAGGTGCTCATCCAAGGTACGGTTATCCTGATCTTCATAACTTGAATGTGTCCAGAAATTTGGAATGGCGTGGCAGAATTTTCCAGGTCCTCTTGGGTTTAGAAATTGCCGAAAAACGTCCAATGCGTCCTTCACGTTTGCATGGTTGTTAAGCTATACATCCACTAGAGGGCAGCGCAGAGTGGAGAGTTTTCGGACGATGACAAACATGGCGACGTGGATGTTTGTCTCTTGCGAAATAACGTCATCTACCTCTAAACGTCTCTTCAAAAAGTTCCTCCTTTGCTGAACTGTCTTCCCTTTAAGCTAAAACTATTGGTTACACTGCCCCCCCACGGTTTCTAGTGGTACTGCTACGTTTTGTCCGAATCCGAGAAACGCAGATTGGACGATATGACTCCACTTCTTCCCTTTGTACAAAAATGAAATCAAAAATACTCAGATACTGGTGGCGCCATCTTGCACTGGTGGTGTGGAGTCGTGATATCGAGGTCCCGCCGATAAGTATGCTCGACCAATTGCAAGTTCATAGCTGCTGTTAACGTAAAAAGTAAATATTTTGCGTAATTAGTCCATTCGAAATCACTTCAGTGGTCGTCTCGGTTGAACTATTGGCGACACTGCCCCCTCACGATTCCTGGTAGTACTGCTCAGTTTTGTTCTGATTCACCCGTATCCGTAAACTTTCAGAAGACACGTGAAACACGGACGAAATCAACGTAGAGTACGGACAGAAGGTTCTGTACGTTTTCCCTTTGTAGCGTGGAGCATAAAGGCATCTTTAGAATCCAGCTCCACGTCTGCCTAACCCTCCTTGTTGCTGTGGAATGAAAACGATTTTCACAAGAGGGCGATTATTCGTCATGTTCTTCTTTTTGTTCTGTTCTCTGCTGGATGTTTTCTCTCTCCTCTCGCTCCGTTCTGCTGAAGTGAGTTTGTGTTGTGGCCTCGGTGCGGTTGAAAAGCTCGTGCTTTTAAAATGTAGGTGTCTGAAGGTCGGTTGTGGGATTTTTCCCGAGTTTAACGCGGCTCGTGCAGAACTCATCACTGGATCCGTCGGTAGATTCAGACTGACTGAGGCGGTTTCTGGATCTGGATTGTGAGTGAGAGTGAACGTCAGGTGTCAAACCGGCCCGGTCTGTGCTCGCTCTTTGCTCTCATGGCGTCTACACCCATCCTTTGATTGGCAGGTCTCAGAGGAAACTTGCAGCGAGTTGTCGCACCTGAGACGAGGCGGTGAAGGAGGAGTGGTTTAAAGGAACAGTTTGAATTATGAAAACAGAAGCTGAGTTCACCTCAAACTCAGGAAACAAATCCACATCATCCTTTGTCTCCTCGTCTCTGATCTGACTTCTCATCCGGACACCTGATGAATGAAGGTCCTGGAGTTTTCTAGGAGCATGTGAATACACCAAATCACAATCAGTGCTCTGATTATATTTTTACACTATGATAGATTCCCTGACTCAATTCAATACTATGGTAGTTCATGAAAATGTATTAACAGGATGGGATTATAACGATATGTTTTCCCTAAACTCTTTAAAATGAAATTTCAGTGCTCATTGACATTTAACAGAAAAGTTGATATTTGATAATAATATGTACCTGCGTCAGATTTGTGATTCTACGTGTGTGTGTTGTGGTGTGTGTGTGTGTGTTGTGTGGTGTTTGTGTGTGTGTGTGTGTGTGTGGTGTGTGGTGTGTGTGTGTGTGTGTGTGTGTGTGTGTGTGTGTGTGTAAACCAGTAATCAGCTGCCATTACTGGAAATGTGTCACTTCCTGTGATGCAAATCATTTTGCCTGCAAGCAGCTGAGGATTTAAAGCAGCAAAAATATGATCTTTTTCCACTTGTTTTGCTCAGTAGAATTCAGGGACATGTCGTTGTGACTTTGGACAAATAGTGTTCTGCTGTCTCTTCATTCTTTAGACACATAAACACACACACACACACACACACACACACACACACACACACACACACACACACACACACACACACACCACACACAAAATAGCTGCCGTCAGGGCGCTCAACAGTTTGCACGGCAGCCACTTGGGACACAATATCCTCTTGTTTGTTGAGCGTCTCTCCAGTTGCGTCACTAGTGCTAAAAATACAACCCCCTCCACCACCAAACCCCCCCTTTGACTCCCCCCGCCCTCCCTGCCCCGCTCGCTGTGAGCGTCTGATCCGCAGGAGGGGAGGGGAGGGGGGAGGGCGAGGGGGAGGAACTCTAATCCAGGGTGTTTTACTGACTTCAGCGGGCAGCAGTGATGTCATTGTGATGTCAATGCCTGTAATTGTAATCGGGCTGCAGAGTTGATGAGTGACCGCTCGTATGTGCAGAGAGAGCAGAGAGAGGGAAGAGGAGACGGAGAGAGAGAGAGAGAGAAAGAGAGAGAGAGAAAGAGAAAGAGAGAGGAGAGAGGTTTCAGTGGAACAGGGATAAAGAGTGTGTTCACATTGAGGTGATCTGCTGCCGTGGGGCTGGATTATTGGAAACGAGAGATGGCTGTAACCGGGGATGAGACTGAGTCAGGTAGAGTTTCTCTCATACATATCTCCATGTGTGTGTCACGTCTGCTTGTTTGCTCGTTGCCTTTCAGGGACAGATTCGTGCACCGGTTTGTCGTCAGCTGTTTTCCCTCTGAAGTTATAAAGTTACACCTGCAGACACGTAGAAAGGAAAACAGACTAATCCTGAGCCTGTTTTACAACTTGCAAGAGAAACTCCTCCGTTTGTCCGACTGTAGCCAGGCAGACACGGCTCCCGCTCAGGAAGCACTGATAAACACATTGTGGTTCACTTCGACGTGACTTGAACTTCATGCCTTGTGACATCGGGAGGAAACAGGTCGCTGCTCTTTCCAACGCGGGAGAGACGCCAGGACACTTCAGGGTTGTGTTGTGAAACAGATCTGACAAACCAAACAAGTGTTCGGTTAGTTTGCTCAACTCTGTCCCTGCCAGTGTGTATCCTGCTGCTGCTGCCACACACACACACACACACACACTTACACAAACACACAGAGTCACGGGACAATTTTTGGGACATGACTTTTGTCCCCGGTCAGACAAGACGTCCCCAATTAACTTTTCTGAAAAGTATTGTCTGAAATTTGTGGTAGCTTATGACACAAATCACACACACACACACACACACACACCACACACACACACACACCACTCCAGTGGTTGTCAGGCAGAAAGGGAGGGAGGGAGGGTAAGAAGTAAAGGGGCGGGTGCCAGTGGGAGGGGGGGGGTGAGATAGTCGTCAGTTTGACGTCACTCCGGTTTCCTGGAAGAGAAGCCAAGCAGGAGAGAGAAATGCAAAAAGGGCGAGTGAGACGCACACGCTGTCGTCAGCACAGCCCAGAGTCACTCTGTTATCACAATGTGTGTGTGTGTGTTTGTGTGTGTGTGTGTGTACGCCTACTGTGGCAAGTGTGTGCGTGTGCATGTGTGCGTGTGCACGTGTGTGTGCGTACAGGAAGAGTCAGAAACTTCTCAGGAACGAAGTGAAGAAGAGAAGCTGAAGTGTGGAGACACGGTTGAGTCATCGATGAGTCAAACGTGAACCACAAAGCTGCTTTTTACTGGTTCTTGTAGAGTCAGTGTGACGTTTACGCACGCTTGTGATAAACAGCCACTTATCAGTGTCATCAGTGGTTTATAGTGTGGTTAACACAACATCACACACACACACACACACACACACACACACGTGTGAAACTGAGACATTCGCAAGTGTTACTGTGTGAAACTTGTGTGCTTAAAAAATCACAATACATTTAATCGTACATGTGCATGAAAAGACGGAACAACTTGTCAAACAATTTGAATATTTTAAATCAGTTTACGTAATGTTTAACAGGCTGAAGGTTCATTGTGTTGCCTTTTACATACGAAAATAGATACGATTGACCTTCACGTTAGCATGGTTGTTAAGCTACACATCCACTAGAGGGCAGCACAGAGTCGAGAGTTTCTGACGACAACTCCTCCGTGTCTGCTAAATTAGCCTTAATCTGTCCCATAAATAAATAAAGATGGACGACGTGTCTCCACTTCTTCCCGTCGTGCAATTATGAAATCAAAATATCTCAGATACTGGTGGTGACGACATTTGGAGTCTGTGCGACTCAATCGTAGCGCTGTTGCAGAGCGGACAAACAATGCGAAGTCGCTGTGGAACATCCTCTGGTGAAATACGAAGAGGAATAAGATTAAGACAGTTAGGAGAATTTTGTGTCTCTAAGACTTTTTGTCCGTCTCCCCCCCCCCCTGCAGCTGCCACAGGAGACATCCCCGCCTACCAGCTGCGGTCGCCGAACTCGGGCCTGGCGCAAAGCATCGTGATGGCCGCGTCCCCGGGCACCATGCAGAGCCCGCCGACACACCACACCGAAGAGGTCACCCGCAAGAGGGAGGTCCGGCTGATGAAGAACAGGTAGGAGCCGGCGTTGGTAGCAAAAGAGAAAGTGATAGAGATGTTTGTGATTTCTGAAAAGTACAGAGTTCCTTATGTGCATTGGGCAATTATTTGAAAACACAGTCACTACAAGTCTTTACAAGAATATATAAATTGTCCATGGCCTTAATTTGCTGCTTCTTATTTGTTTTTAATGAAAATACAGCTCAGATTTTTTACTGTTTTCCTACTTTTATTGATTCGACTGTGACTGTAACTTTGTCCAAAGTCTGTCGGGTGAAATCAACACTTTTTTCAGATGTGTATGAATCTGTATTGTTCATTTGTGACAAGAACATGCTGCAGCAGGTTAATAAAAACATAAATATGCACAAAAAGGACGAATAAAACGTGAACTTGTGCATAGTTTGCATTTTATCTGAAGGTGCATTTTCCTAAAAACGTGTTTTCCTCCTCTGTTCGTCTCCAGGGAGGCGGCTCGTGAGTGCCGCAGGAAAAAGAAAGAGTACGTCAAATGTTTGGAAAACCGCGTGGCCGTGTTGGAAAACCAAAACAAGACCCTGATTGAAGAGCTGAAAGCACTGAAGGACATTTACTGCCACAAAGCCGAGTAGCGGCGGCTGTTCGTGGTCACGGGCCGAAGACGGTGGCGTTTTCAAACTGCTGCAGAAAAACAAACACACACGAAAAAGAAGAAAAGAAAAGACTCTGGATCAAAAGAACCGCCCCGACCGTCGCCGCTCCTCCGCTCGGGCCCGGTTCTCACGAATCCAAAAGTGTCGCGGGGAATTCAACCAGCTTGTGCTTGGCAGTTTCGCTCTCGTTCTTAAGCTTGTGCTCTTTTGCATGTGAAGACTCAGAGTGTCGTACACACTACGCTTGCTGTCGCCGCCGTGCACAGGCTGAAAGCTGACGAGGAGGAACAGGAAGCGGAGATACAGGTGCTTCCTGAAAATGCACAGAGATTTCGAAAAAGAAAAACCCTTTTGCAGGTCAGCCAGGTCCGCGACCCGCAAGTTTCTGCAAGGGTCGGACGGAGTGCACACCCAAAAAAAAAAGAAGCTACGCTGATCCACCACCAGCAGCTGCAAACCAGGCAACTCGCCCATGTTTACCACCCGAGTACGTCACCTGTGTCTTTACGCTTCTGTTCTTGGTTGTTTCATTCCTTTATGCAAAAACACATTTAGGGAGAAACGTCCTCCAGCGTTTTGTGATTGAAGTGGATCCCGTCGACCTGTTCCCAGTTTGCATAAACACACTTGATTCGTTTTGGGGCTTCAAGCAAAAGACACGTTTGGCTTTTTAATGCACAGAACTTCAAACACTTCCCTCAAGCCGATGTCGAGGGGCATTAATGTGAATCCAAAAGAGTCTTTTTCATCACTAAAAGCACAGGAAGGACCAAAGTGTCAGTGTGGATCTGATTCGAATTTGTATTCTATCGCAATTTATTTAAAGAATTTCACTCCACACGTTTATATATACATGAAGATATATATATATATATATATTCTATAAAGCAAATGTTACCGATTAAGAAAATACAATCATCAAACCTCAGTTTTGTAAGAAAAACTTCTTAAAATGAGGAACAGTTGTGCTTTACTCTCACGCAAGCATGATTTCTTTTTGTGTTTTTTTTTTTTTTTTTTCAAATGATGGATCTCCGTTGTGGAATTAAAGTGTATTTGATTATGGCTGGATATTAAAAATACTCTGTTTAAAGGGTGACGCCAACTCTTTTTTTTTCCTCTCTTTGTTTCCCCTAACTTTTATTTTCATGGGATCTCTCTCCTCTCCTCTCTCGTGTGTTTTGGTGGTTTCACAAGAAGCGCTGGTTGTTGATGCAGTCGCTGAGTCGGTTCCACGGAATCTGTTTTCGACAGAGAGAGAGAGAGAGAGAGAGAGAGAGTGAGAGAGAGAGCGAGAGAGTGAGAGCGTCTCGGTAGCAGTTGACAGATGTTGACAGATGTTGAGCTCGGTGACCACCGTGTGAATCCTCCTGTGCCGCAGCAGTCGTGATTTTAAACCACCCAGACGACCCGGCCCCGGTTTGTGTTCCCAGCTGAACGCTCCGTCTCCTAACTTCCACACCACACAGCAGGAGGCCTGAAGACTTAGCTCGATATCAGTTGTTCTGTATGTAGTTGTTTTTTTATTTGTTGTTGTTGTTGTTGTTGTTGTGCCGTTTTTCAAATGGCTCCATCTTTTATCCCCGGTGTACTTCCCTGTTTGACTTGTAAAAAAAAAAAAATCAAAACTATTTTTTCTTTGTTTGTCTAATAAAATGTTCAAATGTGACGTGGAAACACGAGCCCGAGTTTCATGTTGGTGCAAAAGAGGACAAAGTTCTGTGAAGTGGTTTTTGCTGTTTGTTTGTTTATCAGCAGGATGACGCAAAAAAAGTCCAGAATGGTTTTCCACAGAACTTGGACGGGGACGGGACGCGGGCCAAGAAATAACCAATGACGTTCTGGTGCAGATCCGGACAATCGGGCGGATCTATGAGTGTGCAGCTCGATTTGGTTGTTTGATTTCTCATTTCACTTTATTTATTCCATCACTTTCTCTCACTACTTATGTCAAAAGATTTAAAAAACACACAAAACGTGAATAGAATACAAGCTGCACACACAAAACAAACACACAACTGGCATCAAGGCCAAAGTTTGCACTGTTGTGCTTGTCATGGACTTTATATAAAGATGGACGACATGAAACCAAAGCATCTCAAACGCCCCCTGGTGGCCGCTGTTTGTCAAGTTTCATGTTTCTGATAAGTTCAGTTTTAATTTGCTGTTTGAACTTCATGATTGACAGCTGAGACTGCGTGTTCGAGGTCACACAACTAGAACCGATGGAACACACCAGGTTGTGTGTTTGTGAATGTTAACATTAAAATCAGTACATTTTTAAGAAAGTGTTGAAAAAGGTAAACATTAATAGGACGTCATTCTGAAACCAGCTCAGATCCCAGGAGCTGGTAAATAATTATACTTTTTGAAAATGAGTAGTTTCCATAGCAACCCCTGGTGATACAGCACTGATCGTGATGATGGTGATATAAGCAGAGATGATTTGTGTGTGTTGATAGCCTCACACGTGTGTTGAAGCACATAATGAAACAACTGCACAACTGCACTGAAAACAACAACACACATCTGCTTTATTTCTTCATCCGTCACAGACTTACACTCGGCATGAACACATAAAACTACACACACACACACACACACACACACACAACACACACACGGGGGTGAATACATTGAACAGGAGAACACTGTGAAACCTTGAAACTTCTCTTTATCAACAGAAAACCTTGCAGCTCCTGAAGCTTCAGTCTCTTCAACGCTCTGCTCTCCTTCCTTTGATTTCATATTCCACTCCCTGTTCAGCTCGTACGAGTCGAGTAACCTTTGTTTACTTCATCGAAGCAAATGTGGAAAAACGTATAATAAGTGTTTTTGCTCTCTCTGTCACGTCGATCGCTGTTTCAAACTTGTCATATTTCATTTTCAAAAGTGTTTGTCCAAACTTTAAATCCACTCGCATTCACTCTCTCTCTCTCTCTCGGAGGTGAAAAGTGGCAGCGTGGGCGTCTTTTTAATATTTAATTTGGCTTTTTTTTTTTTTTCAAACATCTACATGGCCTTTTGGTCCAGTGTGGCTGCAGTGGAAATTTCCACACAGAGAAAGGAGATGAGGACGACTGCCATGACAACACACACTCAGAGGTTCAGTGAGCGGAGGAGGACCTCTCCTGGGCAACACGCGCTACTACAGCTGGAAACATCACGTCACAACAGGAACTCACGCTGGAGAATATTTAATATTTAACAGTTTTTTATGTCCTTAGCCAGAGGTCAGAGGTCATCTGTCCCAGATCTGCACCGTGTGATGCACTTTTTAATCCAAAGAGGAGATGTTTGTGAACTATTACACTCACGATGCAGATTGTTGTCTTGCACGAGTTAGTAAAAAGCAAATTCATCTTTAGGGTCAGATTGAACATCGTGTTTTTCTTATTTTCGATTATATCCGACTTGTTTCTCAAGCTTCCAAAAATATACAAGCAGATCAATAAACACTTTTTAAATGATTAAACCATGACCGAACAAAGTCATTTCATAAAACATGAGTTAAACTTTTATTTTGACTTCTCTCAGATCCGTACACGTGCAGTCCTGCGGGCTGGCCAGCAGGTGTCACCCTTTTAACCGAGTCAAACTCTTTAAAAACTTCAGAACTAATTTTCCCATTTTGATTCGAGGAGGTCGAGAGCTTCAGAAAACTACAAAAATGGAAACTTTAGACTGAGAAACAAAACAATTCTGTTTAAGAATTAAAATTTAACCCCAAAACAAATGATTTAGCGTTGTTTAATTATCGAGCGTCTTGTTTTGGTTTAAACATCTGATCCCAGTTTATTAATCTGCTGCATCATCTGGGAAACATTAATCTTTGCTGAGGCCTCTTTGACATTGTTTTATATTAAATATGATAATTATAAAAAATATAACCTTACTCTAATTCTTTACACATCTGAGTCTGAATCTTATGAAGAAACTCAAATATACTGAATACTATGAATATTATGTGGGATCAATTTATTGTAAAAATAATAAAAATAATAATAAGCACACAAATGGAAATCAAATGTGTTTTCTGTTAACATTGTGTTCCCTTTATTGACCCAGATGTTGGGGAGCCGTGGCCTGATGCGCCAGATGTGCAGCAGCAGCAGCCTGAACCAGCTCCGTCATCGCCGCCTCCATCTCGCTGGGAACCACCCCCTTGAACCGGAACCTTTTCTCCGGGCTGGCAGCCTCCCCCGTCGGCCTCTCTCTCTCCCACAGCTCCCATCACACCACCACCCACCACCAGCGTGCGCCCCCACGGCCGCGTCCTGGTTCCCGATGCCGGGCTCCTCCTCGGCGGCGGCGGCGGCGGACGAGGCTCGCTCCCGGTTGTAGTGACACCTCCATCCCCCCCCCCACCCCCCCTCCGACGGCCCCCCTGCGCGCGCGGACACCGACGGTTGACGACAGGAGGCTCCATGGACGCTGCGACACGGACGCACCCGACGAGTGCGCGTGATCCGCGGTGACCGGGGGACTCTCTCTGTGTGTGTGTGTGGGTTGGGTTGGGTTGGGGGTGGGGGGGGGAGTTTGGAGACCCGGCGGTCCTCGCTCCCATCTCGGCGGAAGTGCCCGGAGAACGCGCGGCCTGCCTCCCGGGGCCGGCTGAGGGATGGGGAGCACCACCTCATGCTGCGTGTCCGCCAGCCCCAAGCTCCGCAGGAATGCCCACTCGCGGCTGGACTCGTACCACCAGGAGTCGGACCTGAGCCGCGAGGAGACGGGATGCAACCTGCAGCACATCAGCGACCGGGAGAACGTCGACGGTAAAAAGACACACACACACACACACGACACACACACACACACACGCACACGCACTTATAACGGGTGGTGGAGCTGTGAGCGCGAGAGGAGACACGAGAGCAAAAACTCAGGGGATAAAAGTTATGAGATGATCCAGCACCGATAGAAAAACTGATATTATAAAGTTTTATTTTCACTTTTACTGTTGGAAAAATACAACCAGACAATAAGTTGTGGATCAAAACAAACAACATTTTGGAAAAACAAGAATGAAATCCATAGAACAGTGTATTAGAATATAAAGAATATATATATAAAAAACATCTACCTACTAATTCCACAAACGTCTTTCTGTCTCTACGTGGATCATATCGTCATATTTGCCCCGAATTTTGTGCGATTTGATCACGAACTACCTTCGATATAAATACAATTCGAACAAACAAGCAACCAGGTAGGATGAACCCTTTTACTAACTTCACTCTGCACCATACTCCGTTTATTAAAAGCTCTGCACACAACGTCCAGCACACAAACAATATTAAAAGTGACATTAATGCTAAAAACAGGCGCTGCTCTAGTAAACTTTAATATCTATTCAATAAATATATACTGTGTTTTATAGCCTGGTGACAGTAAACACTGAAAAGGGGGCTGATGCTATATTTCACGCTCATTAGTGAATCTTGAACGATAACTCGTGACCTCTTCTAACTCTGGCCCTGTCTCACATCCCGGGGAAACTGCTGCCGCTTCGCCCTCGTCCGTCAGTTTGACATCGAGAGGCCGGCGCACATGGAACCAGTGGTCAGCACGGGCCCGGGCACATGGATCAGTCGTGTGTCCATCCCCCCCCCCCCCATGTGTCCTTGCAGGGGAGATGATGTGTGTGTGTGTGTGTGTGTGCACACGGAGCTGCAGACAACATCCTGCTCACGAGGGGCAGACTCCTTTGTGCTGCTCTTTGTTTTCGGCCTGCGCATGAAAGAAACTGCAACTATGGAACGCAGCCCCCTCCACTGACACATGCTAATATGCATTACAATCGGGCCTTTCACGCCGGAGAGTGGCGGCTAAATGGGCGGCCTATTCGCCGCCAGCAGCCCGGCGTCACGTAGGAAATTGGTTTTCTGAGAAAACTGTACGAGACCCCCTTTTTGTGTTGTTGAAATGTTATTCCTTTATGACTCACTATCAGGAAACCGGCCTCTGTATTTTCAAGGCCAACAGTTGGCAGGGATTTTAGGAATTGTTGTTTTCTTTGCCCTAGAATGAGCCTTTATATTTAAATACTTTATATTTACAATACTTTATATTTACATACTTTATATGTACATCAGGAGCGGCTCCTCTCTACGGAGGCAGCCATGTTTTTTTTTACAGTAGCCCAGACTGGACAAACTAAACCTTTTTGAGTTTTATGACAGCTGAAGCTACCACAGGTTCTCTGTCATGTTTGGAAGAGGAGGGTGAGGTGGAGGGGTGTTCAGCTGCAACTTGACACTTCACCACTAGAGGTCACTAAATTCTACAGTCGCCTAGAAAGGACAAAACAGAGCCCTTTCGTGTTTTTATGTAATCTGAAGCCCTTCATGCTTGGAAGGGAGGGTGATATTCAGTTAGTATCTATTCGCAATATCACGATAAGATGCTGAACCTTGAACGGTGCACGTACATCGTTGCTCCCGGCTCCAAGAAGTTGGACAATATCACGGCAGTGAAGCAGCGTAAGAATCTATGCTAATCGGTGGGTTCCCACATCAGTTGAATTGTGCGTCTTCAGAAGGACTCGTGTGAAGCTGCTCTGTGGAAAGATTTATAAGTTTCATATATTCTGATCTGCACAGTTCCATGTTCAAACGTAGCATATCTGTCGTAGTCATTGACTCTATTAAGGATTCTGTTTACTTAAAACAACGTGTTCAGCGACGTGAAAAGCATGTTTGCATCTTTACTGTATCGCACAGTCGGCTCCTCACAGAATTCCTGTTACTGCAACTAACGCTGGAGAAAAGCTCAAACTCAACCTACGTCCCGACCTCCAAACAGCTGTTCACCCGCTGCATGACGTGGGCGTGTGATTGTCGGACTGTGCAGCAGTTTGTTGGGTTCGGACGCAAACAACCAGAATGTCCTTTGGGTTTGAATCCGGCTTTGACACGACGAGTTCAAGCTGTCTCATCCCCGTGATCGCACCGTGTCGGCGTGGGGAAGAACCTGCTGTCCATTGATCAGCGATGTCATTTCCTCTTGTAAACTTGCAACTTACACTCTGTATGCAATTTGTGGAGGCCATTACCCAGAGTGCTTTGGAGTACAGCGGGTGATTATTCTGTTATTGTGGCTCCAGTGTCAGTGGCAGGGTTAAGTCCTATAAGTGCCGACGTTGCACAGCAAAATGTTTTGGATCATTACTTCAGAAGCAGAAGTCTGAGTCTGGAGGCAGATGCTCGTCTCCCGAGCAGATGAAGTGTCGAAGGCGGATGCTCGACGTTCAGCCGTCGCTTCTTGACGGAGCTGAAGACGAGTCGTGCTGAGAGGCCGTCTGTCTCCGCGCTGCCGGGATGGAAACCGGAGCGTGTCTAATGGCTCGGCTCTGTTACGAGTTCGCAGACAGAATGATGGAGATTAGTGGGCTTCATTAGGATCTGCACCGTCAGAAAAAAAGATCATACACCCCCCCCCCCCACCCCAAAGAAAAGCCCGGAGAGGCAGCTGTGAGCCTGAGTCGCAGCAGATAGGAGGAACCACTGGGGGGGGGGGGGGGGGGACGATTGTCAAGCGTTAACGCCTCAATTAAGAAATGACACGCTGCGTTTCAAAGACATCGTCTGTTCCTGGAGTTAACGAGCGATATGATGCCATAACCCAGAATGGGTCTGCTGCCCTCAACCCAATTAGTGGAAGACGATCGAGAAGCCCTTGGCAGAATTTATTCCAACTCAAGGACGGCCTGATTTAGAATGCGGAGGTCAAAGGTCAAGGTCCCTGTGACCTCACAAAGTGTGTTTATCTTTACACCTCCAGAGGATTCGGTCTAATTGGGCAAATGTGTTCACTTAAGCTCGTGGGTCGACTCCGGTTGCCAACAAGACAGGGAATTAGAAATGAGCTGCTGATGTACAGAGGGGGTGCGAGGATGTGCCGAGCTGAAAGTGCCGCCTCGGGTTTGATCGCCGTCTTACAAGCTGCTTATGGGGAATTATGATTTCTTGTTTGGACGAGCTGTCGCACAGGAAAAGGGATTACAAGGTTCGAGGAGTCATGGGAAACCTGGAAAGACGTGGGATTTTAAAAAAATCGTTGGACTCCTGCTCCTCCTGGAAATGTCTTCAGGAAGGTTTCAGGGATGTTGGAGTCGAACATCATCGTTGGACATTCAGATCGTTTCAGCGAGAGACACTCGTCTGCGTCGGTGGATTTTAGTGGTGGAATCCTCAAATGACCCCCCCCCCCCAGCTCCCGCCTTCTTTCTACGAACAGATAATCACTTCATCACACCCTCGTTTCACCGAGGCCCTCGAAGTCCGTCCGTCCGTCCGCAGCCCAAACCGCCGGATAGAGTTTCAGGAAGAGAGCTTAGTTTGGGGGAAATGAAGGTTCCTGCTCATATTGTCTCAGAGGGGCAGTTATTCCTGGAGAGGCAGGTTTTTTTTTTCAGCATGTGTCAACGAGTCAAGTGCTTTAGTGACGATCTTGTAGAGATGAGCGTTTAAGTTTATTAACAGTAAAGACTCCAGATTAGATGGTTTGAGTCTTTTAGAACGAGGACTCGAACCAGATACCAGATGCTGCGGTGAGAGGGTTTGTCACTAATCATGTTAAAGCAAAGTGATGTCACAGAAACAAATGGAATGTGCAAAACTGTAAAGCAACAGTTGAAGAATTTTTCAAGTCGTGGAACTTATTCAAGCTGCTTTCATGCATGCACGGAAGTCGGAACATTTTCCTGAAATTTGGATTCTGGAGAAGCAAATGCCAAACTAGAGGAAAACAAGTATCCCAGGATGAAAGAGAGAAGAAGCTGCCGCTCTTCTGTTGTGAAGCTGTAGCAGCAAAACTCCAGAATGTGAACAAGGCTGCGTTAAATGATTAAGTTATATATCTGCATAAAAACACACTAAACTGCACATGTCACCGTCTTCACTTTCATTTATTCAGTCAAATAATGACCCACTACATGCTCGATACTCTAAAGGTCCATGTGCCGTAACTCATATACATGGATATACAGTTAATATAATTTACCTCCTTCAGAGTATAAAACTGTTTTGTTAATTTAAACATATATAAGTTGACATGAGGCCAGAGAGAGCGAGAGAGAGAGCGAGAGAGAGAGCGAGAGAGAGAGCGAGAGAGAGAGCGAGAGAGAGAGAGACAAAGCCATCATATGATGAGCGTCTCTCTGACAAAGACGTCTGTGTCTCTCTGCTGAGATCAGTGTTGTTTCCGAGGCGTCGTGTGTCAGCTGATGCTCTTGTGTTTAAGTACAGTCCATGTTCTGTAAGACTGGAAGGAAACTGCCTCCTCTGGGGTTTTTAAACGTGTTAAATATCCACTAACACAGAGTTTATCTTTAGTTTTTAACATGTGATAGATTAGGTGGTTGAATTGTGGAATATAAAACTTGTAGTTGTCGACCTCTTTGTTTTACCGCTTTCTTTTCTCATAACCTATCTCGGTCCTTCCTCTTTTTGAAATGACTCATTCTTCACGTTCCTCTGTCTCTGTTACACATCATCAACCAGTTTGCTTTGCCTCATCTTACTGGTAATGTTCTGTTCTGATGCAGTTCAATCTATTGCTTTTAAAATCCTTTTTAAATCACTGAGACGTCATGATCCTCATCTCTTTCCCTCTTTGCTCCTTCGTCAGAGAAGACAAAACTAAATGTCTGCACACACAGCAAAGGGAATATATAATAATAATAATAACCAAAAAATCGAATCACACATCTTTTTAACCGTGTCGTTTTTTCAACCATGACAGCAATTTGAAAGTTTGGTCCCAGGGAGAATAAAGTAATACAGCAGGGTTTTGCTGAAGTAGCACAAAACCTCCGGTTCTTATCACTGTCAGGCCGCATCAAGCCCAGCTTCTATTTTTACAGCAGCAGCAGCAGCAGCAGTCGTGTGTTTCCCCGGGGACACAGCACGTCTACGAGCTTTACAGGAACCTGAAGGGAAGAAATCTGAGAGTAAAGTCATAATTCTAGAATATCAGAAGATCAATCTGTGTTAAAACGAGCTCCACGTGATTATAAGAACTTTGAAAAGATCGACCTGGAGGAAACTGAGTCTCTTTAGTGGAGTTCTCATCATATTCAAAGAGATTTTGACAATTTCTCCAGAAACAAGGAGATTGACTCTAGATCCAGAAAGAGAGAAACTGGCGAGTAATATGATTTTATCTTTGTAGTATTACTCTCTAAATCTCAGAGTCTGTGTTCTTCAGTATGGTCCTAACCCTCGTGGTAGCATATTGCACCACAGAGGGTCCTTGTTTGATTCATTGACTCGTAATGAGGCCGAGTTTTGCTCCACAGTCGTCACCAGGACCTCGTCCGTCTAATTCCCACTTCAGAGAGACGCGCTGGCTTTGAGCTGCTGCGGCAGAAAACACTTTAACATCTGATTTACATCATCAGGGCCCAGATCTCACAGCCCAGAGTGTGTTCTCATTACGGAACCAATGACAACCAAACACCGGACTGACAACAGCTGAATACGCATCATCTGACTCGGCCTTGTGATCCTCCCCCCCCCCCAACCAAGGGTCAAACGCTGATTGGGCGCTCGGCGTTTTTTCGTGCACTCATTATTCCCATCTTCCTTCACGGCTCATGTGTGTAACCCGTGTGTATTTACTCTCGCTCCCCCCCCCCACATGAAAAGAAACTGAAACCCGGAGGCGTCGAGCTCATTTGTCAGGGACGTCACGGTTTCCCACATTTAGTTATTTTCATACGTCTCCGCTGCTGCTGCTCGTCACTCGAAGTACAGACGTGGGAAATCTGGAATCACTGATGAGACCAGATGGAAATATCACGTCCAGTCAGTTTTCTTCCCGATTTATTAAAAACCGCAGAACGTAGAAGAAAATGTTGTAAATTGAGTTTGGTTTCGCGTTTATTAGGAATTTATTATTGCTTTTAACCCTGAATAACCACACACACACACACACACATCACTTGAAGTCGTGTGTAACCGAACACAACACGTCCTTCACCAATCGCTCACTAATCAATCCTGCATTTGCCTCATTGATTAGCTGCGTACTTGGTATAATGAAGAGGTTCCCGGCCGGGAGAGGGAATAATTAACACCAGCTAATCAATGCAGGGATTGTGTTTAGAGAGGAGCCAGTTCAAACTGGAATATAAACCCCCGACCGGACAAAAATCCTACGTTACGTTTACTTATTGGTGTGTGTGTGTGTGTGTTTGTGCACGTGGGAGCTTTCTCTTCCAGGAATACGGGGCTGTATGCATGTGTGCACAGGTTAGTTGTGTTTGTTTAACCTCGTTCTTTACCACTCTGGGCCTGTGTGTGGTGTGTGTGTGTGTGTGGTGTGTGTGTGTGTGTGTGTGTGTGTGTGTGTGTGTGTGTGTGTGTGTGTGTGTGTGTGTGTGTGTGTGTGTGTGTGTGTGTGTGTGTGTGTGTGTGTGTGTGTGTGTGCCTGTGTGCCTGTGTGTGTGTGTTTTTTACAACAGTATGAGGCCAGTTTTAAAAAACGTCCTGTTGTTTGTCGGGGACGTGATGATGAAGATTAACACGAGCAGCCGGGCTGAATCCTGATTTTATTGCAAATTGGACACTTTATGAATCTATGAATGAATGAAATTCGACCAGAAATCCAGGATCTGACTGGTCGAACTGGAATCATGATGAGCAGAAGAGAAATCCCCCCCCCCCCCCCCGTGAGGAAGTTGTGTATTAATATTATTGACATGTGCATTTCAGGTTATATCTCAACGTGTGTTAAACATTTCCCAGTAATCCGAACTCCCGTCTAACACGAAACCAGCGGAGATTAACACACGCGTGACTGACCAGTGGAGACAGCGAATCAGGGCTCATGCTTCCACAGGCTCCAACAACAACAGTGGATAACGTTCCTCTGGCTGCACACTGTGGACGTGCAGCTGCTTTCAGAGGCTGAGGAGAGTCCTCGTTTAAAGGAGACGTCGTCTGCTCGTCCTCAGGTTTATGATTCTCATCGGTGTTACGACTGTAAAATGTTTTTCTTGCTCTAATGTTCAGAGAAAACACGTCACTTTCCTCAAACTGTCCCATCGCTGCAGCTCCTCCTTTCAGCCTCGGCCTCAAACACCCCCTGTCTCTTAAAGAGTTCATACAGAGCAGGTCTGAAAGCAGCTCAACACAACCCGGTGGGATGCTTGATCGTCACTTTGAGAATTGAATGGATGTGTTTCGCTGGTACTGATCAGTTCAATACTGCAAATCTAACATTTGTCCTTCAGGAGGCAACAGAGCCAAAACACTGAGCCGCGTGCAAAATGTGGGGAAGTGGTTAAGAAAAGGTTGAAGCACATTTTGAAGTGCGAACAAATAAGCGTGCTGGAAACACGACGTTCTGGATGTGGCTGCTCGGAGCCGGGTGTGCGCCGGCTGCTGATTCATTATGTAACGCAGGTGCCGGCTGATGGGTCAGCCGAGCCTCTCCCGTTTCACCGGCCAGGTGCCGAGCACGAGTCTTCGTTAACGTTTACCTGAGGTGGTGGAATATCACATATCAACACTCGACACCCCCGCTGCTGTGCATTCTGGGAATTCCAGCAGGTCGGCCCTTGTAGATCAGGTCCAGTCAGATTTATTCAGAAATGAAAGCATGTAAAACCAACTTTAAACACACAAAGCATTTGTAGTTTTATACCTTACATGTGTGTGTATATATATGTAAATGTGTAATTACTTGTGTGAGGCTACAGAAGCCGCTCCCACTCAGACGTGATCAGGCTCTTCCAGCGTCGACGTTGTGTTTCCTGGATCTGGATCTGTGTTTGTTTGAGTGCTGGGTGAGAAGAAGCCTCAGTTTATTAACCTCCGTTATCTGTGTTATCAAAGCAGCTGCTGCTTTTTACTGCTTCCTTACAGGCAGCGAGGCAGCAAAGCGTTTCTTGATGTTTGATCAGATGCACACACACACAGACACACACACGCACACACACAGACACACACACACACACAGACACACACACACACATGCGCCCTCGGGCCATGATGAAGTTTAGATTAGCTCTGGACTGAAGCATGAATCCTCTCTGCACGTGTGGATGAACATAAAAACAACTCGGCTGCTTCACCTTATCTTCAATTCGGCGACTGACGTTCCTTCATCTCTGTCGGGCTCAACACAAAGATCTTCATTTTCATTCATTTTGATTTTTAAAAAGTTAAATTTCAGTTGTTGAAAAGCTGCAGGAACTGAATCTGTTTTGTTGTAAGTCACAGAACGAACCTCAACAACCCTCTTTTCTTGGCCTGTATATATTTCAGGAACATGTAAAGCTTCAGCTGTGACGTGTCTCACCGCGTGGTCGCCACCGTGTGCTTTGTGTGTTTTCAGAGCTGAACATGGAGTACAACCCGTCGGACCATCCGCGGGCCAGCACCATATTCCTCAGCAAATCCCAGAATGACGGTTAGTGCCTTTGATTCAAAGGATTCAATCTGTGTATTTATTTATTTTTATTCACACCGAACAACGACCGAGACCCTTGGGAGAGATGAGGATCTGTAGAGGAGATTTTCTCATCGCTGGTTGTTTATGGTAATGTTTGCAAATGTATGCGACGGCCTGAGGCGTCTGAGCGAGGGGGGGGGGGGGGGGGGGGGGGTGTCTCGGATCCACCGCAGCACAAGATCAGCGTTGGTCTTAACGGCCGGAGGAGCAAACAGGGAGACAACTCCGGCTCTGTGACGTTGCAACTGATGGAAACTGATTCTGATAAATGCTGTTTCCTGTTCAATCAATCCCTCACATTTCATACACGTTCATATTCGAGGTTGTTTTGCATCAGTGGATTTAATCAATGGACTCAGAGTTGTTTTTTCTCATCACCGTCGATGGTCACATGTGATTCTCCCTCGTCCTCTGGCCTTAAGGAATAAAGCTGATGTTGTTTTTTATTATTGTTTTTTTAAATTCGACAAATCCACAGAAGAAACCAAAACCAAGAGTAAATTCATATTAGCAGCAAATATTGTCTGTATACTCAAAATGTACCTGAGTAAATATTAAACTGAGAAGGTTCCTCCACGTTGAGGAACCCTCGAAGGTTCCTCTGGGTTCCTCTGGGTTCTCAGACTGTATATTACCTCACATCTGAAACTGTTTCTGCTGCCGTCACTTCATGAGAATCCATGAGTGCAACTAGAATAAGGTTTTTGGTTCCTCTTTTTTTCAGAGGTGCCTGTCAGGAACGGTGAGTGTGACTTTGTCTCCCTCTGGTGGTGTAACAGCACCTTTTCTTCTCCCTGACTCTCTATTAACTGTCTCTGCTCATTGTGTTGTTATAACAGGAGCTTTTCATTGTGACTCTTGTGTGTGTGTGTGTGTGTGTGTGTGTGTGTGTGTGTGTGTGTGTGTGTTTGACCTGTGGTGAGAACATCGTGTGCAGCTTCTGTCTTCGTCTTTCTGTCCACGCAGAGAAAAAGGACATTTATTGACAAAACCTGTGTTTTTCTTTATTTTTCCCCAAAGTGCACGAAAAGCGAAAGAGCCTCTTCATCAGTAACGTGAGTGTGCGAAATCTAATCCACGTTATTTCACACTAGTTCATGTTTGTTTTTCCAGACTCATTAAAGCAGATATTTAATTTGCTGCTTTGTGTTATTTTAATGAGAAGTGTGCGACGTCACATCCTCAGGTCTCAGCTGGTGATTCTCGTTCCCAGCTGTGAGGCCCCGACGTGTTTTATGTGGGTCAGACAAAAACATGTACACTCTAATAACACTCACGTGTGTGTGTGTGTGTGTGTCTGTCTGTGTGTGTGTGTGTGTGTGTGTGTGTGTCTCTGTGTGTGTGTGTGTGTGTGTAGCATGGAACGTTGAGGCGGAAGTACAGCTCCTGCTCCACCATCTTCCTGGACGACAACACCGTCAGCCAGCCCAACCTCAAATACACAATCAAATGGTTCGAACACAACAACAAACAAACACAACAACAACAGAATTAATTGATCTGCCTGATTCATATTAACACTTTCTGTTCTTTCTCTTTTCAGTGTAGCTCTGGCAATTTACTACCATATAAAAAACAGGTGAGAATCCTCGTTTCAACATGTCGACGATGAGCTCGCGGTATTTTCTGTGAATCACAAGATGTAAAAGCAGAAACCTGTTTGAACCTTTTAACTGCAGTCTGGTTCTGTATGTACACACAGAACTATATATACATAGATGGGAATTTAGTGATAAGACTTTATTAATCCCAGACTTCAGACTTGAAAGCTTTTAATTAAATATTAAAAATCAACCTTGCCACTGTTTTGTCTGGCTCCAGGGACACAGATGGAGGAATGCAGCTGGACATATTCGATGAAAAGCTTCACCCTCTCACCGTAAGATTCATCGTTTCACTTTCTTTTTCATGGTTTTGTAATCTTTGAACTTCCAAAATTAACAAAAAGCCTTTTATTAATCCCGGTATAAGTCATTACTCCAGTTTGTCTCCTTTTCTATCCACCTCTTTGGTTTCAATCTTCTGTTACGTTCTCTCTGCTCTCACCCTCCATCCCTTTTCTTTCCTTGCTCTCCTCTTTCTTTACCTTCCTCCCATCACCATCACATTTCTTCCTCCCCTCCTTCCTCGCTCCTCCCCTCCTTCCCCGGCCGTCACCCTTCCCCCCCCATCCTCTCTTTAACTCCTCTCCTCCCTTCCTCCAGAAATCGGAGTTGCCGCCCGACTACGACCAACAAGACCCGGAGCAGCGGCACATCTACCGCTTCGTCAGGACGTTGTTCAGCTCCGCCCAGCTCACCGCCGAGTGCGCCATCGTCACACTGGTGAGATTCTTCACCCCCCCTCGTCGTCCACACACACACACACACACACACACACACACACACACAGTTTTGCCTGCAGGGGAACGTGCAGCCTGATGCATTGAGACAAGTCAGGGATGTGTGTAAATTGATGATGTGACCGCGCTGAGACTCCGAGAGCAGCGGTGAATGTAGGATGTCACAGAGCAAACCGAGTTTATTCCTCCTGACGGCACCGCGGAGCGATCAGGAGTTCCTCCACCTTACTCAGAACTTTGTAGGTCACGCTGCTGAAAGATCCCAGAGTCCAAACCTTTACCATCTCTTTGGAGATGAACGTTTTGGCTCTTCTTCGTCTATTTGAATCATTTCTGTGCATGTGTGGGGGGGTGTAGGTTTACCTGGAGAGGCTCCTGACCTACGCAGAGCTCGACATCAGCCCGGGGAACTGGAAGAGGATTGTTCTGGGCGCCATCCTGCTGGCGTCCAAGGTCTGGGACGACCAGGCCGTCTGGAACGTGGACTACTGCCAGATCCTCAAGGACATCACTGTGGAGGACATGTGAGTGACAGGCGGCTGGAGGTCGTGAAGAAACGCGAGGGATATTAAATTCAGGATTAGAAATCATATCAGGATTAGATGTGGAGGGATAATCTCGAAGATGAATCAAGGATAAAATGCTTTTTCCTGTAGATTGTGTTTTACATGCAGAATAGAGGACAGACAAATGGGTTTTTAGAAATGAATCCCAGGACCGGATCAGATGAAATGAGGACGACGTCCCGTTCGGTATCTACAGAGGTTTATGTTTGAAAGGCCTTGGCTCGGTGTGGTGATGCAGAACCTTTTGTGAATCCTCCTTGTGAACAGGAACGAGTTGGAGCGACAGTTTCTGGAGCTGCTGCAGTTCAACATCAACGTGCCGTCCAGTGTCTACGCCAAGTATTACTTTGACCTGCGGTCGCTCGCCGAGTCCAACAACCTCAGCTTCCCCCTGGAGCCGCTCGGCCGGGACAAGGCCCACAAGCTGGAGGTCGGGAGCCTTTTATTGTTTTTTTAATAATTGTGTTGTTCATCTTTCTTTTTCTAACGCGCGACAGGCTTTTCTTTGTGGTACCTATCGGTTAAAAAGAAAGTTTTCACCTAGATTCCCTCACTTTCTAACCGGACAGATTCTATAAAACCTTAATACTCAAATATACATAATTTTCGTTATTGAAATGTGTGTGTGAGTTGATAAAAGCTCCTCCTCTCTCCAGGCTATGTCCCGAGTCGGGGACGACCGGTACAACGACCTGCGGAGGAAGGCCAGGAAGCGCTCGGCCAGCGTGGACAATCTCTGTGGGATCCGATGGGTTCCGGCGATTCTCTCCTAACCACTAATCAACTGCCATTTACCACAGACGCTAACCGGGTGGAACACGTGACAGACGCAGGTTGATGGGGAAAGAGAGACGAAGTGGAAGTGGAACAGTGTGTGAACCTGGAATCAGCCTCTGGGCCGCACGTCTCAGACGGCGGGCCACGTCTGTGCTCGTGGCCGATGTGGTGAACTCCGGAGAGACTCCGACGCCTTCACAGTGCCTCAGCTCCGCAGCGACAGAGAGAAGGAAGTTCCTGGTTCGTTCCATCGCCGGTGACTTCTCCTGACGGCAGAGCGACCCTGCCTTAATGCAAAGACTTCAACGACCTGCCTTTCAGACGTTTATTTATTTCACCCCCCGGTGTTTTTTCTCCCGACTTTTCAGCCGCTGCAGTCGTCTGATCCCCCTAACATTTCAAAAACTTTTTTGAATTTGTACCCGACTATTTATTTTTCCTTTGACGAGTCTTAGAGTAATAAAAGTGTTAGCAAGTTTTTTTTTTCTCTGGAAATCTTTGTCGTTTTCGAGGTTCACGGTGTTTCTGGTGTCGCTCTTGTTACTCAGGTCTGTGTCGTCTCGTCTCAGTGACGGGGAAACGTTTCCCCCAGTTTAGGATTCAGCTGATTTTGGTTTTATCTGAACATTTCTTTCAAGTTTCAGCAGTTTATCAATTTTTTTTCCTGAAGCCACGTTGAAATTTCGAGCTCCGAGTGGAGTTAACGCAGCTTTCTGTCGCCATCTAGTGGATGTTTGAGACAACTACCACTTCAGGGTTGGGGAACGTTAAAAGGGACAATTCACCCAAAGTGGAGATTTGAATAGTAGTTTTATTTCTTTCCTTCATTCAAGAAGTTCCAATGAACTGAACATCTCAAAACAAACAGTTCGAGCACGTCTCCTTAAATACAATGAAGCTGGACTCAAATACTCACACTCGTAAATATCCGGCTCCTAAATTTGATTTATTTTCATCAAGATCCACAAATTATTCCCTGGGAAATATGTGAAACTATCAAAAACAATGTTAAAGAAAGAGAAAACCGAAAAATCCTCCACAAAATGTCAATAAAAATCGGTGGAGTCGTTTTTTCCATAATCCTGCAGACACACATAAATACCAGTCCCTTAAACATGTCTGATTTTGAGTTATTCCCAAAGAAGAAATGGAAAAATAGAATCCTGGATCTGTGCTACAGTTTTAATGAATCCTTCACAATGTGTAAATGTTGTGGTAGTTTTGTGTTCTCCTGCGGACAGACACACAAAGAAACAGGGACGGAAACACAACCTCATCGGTGGAGGAGGTAATAAAACCTTCTAGATGTCAGTGAGGAAAATATGTGCAACGGTAAAAAAAAACGAGGGAAGCTGATTACAAATGTATTTAAAGTTAAATAAAGTAGAAGTTCAACCTTAAAAACTCACAGAATAACCACAGGAGTGACGTGAAGAGCACAACCTGCAGTGTTAAAGAGCCTGAGAACAGAACATGACTCTGAAATAAAAACATCTCTAGTCTCATAAGTGTCACGTTCACTGACCCGAGTCTTTATTACGACTGATCTCTTCGTGTTGATGTGTCAGTGAACAAATAGTTTCTTGAATAAATCCATAAAAAAAGTGGGTTTTCTAGAGTACGACTACAGAGCAAAGTGAAACAGGACGTTAACACAAGGTCGACTTTTCATCTGCGGACGCAACCAAAGAAAACGGCACAAACGTGGGTTTGAACCAACGACCGTGTTTCCCTCGGAGTCGAGAGGATTGAGAGAAAGTCACTTTATTGTCGACCGAGCACAAAGATATTCATTCGTCGTCGTAAAAAATGAAAAGAGGAAAAATATAAATAATTTCCCTGCACTTGTTTAAAGTCTAAGAAAACTGCTGAAGTATTTACAATTTATATTTTTATTGTATTTCCATCATGCATCTGATTTCAAGTTAATCTCTTCGGACAAATAACTGATCAGAACTGAAGCAGCACAATTATTTTGCTAATTAACTTTGTACAGTAAAAGAGTGAGAACGGAGACAGGACCATTGTGACTCGTTCATATTGTTGACTTGTGTTTCTAATAAAATAAAAATGCTCTTGTCTAATAACGCCGAGTCTTCAATAAATCGAGCTGAAGATTTTCTGCAGGACCACAGAAGTCTTTTTGGTTTCACGGGCATTAACATTAAGTTTTCAGTGTTTATTAAAGTAATGAGCACATAACTTTATCTGCACCACTCGTGGATATCAGTCGCTCACGTGTCACATTTCTTTCATCGAGGTCCATGAGATCCATGATCCTGCTTCTGGATCAACGCCGGAATTCATCATAGGGTCGAGTCCCACCGTCCCACTAAGTTTTGTGGAAATCCCTTTTGTAGTTTTTGCGTCATCCTGCTGACAAACAAACACACAAACAAACACACAAACAAACACACAAACAAAACTAGAATGAAACTAGAATGAGACTCGGCGACTAGATTCTCCTCCACATCTTCTCTAGATCCTGATTTTTATTCAGATTAACGAAGACCCATGAATTATTCATAAAAATAAGCAAAAGAAAAAACCAACACTGGTCCCATCCTTCCACTGAAACACTGTTTGTCTTGTTAAGAGGTTATTACCCTGCCACAGTTTGACTGGCACCTTGACATCCCAACAATGCTTTGACGGCAGCCTGGTAAGAATAGCTGCCTGCAGGTCCTGGCCCCTGCAGGCGGGTCCGAGAGGCAGGAACAGGACGTTAGAGGTGACTGTGGTTAGTGGGGGGGCGGGGGGGGCGTACGTTTGGACCAGCGGAGCAGGGGACAGCGACACAGCAGCACGTCCACCCAAGTTCTCCAAGCCGTCTTCTGAACCAGGAGGATGATGGGAGCGACGGATCTACTCTTCATCACCATCAGTCACAATGTGTCCTTCATCGGTGAGTTAGAAACTGTTTTACAGCTCTAACTAAAAAGTAGTTGGTTTATCCCTTATGTTTCTAACTCACCTTATGGCTGAGCTTTGAAAGTTATTAAGTTATTAAACCAGTCCACTGATGGACTGGTCCAGAACATGTGTAGTGGTAACACATCTCAGAATAGTCCGGACGTGAGGAGACAAATGCAGGAATAAACTTTTCAAGGTCAGGAAAAGAGCTGATTTGATTTTGGCTAAACTAGTAAAAAGATATAAAAGCATGTGCTTCAAAATTCAGATGTGAATCAAATGTGATACTGAAGGTTTTTTTGGCTGTGGATTAATAAACAGTCAGAGATTATTACTAATTTAGTTTGTGAGTCATTTTATATTTATATGTTCGTGTTTGAAAGCTGCTGCACAAATAAAGTTTATCGTAAGTTATTCCAGGTTTATAACACAAATGTCTTTTTACCCATTTTAGTTTCCCTTATGGACAATAGATAAGTTTTGCATTGTAATTGTCAGTTGTGTTATATTTGGCCTCAAGATATTTCCTCCTCATTTACTTTTTATTACTTTCTGTCAAGGTTTTCCCAGATGAGATAATAAGATATCATCACTGACCCTCATTACGTTGTTTGTGACTCGTTGCTTTTCTGTTTCAGGCAAAACGTGGTGGACGCTGATGCTGCTCCTCCGTGTGCTGCTCGTCCTGCCGGCCGGCTTCAGCCTCTTCAGCGACGAGCAGGAGCGCTTCGTCTGTAACACCATCCAACCGGGCTGCTCCAACCTGTGTTTCGACGCCTTCTCTCCCGTGTCCGTCCTCCGGTTCTGGTTCTTCCACCTCATTCTTCTCTGTCTGCCACATGTGCTGTTTGCGACCCACGTCCTGAACAGGCTGTTGTCGCATCCTTACTTTGGAGGTTCACCGGAGAACTCCAGCTCCTCCAGAGAACTGTCCTTGCATAAAGCTCCTCTCCACGACGCCCCCCGTGCATGGGGAGCGCCTCGCTTCTACTGCGCTTACTTCTTGGCTGTCCTTCTGCGGATCCTCCTCGAGGTGGCGTTCGGAGCAGGCCAGTATTTCCTCTTCGGCTTGTCGGTTCCAAAGAGCTTCCTCTGCTACGAGGCTCCCTGCACATCTGGGGTCGAATGCTACGTCTCCAGACCCACAGAGAAGACCCTGATGCTGAACTTCATGCTGGGCGTCTCCTCCCTGTCCGTCCTGCTCAGTCTGGTCGACCTGGTGAGCTCCGTGAAGGCGATGGTGCGATGGCGGAGGACGAGGCAGATGCTGATGGAGGAGATGAGCAAAGGAGAGCAGAGCAGCACGTTCACGACGACCACCACGGCTGAAGACGCCGATGTTCCTCCAACCAGGAGGATCCTCCCGAGTGGAGGCTCAACGGAGGCCGACAAGGAGGAAAAACACGCCGCTGGTGTTTTGCCAAATGGTGAACTCCTCTCAACAAAAGCAAATGGTGGACCCCCCCGTAAAACGAGTGTATCTACCAACGAGAGGAGCCCAGAAAACAAAGACACTAGGGCGGACGTGCCTCGTTCACCGACTCCCGTGAGCAATCCTGTGCCAAGTCACTATGTCCTCCACAGCCACCTGAGACCTCCGCCATCCCCCCGCCCGGACAGGGGCCCGCTGAGCCCCAGGGGGCCCCCCATGGGGGTCAAGAAGCTGCAGGGCCAGAGCAGCTCGGCTGAAACCAACTCGAGCCAGCAGTCTGACAGCAGCGAGTCTCAGGACAAGAGGGCCTGGGTGTGACTGGATAACAACACTGTGCAAGCCCAGGAAATGGAGCTTTAACTGTTAAGGAAGATGTGTTAGAAACCGTAGCTGCACTGATGAATATCTTTATATATATATGAGTATGATATGAAAGGTTTTACCAATGTCGACATAAACCCACTCGTTGTTTAGCTCATTGTTTGCGACGGCTAACGAGCTGTTGCTTCACGGAGACAGAACGCACACGGTCAGGAGCCTCGTGTCAACTTTAAGAAAGGTCACATGTTGTGTTTTCATCTTGTTCCGCAGCCTTCGATTGGTCTGACGTCTCATAAACTCTTAATTACTCATAAAGTTATCAGTACAATCCTGCACGTTACTTTCCACATTGTCATTCCAAACATTAGCATCGTCTCCGTCTTTTCGAATTCTGTCTAAATGTTTGGTTTCACGAGACAAAGATCGATGTGTAGTATTTTAGTCGCATGTTGTTTCTGAATGTTTGATAATAAAATGAGTAAATTGATCAGATTGACGTCGTGTAGTCAAACTTCTTCTCGGGGTTCTACTTCTACTGGACGTTCCACAGAGTCTCTGAACACCTCAAGTGTTTTGCTGTGTGAAAATAAGTCGGTCAAACCAACAGGGTCTGACCTTGATGTGGTCAGAGGTCACGGCGCTCAGCTGTTGTCTGGATCACCGGGGGGGTGGCAGCCACAACCGACGCACTGAGCTGACCTCCGACCTCTCACACGAGCTCTGCACAGCCCAGCCGTGACCCGACCTGAGCCGAACCTGCTCGCACGACCCGACTCCTTCAAGCCTCCTCGCCGCCGCCGCCGCTCAACATCAACATCAACTCGGCACGCAGGGCGAAGCTCTGAGGCTCGATACTCGAGAAGCTGCTGAATGATCACAGCCACATTCGGCTGGTTGGTTAAATACAAAGCTCTTTGAAGGGAAAGGAGCCGATTAGGAAACAAGGGAAGTTTATCTCCTTGTTCTTTTGAAGTTCTTTCCTTTAACATTTGGATTTACTGTTTTCTTGAGTGTTTTAAATCCTAAAAGGACGACAAACATCAACCAGCAACAAACTCAGCGGCAATTAGTTGAATACAAATGTAGAAACTCCCCGTGAATTTAACAGCACAACCCCTGAGCCGCATCAGCGCCAGTGCAGCCGTGACCCTAACACATGCCCCAGACCTTCCCATTCTTCTTCTGCTGTGGTATTTGAGGCAGCTAAGACATGCAGAAACATTAGGGGGGGGGAGGCGGTGGTCAGTAGGGTGCTCGGTGAAAGGACCGCACTGTCGCTGGTGGAGGTCAAAAGGTCACACAAGCAAACCCGATGACCCCACGCACTCACATAGAAGTGTCCCCAAAGGTGACAGTGTGTGTGTGTGTGTGTGTGTGTGTGTGTGTGTGTGTGTGCGTGTGTGTGTGTGTGTGTGTGTGTGTGTGGTGTGTGTGTGTGTGTTGTTGCTGACCTCCCACAGATTTATGCTTCAACACAAAACGCTCACACAGAAAGACTCCCCTCTCAGCGCGTCACAGGCTCGGCTTTGTTCCACATCTGGAACATCACGTGGATCATTTTGTTTGCACCCACCTGTCACAACACAACTTATAAATAATTAATAATAATTAATAAGGAAAAACTGCTTCTGACCATAAGTCCACAGAAACCTGTCCACATGGTTCATTTAACCTGGGAACAGTGTTGCCTCTACTGACATCTAGTGGCCAGCTCTGAGTAATGCAGTAGAGAAATGAACAAATGAGAGTAGATTATAAAGGTGAAAAGTAGAAAACAATTTAATAATAGGGTGACATAACATAAAATAACATAACATGAAAAATATAAATTAGTTTCTGCCTAAAACATGATCCAGTTCTGTAATATGCTATGATATGAATTTAAAAGTAATAACAAACACTCATCCTGTCGAATAAACACATCAGCAACTGAAAGGATGAAGTTTGAAATGATCGAACGACTGACAACCATTTTTAAAAGGTTGTCAGGGTTAAAGAAACGTCTGAACTGAAATCACACAAACGGCTTCACACGTGCACGTTGTGTTGTGTTGTGTTGTGCAGCCGCGTTCGCGTCTGAATACAGATGATGCGGTTTATCAGGAGTCGATCTCCTGCTGACCTGAAGTCAGTAGGAGATCGACGCTGCAGCCGCCCGAGACGTGCGAGTTCAACCTCAACATTGACCACGGCCGCACATCAGAGAGAAGTCAGAGGCATCACGAGTATTGATTACCCAGCATCCTCTTCACCTTTGAGGTGGTAGAGATTGGATTGGAAAGGGGTTCGTCCTTGATGGGCACGACTCTGGAAACTAAATCCATTCGGTCTTCCTTTGGTGTTAATGACGGACGATTGATCCGGGTCTCGTCTTTGCTTTGACTTTCTGACTGCGGATTAGAGAGCGGCCGACCAGCGATGAGCTGCTCTCGGACATATACACGTTCACAGAGGCTGCAAGTCTGTTAAATATCATTTCTGAACTAAATTTAATTCTTTTTTACAACTGTTTTACATTTATCAACCCAGAGATATTCGTCTTTTTAGTCCACGTACGAGTTCAAGCCTTAAAATCCTCCAATTAATGAAACACAATGCAACTCAACACCATCTTTCCTGAATCTGCCCAACCTGAGATGATGAGATGATGATGTTTTCACAACTTGACCGAATCTCCGTGTAACATGGAAATTGATTCTTACGAGTGAAATCTCCTCAGTTCACGTTTCAGTCATCACGTTGTGCTTGTTCTCACTTTGGGAGGATATTTACAGAGCTGCTCTTTTTTTAAATGTATTTGCCCCTGCAGAGAATTCCAGGTATGACAAACATGACCTTTAACCTCTCACCTCTACACCCCCCCCCCCACCCCCCCCCACACACACCACCCTGCACGCCTCCACACGCGAGCAAGTGACATGAATGGTTGTATTTCTAAAAATCAAATAAAATGTTAAAACCTCGTGAATCGTTATTCCCTTTTGTAATCTCCTGTCTTTTGATTCGTAAAATAATAATAATAAAAACACTTTTCCCAGGAATGATTCGTGGATCTTGAATAAAGAGAATCAGTAACATGTGAGATCTGGTGCCGCTGGTTGAATCTAAAGGGCCTGTTGGGCCTCGGTGGATGAAAGTGCTGGAGGTCTGAGTTCTCCTGTGGGTTCTTCTTGTCTCAGCCTGCAGCCGAGTGCAGAGGTGGTCGACGTAATCCAGATTAAACTGTCAAATTTCAGGCAAGTCTGAAAAAATAGAGAGCAAAGCCTGAAACGCTGAGTGGGAGACTAACAGAGGATGAACCTCTCTGACTGACGACTCTTATTCGGTGAGCTACAGGAGTCTGGGATTTCCCCCGAGGGAATGAAGTGGGAATCCATCTATTCATCCAACGGGATCCGTCGTTGGGCCTCCGACGCCCAAATGTACATTTGTGGGAATAAAGCAAAGTTTCCTTCTCATGTTTTACGTTGCATCATCATTACCTGACGTGGGCAGAAAGCTGTGAGTCATCACGACGCCCGTGGAGAAACGTTTGTGTTAGACAGTTTTATTTGTTTGTGGCCAGGACGTGACTTTATTCGTATGTCACCAAAAGTAGAAATGCTTCCCTGCCCGTCTTTGTATACAGTCTGCTGCTGTGTGACCTTTCACTGTGTGTGTGTGTGTGTGTGTGTGTGTGTGGTGTGTGTGTGTGTCAGACGTGATTTACACCAAACCAATCAGTTCACAGAGCCGATGAAGACGAGCTGGTGTTTCACCTCCAGCATCTCTGAGCGTCTTCCTGAAGCCAGCGTCTTGTTGACGTTAGCAGGAGATGAATCAGCCTCGACCTCTCAACCCATTTCCTCTGTTGATTTTGGCTTCGGGGCTTGAGGGAACATGCCCAGCCCCCCCACCCTGCTCCCCAACACACACAGACACACACACACACACACACAGGAAGAGGAAGTGAAGCTGTCTCATGGTTAACAAGCAGTGGCAGAGCGATTTGTTCCCAGTAAACAGGACCTGCCGTCTCCTTATTAGATGATTGATGATTATAATTGACGGAGACAAATCAGACGTGGGTCAAAGTTGCCACAGTTCGGCCTCCGTTGGCCCCAGTATATTGTTTTCTGATTAAATCAACTTGCGTACGTGCAGCGAAAGAAAACCCATTTATTTCTTTCCCGGGTCCTGTCTCAGACTCGGTGTTAACGTCCGTCCTGAGTGATGCGATCACAAGTTGCTCTGAGCTGCGTCCGGAGGTCCAATCACTCAGAACACGTTGGGAGGTCGGAGGAGACGCATGTGGCTGTAGGAGCCCAAATGCATCCTGGGAAACACATTCAACGACCTGCTCAGCTGGAAGATGAGACAGTAAACGTTACGAATATAAACAAAATGTCATTGTGATAAATGTCGTATTATTATTATTTCTGTAAAGTTGTATTATTTCAGAAATGTGGTTTTAAACTCTGTAATATCTCAGAAACCTGTTCTGTTATTTGGCATTTTAAAGGTTGCAAAGTCATCTTTATATTTATACTTTATACTTTATGTGTTTTTTTTGTGGCCACAATATCAACAGTGATCGACTGTCTTTATTTCAGATGCATGAGTGCATTTTAATTTTAAATTATAATCTCAGAGGTTCAGGACATAAATGTGCGTCAGAAACAAGTGGAATTTGTTTCTTGTTTAAACATGTTTTCTTTTTATATTAATGCAAATTTGTAGATTAGTTGAATTCATCGTTTCTGCCTTTGACCACAAGGTGGCAGCAGAACACAGCTGCATCTGTCTCTCTGCACCACTTTGGGAATCCAGACTCTTCTCCGGAGCTTCCGGAGGAGCGCGTTGCTTTTCTAAACTCGTGTCGTCTGAGTTTATAGATGATTTAAACACACTGTGCAGAGGTGTCTTCAACATGTTGAAGAGAAGACGTATTTTCTCAAAACATAGATCCTTCTCCTGCGCGCCCTGTAGAGGCCATTACGCACGGACCTTTCCCTGGATGGCACACACTAAACAGACCACACACACACACTACACACTGCGGTAAGTAACTTTGTGTGGGTCTGCAGCTACACGTCCGCACATCCTCGCTGAGGTCTTAATGATGAGCCTCGGGTGTTTCTACCTGCAGCTGTCCCCCTGAAAGTCAGGTTACACGCATTTCACGTCCTTTAGGTGTCTGCATGTGAATTACAGAGAATCTAAATAACGCTCGAGTCGTTTTCTTCCAAGTTCTTGGAACAAACCGGAGGAATAAGAAGAAGGAAACATCTCCCTCCTGATCCACGTGTTGCAAACAGTAAACACACGGACCAGTTGCAGAGTGAGCTAAGTTCTTTTACTTCATTTACGTGAGCTGTGACACGTTTGTCCCGGATCCGGGTTTAAGAGAGGACAGGAGCCCGGAGCGCAGGGAGCATTAAACCGAGGAGACCACCTGGAGTGTCTCCATTGCCATGATGATGTTGTTCCCCGCGTCTCTCAGCGTGAGAACCTGCAACCCAGCGGAGGTTTACAGGAGCTTAACCATCTCACATGTGGCCCAAAGCGCCAGCTACAACTTTTTAGTTCCTATAAATGAATCCACCTTTTTGCCAAACGCGTTAAAAACCCCCACAAACATCTTTGTGCGTAACAGGCACAAAGACAAACCAGGACGCACCAGGTGACAACAAAATCCATAAAAACTTGTTTTATTCTCAAAATAAAAATCTTCTATCAAAGTGGGAATTATACATATTTACAATCTCGTAAATTTCCATATACAAAATGTACAATCTATGTACAGCAATAATTATATAAATACACTTTACGCGCGGATGCAACCCGTATATGAGACAGTATTAAGGCCTCGCTGAGCGGGCCTCCGGCCCGGCGCTCCGGCCCGGCTCCGGGGCAGGGGAGCTGTGGAGCTCGTGTTTTAAGACACAGCGGTTTCTTTCTTTACAGGGAGAGGAGCTCCAGCGTGTCGCGCGTGCACAAAAGGGATCCTGTCAGCTGTGCGCATTCAATTAAAGCCCCGATGAGACTCTGCATTCTCAGTGCCAGGTACATTGTTCTGCAGCTCACAGCCCCATTCTTTAAGGAGAAGCCATTAGGCGTTCATTAATGAGCTAATTACAACACGCTGATGGACAATCCCAACACAATTAGTCCCCCCCCCCCCCCGCCCCACCCCACCATACCCAGCCCCCCTCTATTCAAACATAAGCACGTCATTTGGATAAGGCAGAGGATGAACACGTTCCCAACCTGATTCTGTGACTTTCAGAAGTTCACATCAGAGGAGTGCTCGTGACCAAGATGGAACCTGGCACAGTAATAATAATTTAACAAATAAAACGTTTCAAAGAGCTGGTTCTATAGTTTGTTTTGTTTTTCTGTGACAAGGGGAGAACGATGCGGTCAAACCCGAGACAGAGGCATTTGTTTGGGGCAGGACACGGAGCTCGCGGTGCCGGACCTCCACGTCAGTCCCGTGCTCACGTCGCTGTACATGGAGCCCGCGGTGGCTTTGCTCCCCCAGCAGCACCGCGTGCAGAACGTCCTCCAGGAGTCCAGCGTCTTCCCGGACCAGACCCAGGCCCCCGAGGTGATGCCCACCAGGAGACACATGAAGTATTTCAGCATAAACACGGCGTAGTCCGGCTTCTGCCGGCTCGGGTCCGTCTTACACGTGCAGTTGTGCGTAATTTCCCACGTCTGCTGGTTGTGCTGCTCGTAAAAGTAACACGCCACGATGACAGTGGCCGGGACCGTGTACAGAACCGTGAACACCCCGATCCGGATCATCAGCCGCTCCAGCTTGTCAGTCTTGGTCCCCCCTTGCTTGATTACGCTCCTGATCCGGAACAGCGACACGAAGCCGGCCAGCAGGAACATGGTGCCGATGAACAGGTAGATAACCAGCGGTGCCAGCACAAAGCCCCGCAGGTTGTCCAGGTTCTGGTTCCCCACGTAGCAGATCCCGGCCACAGAGTCCCCGTCCACGGAACTCAGAGCCAGAACCGCTATGGACTTCATGCTGGGGATGAGCCAGGCGGCCAGATGGAAGTACTGTGCGTAACTGGCTATAGCCTCGTTCCCCCACTTCATCCCCGCGGCGAGGAACCAGGTGAGGGAGAGGATCACCCACCAGATGGAGCTGGCCATGCCGAAGAAGTAGATGAGCAGGAACACGATGGTGCACAGCGCGGGACCCGTGGTTTCGTAGTGGATGTGTTCCGCGCCGTTCTCCCGGTTGCAGGCCACTTCCTCGTGTCCGGCGATCAGTCTCACGATGTATCCGACCGACACGAACATGTAGCAGGCGGAGAGGAAGATGATGGGCCGCTCCGGGTACTTGAACCTCTCCATGTCGATGAGGAAAGTGGCCACGGTGGCGAAGGTGGAGATGAAGCACAGGATGGACCACAGGCCGATCCAGAAGGCGGTGAAAGTCCTCTCCTCCTGGGTGAAGTACGGGTTGTGGCACGGCATGGCGCAGTTCAGGATCTGTCCCGTCTTGACTCGGTTGTGCAGCGGGTGGTGGTCGCTGGTCACCGGCACCATGGGCGCGCGGCAGAAACAGCCCGTCTCGCACGGGGGAGCTGCCGGTTTGAGTTTCCCGGGGATGCCGCGACCGTAGCCGCTCTTCTTCCTGGGGTTGAACGGCTTCAGGGGCCGGTTGGTCGGCTTCACCACCACCGGGGAGGCGGTCGTGGTCTGGCTCCCGTTGTGGTCCATGCACAGCGTGTCCTGGTTGCCCTGCTCCGGCAGCAGGTCGCACCTCATCCGGTCCGGCCACGGGAAGCCGTACTGCCTCATGAGCGGCGCGCAGCCGGCTTTGGCCCGCTCGCACACGCTCCTGCACGGCGGCAGCGGCTTCTTGTAGTCGTCCAGGCAGATCGGCGTGTACATGCTGCACAGGAAGAACCTCAGGTCCGGGGAACACTTGATCTCCACCAGCGGCCAGAACTGGTGCACCTCCAGGCCGGCCTCGTCCTGCGTGTCGTGGTGGAACTGGTTGGGCATGTAGGTGCGATTGTAGCCGATGCCCTTGCACAGAGGCACGGAGATCTCCTGGCACTGGAGCTCCTTGGCCGCCATGCAGCGCGTCCCGTGCCAGACCAGGGTCAGCAGCAGCACGCACCAGCCCGGGACCATGCCCCGCTCCATCGTGGTCGTCTTTTACGCACGGCGTCCTAGTCCAGAGCAGCTGCTGGAGTCATGCTAGAGCGCAGAGAGGTGATGGTGGATCAGGAACAGCCCACATGTACTTCCACACAGACTGGGATTCTGTCAGTCTCCTCTCTCTCTCTCTCTCTCCCTCTCTCTTCTCTTCTGTCTCTCTCTCTGTCTGAATGCTCTATGGATGGAGGGTGTGTTTGTTTTTATACAGGGGCAGCGAGGACACTCCCCCAGCCGGGGCGGGGAGGGGGAAGAAGTCAATCCACGACTCATTCTATAGGTGTTTGTTTAAAATGTTCACCCTGGAGGAAGGGTTATAATCACATTGTGTCTGTTAACACACACACACACACACACACACACACCACACACACACATCAGGGGAAGGGGGGGGGGGGTCATATACAATAGAGACACAAGGAGGAGATGTAATTAGTGCCGGAGACAATGGGGAGTAAACTGTCATTAACTCAGCCTGTGTAACTTTTTTTTTTTTAAGCCGAGAGGATTTCCCCCCCCCAGAATATATTCTCTAAATTTAATTATCAGAGTCAGTTAATTAAAATATTTGATTCTTTTTTTTAGTTGAGATCAAACGACATCACCCTGATTCGACACTTTTCAAAGAGAGAGCGACGTTAACTTTATTAGAACTTGATATAATAATAAATCATTAGTTTATTGACATAAGCTAATTGTTCTATCTCAAATCCTGCCGCAGCTGCACTGCCTGATGAATCTCTGCAGACTCGTTGCGTCTCAGTTAAATATGTAATAAAATGTTGACATTTTCCTGCATGTTAAACTTTGATCTTTGCACAAATATTTAACTTAATTAAGGTTTTCATGCTAATTCTCACATTTACATTTCTGTCCCCGTCAAACAGTCTGTTTCCAGCTCCACACGTCACCTCAAGTTGTTTTGGATGATTTGCCCATTTTATTTAACTGTAATTCAAGTGTTCATTGGTGCATCATATAAAAAAACAAGAAACAAAGGTGATGCAATTATCCAAACCACTTAAAAAAATGTTCCCTGGGTTTTACTGACTTGAGATCTGCCAGTTCTGTCTCCGTGTGTTTACAGACATTAACTCATTTGGAGGGAAATGCTCAGAACGTTTTCTGTACTCTCTCTCGTGCAGGACGCAGCAGGAGAAAGTTCTCTATTAACTTTTGTGTCGTGTGTTCGGAAACTTCAACACGGTCATTTCGCTCTGCTTTGACTTTTCCTGCTGTATTTTCACATGGGCTCACATAAAGGCTCCCTCTGGGATACTTCAGGAACATTTCCAGACTCCAGCCCATGTTTCAAAGCAGCTCTATCCAAATAGTTTTTATTATTCCGTGCAGCGACTGTTTGGATCATTAATGTTACTTTGCCCTTGTTTACATGGTCATTTATCACCAAGCGGCTCTGAATGACAGTGTCCCGCTGGTTCGATGCTGTCCATCATCCACCCTCCGCTGGAGTGAGTGGCCGATGAATCCCCGTGAATCTGACAACGTGTGAACGTGGTCGTGAGGCCTCGGGTTCGACGGGTGAGCGAAGGAATGAGGGGAAAACATGCTGATGTAAGACAGTGTGAGGACATGTCTCAGAACATACAGGGAGCGTGTGTGTGTGTGTGTGTGTGTGTGTGTGTGTGTGTGTGTGGTGAGGCAGTTTAATGTGGTCTTGTTAGCCCACAGCGGGGGGTTGTCTTGGACTAAAGGGAGGGGGCTGTTTATATTAACGCTGGTGCCAATGTTTCACTCAGAGCCTGCTGAGCCGGTGATTACTGCGACGCACCACCAGGCCCAACAAACAAGGCAGCATGCACGTGTGTGTGTGTGTGTGTGTGTGTGTGTGTGTGTGTGTGTGTGTGTGTGTGTCTGTGTAAACAGTTTCCCGAGCTCAGCCCAAAGAAAACAAGCTAATACAGGCAGATACAGAATCGTGATAGCACTAATTAAAGTAACTCACACTCCTTATTGGATTCATCAGCTTCAAATGGAGCTGAGGCACAGACGTCTCCACAATCCACAGGTTCTATCACAACTAATTAGCTGCTAACTCCTGTATTTGCTGAAGGATGCTCGCGTTGGCTCAGTCAAACATACCAGCTGGGGGGGGGGGAGTGTGTGTGTGTGTGTGTGTGTGTGTGTGTGTGTGTGTGTGTGTGTGTGTGTGTGTTCCTGCAACTGATCAGAAAGTCCAACTTATCCCCCAAAACAGTGTTTTCACTTCGGTCCGTCGGTTCGGATCGTGCTCAGACTGAACTGGAAAAGTCAGAAAGTCGGGAGCAGACAAGGTGTGAAAGTTCCCTTCACTGGTCCAACAACCCACAAACACCCCAACATCTGGATTCTGTCTGAACGGACTGGATCAGCATTCACTTCCAGGTCAAATGATTCAACACGAGACCGTGATTCGGGAAGACAGCGAGACGAGCGAGGAGACGCTTCTGGATTTCTCACTGTTTTCTGCTGTTCGACAAACAAATAGCACAGATTTAAGATACATAAGACACAAGTTCCCTTATCGATACCTATAATCTATAAACGGTTAATGTTTGCATCTGCGTCTTGGGATGAGGACATTGCACGTTTTGAGTTATAACTTCCTGAGCATGTTAAACACAATACAATCCTCCAGCAGCTCTTTATCCACAGTTCTCTCAGTGAAGCTGGAATTACGATGCTTTAACCCTCACACCAGTGAGGTATCCTGTCAGAGCAGGTGGGACATTCTGGGCCAGGCCGGGCCGGGCCGGGCCGCCTCCAGCCGAGCTGTGAACCGCAGGTGAAAGTCTGAGGAAACAGGCGCCCCCCCCCCCCCCCCCCCCCTTCTCCTCCTTGAGAATAACAGGCCGAGCATCGGTTGCACCATTCGCTGTCTATCAGAGTGGAACCCGTATTGATTAACAAGGCTGATAGACCCGGCGGCCCCGGCCACCAACTGTCGACTACGCCCCCCCACCCCCCCGCCTCCTGTGAGCAGCGGCGATAGCGGGTGTAGAGTTACACGCTGGCCCCTTGCATACCAAATTTAAAAGGGGGGAAATGGAATTACTGCATCTGTTTAGAAGTCAATTTCAGCATTCTCCAGGCTGCCCACCCAACCACTCCTCTCTCTAACCCCCCCCCCCCCCCCCCCCCCACCCCCCCCTACCAGACTCTCCCAGGGCTCTCAAAGTTCATGGCGAAGGGTGGGTGGGGGGGGGGGGGGTGTTCTCACAGAGTTACTGAGGCATGCTGTGAAACTCTGAAATGTTTGTCTTTGTAACCTCCTCATGGGAAGTTTGGCCCGGTGACATTCTCAAACTCTGCCGTCCTTCATATATAATATCATGTGCTGTTTATTAACATTGATTATTATTGTGTGTATGAATGTGTGGGGGGGGGTACACGCAACCCAAATACATCCACTATATACAAAGTAAAAATTACAATAACACAAAGTGAGACTGGTTTTCAAATATTCCAGATGTTTACGACAAAACAAGTCTTAATTTTGGATTTTTCCTTTGACCCAGGTTTTCATTAGAAACCTTCAGTTCCTCAGAGTTCTTAGAGGACAGATGAATAATAAGCCTAATAAAAAACATCTTTATTTTTAATGAGTTTCTCTGGGCTGAAGTCTGAGTTTCACGTTTGTCAAACTGCTGATGTCGACGTTATGAACCGGGAGCTGGAGACGATCAGGAAGAAACTGAACTTCACAGAGTCGGCAGTTTGTTTAATGTGTTGTTTTTTGTTTGTTTTGAGTTTCTCATTATGGAGAGGAAGTCTTTAATTCTCTGGCCGTGACCGAGGAAGATGTGAGTTCCTGCTCATGCGTGTGTCGGTGCTGCGCCTGGTCAGTGATGGATGGAGCGTCCCTCCCCTCCTTCCTTCCACAGGTTAGATTCCTCCGCTGTGAGTCGTGTGTTTATTTAAAAAAACGACTTCTAATTAGCCTGACGTGGGAGGTGAAGCTTAAGGCAGTCACCCTTAACGCAACACACAGACACACACACACCACACACACGCACACACACACACGGCCCTGACAGTGTGAGTGTTGACTCACCTTCCTTCCGCTCATTAACCAAAGCAAACAGTGACACAAAACCCTCCCATCCAATCAGTCAGCTGCTGGACGGGACGGTGACAGGTCTGTTAACCAACCTCCTGAACCCACACTGAACTAAAACCTGCCTAACGTCCCGGAGCTCTTTGGGTTTCTGCTCCACAGACGTGTGTTGAAGGTCGAGTTCGTCTCTCTGGTTCAACGTGATGTACAATCGAATATTTTATTTGCTATAATTCGATTTAAAACGGCAGCGTTAGTATTTTTGTTTGTTTTCAAGTCGGATAAATGGTCCCTGAACTGAACTGAACACCTGAACACTGGATATTACCCATGATCCTCTGCTTCCTGAACCAGAAGAGCTGCTGCTGTAACAAATCCACAAAACTCTGTTGAGAGTTCTTCATGTTTTTAAAGGTTTCCTGCTGAATATTGGAGATAAACTCTGGTTTTTAATATATTTCTGTTTAATTCAACTTGTGTCATGTGATTGTAGATTTGTCCACGATTTCTGTCAATAACAGAAACAACAGTTAAGTCGCCGAGTGATTTCTGAAGACGCTGCAACATTTAGACAAGAAAAGTTAGGTGTGTTTAATTAAGATTAAGAATAAAAGGTTTCTAATCAAAATGTTAATCAACCAGGTTTTAATTAAAAACAACCATAAATTGATAAATATAGTGATTCGCTTGCAAAACTCCCAAAACACTAATAATATTTGGGGTACAGGGTATAAATTCCTCCCTTTTCATCCTGAGATATTTGTATTCTTTTTGTTTTTTGCATCTGTCGCATATTAGAAACTTCATCAACTCCCCAGACGTTGAACTGAGGGGCTGGAAGGAAACATTCCAGAAACACGTCCAGAGCTACTGACGCAGAGGAGGTTATGTGTTCATCCACGGGACCTGGTGGGAGGACGAGGGCACAACGTGGCTCACACATGTATAGAATAACACCATGAAAGTAGCAGTAAACAATATATGCAATGAAAATTGAAAAATGCACGTTTAAAAGCACAACAAGGATCAAACATGAAAACGTGTCTTTTAAAGGCTCCGTGTCATAACCTTGAAGCGTTTTCTCTTTCTCAGGAGATGAAACCAGCTGCCGGGTTCTGACCATTTGTCTGTGTTTGTCGCCCACACCCTCCGTAATCCCTCCACACGGCGGTTTACATTCGGAGGGTGCCAGCCCCACACTGAGGAGATTATGGTGAGTCCTTCTAAATTGCCACTTGTTCTCGCGGCGTCATTAAACCCCCCCCCCCCGGAGCGACAGGAGGGCCTGTTCTTAAATGGCTACCGCTGGAAACGGGGATATAATTGCGCTCTTTCTTCAGCAGCCATGACGTTCTCCCCGTGGCAAACACGCTCCTCCGGGCCCCGGCCTCCGCTCCCGCACAGACCCGAGGATTCATTAGGAGCCGCGACGACAGCCCCGGAGCTCGGCGGACTCCGAGCCGCTGGCTGTGGTTTACGAGCGGCCCTCGCCTCGGAGGGAGCTTGTCAGCGAGGCGGCGCTGATGGCAGAAACAGTGACGAGGTGGGAAGAACGCAGCCATGTTGAAAGCGATTAGTGTTCCGTTAGTGTTTGGCCTCCAGGAGCGAGGCCCCCGGCCAGACCGAGGTGCCACACCGCGGCTTTCTATGTCTCCTGGTGCGTCACATGTCATTTTAAACTCATTCACTCGGCTCCGGTTTGAGTCAACATGTAATTAGACGAAGTGGAAGCTGTTCAATATGATTACATTTCTTTTTTAATCGCATCTCCTTCGTGACGACCAGGTGCAAACTTTAACAAACAACAACTCAACTACATCTGTGGCATCATTTCATTTTCCTCTGGTCGTTCAGCTGTGAGCGTCCATTCAATTCATAGCTGACGTTAATTATATATATATATATCTATATCTATATATATATATAGCTGGTCTGACATTAGCTGCCAATTTATTTCACTGCCAGTCGACGCTCTTAACAGAACCCAAAATAAACCTTGTGCAAAAACTGTAGAATTCTCTGGACAATGATTTAAATGTTAATTATAATTCTTATTATTATGAAACATCATGACTTTATCGAGTAACATTTGTTATGATGCTGTTTATCACAGCACAAGATATTATATATAATAGTATATTGCAAGTAGCCTGTAACTTGGCTGTGTTCTCTGAAATATGTGAGTTGAAAGCACATGTGAGTGATGTAATTGACGCAAATGTTGTGCGACTGAAAATACAGTTACACACACACACACACACACACACACACACACACACACACACACACACACACACACACACACACACACACACCTCAGACCTAAGAGCAGTGTTTTTAACTCGGGTCCATCTGAACAACATGTCGTCCACTTCATCAACTTCCCAGAAGTCCCGAGTGTAAACGTTTTAGAAAGAGTTAAGTAGCCGAACGTCTCCGGTGCCCCCTGCGTCTCAGGGAGCCGGAGACGTGGAGGTTACCCTCTCGTCTCCTGGTAAACCCGTTGGCCTCCGTCCGCCCGCCGTCCCCCTGCCTCGGAGAGCTCGGAGCAGTGGAGCTGGAAAAGCCATTTAGGACGGATATCAGATGATGTGTAGCTCAGGCTTAAAATAACATGGACGCAACGCATGAGTCTGAGGGCTCGGCTTATTTCCTGGAGGGTTTAAGTGGCCTCGTTTCAGTCATTTCGTAAAAATCTGACTAATATACACATTTGTGGAGACACACACACACACACACACACACACACACACACCTACACATACACATCCGCAGGGTAAACAGTCAGCCGTGTACACACACTCCTACACAGAAATACACACATCAAGTGTTCCCTGCTAATATTTACTCATGTTAGCCCCTTAAGTAACAGCTTCCTCTGCATTTACTCTCTCTCTCTCACTGTGTGTGTCTGTGTGTGTGTGTGTGTGTGTGTGTTGTGTGTGTGCGTGCGTGTGTGTGCGTGCAACTGTTTGATAAATGACAATTTAATGGCTAATACACAAGAGTATCAGTCTAAATGTCTCACAGATTGCGTGCAGGTGTTTTTCTACTATGTTCATGGATGGAAACGAGGATTATTTGCTGGTTCTGTCCGTGACTGTGTGTTTACAGCCGTGAGTCTCTTGCGTGTGTGTCCGTTCCAGGGGGAGAGCGGCATGGCCACTCTCTGGATTCAGTGTTCGTACCTGAGCCCTCGACACATTCCACAGGAAGGTGACGAGTTGACCTTGACCCAGACGAAAACCTGGCAGAAGCCTCCACCCAAACAAATCCTCCTGTCCAAACCCACACACACACAACACACACACACACACACACACTAACAAACACACACACAGCAACAGGTTGACAGTAAACTGTGAGCGCCCCCGCCTACCCCGGACAGACAGGAGTGAATTATTGGGGTGATTGTTGGTTGATGTGGGAGTAAAAGAGGAGGAGATGTGTGTGTGTGAGGAGGAACATTAGTGTGTGTGTGTGTGTGTGTGTGTGTGTGTGTGTGTGTGTGTGTGTGTCATCGCCAAGGAGGTGATGACATCATTGCTGTTTGTCTAACAAAATATTCGCTTCATCTGCCAACGCTGCTTCTGCAACTTTGTCTGTATTATTCCATATCGCTTCCTACCTCTGGTTCTGTTGCATGAACCCAACTGCGGTTCTGCTCCATCTTCTCCAGTCTACACTTCAACTGGTGCCACTGGCTCACAGTAAATGGTGATGTGACAGGCGGACATGAAGCATGTGTTTGTGGCAGCTGAGTTATCTCCCGGGGAGCCCTGCTTCCGCTGAGTGGCATTCCTCAGGCTGGAAGTGCGGGCCCTGCACAAACTCCAGGTGTGTCACTTAGCGATGATAAAGCACGCGGCGGAGCGTAATTAACCTTATCTCACCTCAAATGGGTCTGACAGCAGGTGCGTTCGGTGCAGCCGACGCCGAGGATTGCAGCGGCGACAGCCCTCGTTTGGGAGATAGCGCCGTCAAAGGCTAACCGACCCGAGGAGGGACGGCTGCGAGGGTCCAGACGCCCCAGAATAATGTCAGTGTGATTGCATTCCAGCCGTAATCCAGGACCACAGCGTTTTTTAAATATTGGGATTGAAAATGTTGTTGACAGATCGTACGGAAATTATATTTGATCCGCTTTTATTCCACTTGTTTAAAGAAAAGAGTTTCTCGATTGGTCGCTGTGGTCGATAATTCTTCTGCTTGAGCACAAGAATGTGTATTTATGTGTGTTGGTGCTGCCAGGAGAACAGGGAGTCCTGACGCTTCCCTCGGTTTCCCTGCTGCGTTGCGGCGGACGTTTCTTGGCAGCGTGACGAACAGCTTGGCCCCTGAACTCGGCTCCAGGGGTCACGGCCGGTCGAGAGGGCGAGACACTCCTTTCCTTTCTGTCAGAGAGCGCTCGGGCGCTTATGGCGCAGACGCTCCACATTTAGAGACAAAACCCTAAATACATAAACCCTTTTAAACCATACAGCGCGCAAACATTTCATCCTCCCCAGACAACAACCCACTAATCTCGGGCACGCTGAAGGTAACTGTTTAGTTCCCGTGGTAACGCCGTGTGTTGTGGCACTCCGCGGCGACGACTATATAAAGACGTGGGGATTGAAATCAGTGTTTACATTGCAGGAAATGGATAAATGCTATTTGACACGGACTCTTGAAACTACGTAGGCTGCGAGCGCTCGTGGCCCTTCATGGATGAAGAGAAGCCGTCTGGGCAAAGTGACCGTTACGCTGGTTTGTCATATAGCTTAGACGTACACATCCTTTTCCTCTCGGCGACTCCGGAGCGAGCGTCTGTCTCTGGAATCACGAGTGAAGACTTTACAGAGCGGCTCCTCCGCGGCTCGGAGCGTCTGGAGCCTCTGTGCGTTTGCCAGAAAAGCTTTAATTCTCCAGAGTATTTAAAAAACAAACAATTTGTCTCTGGGGAATTCAGGCTCGGATGTGAAAAACATTTTTTCGCACGTTTGGGTTCCTGATTATTTATTCTTTTACCTGCAGTACGGGTGAGACGACACAGGCTCGACAGGGGAGGGGTTTGTTTTTGTGAAAATGTCTCAAGCAACCGGGAGCCGTCCTGCTGAGAGTCTGTGTGGTTCAGTACCACGCAGGTCGGGACTCATGGGGGGGGGGGGGGGGGGGGGGGGGGGGGGGATGATGCAACTGGCTATTTCCCGCAAATTCCCACTAGATTGAGCAAATTGATGCAAGCTGACACTTCAAATAATGTATTTAGCCGAGAGCTCACACCCCCACCCAGGCCAACGCTCCTTCTCGCCGTGTTTAGGTAAATGAAAGAAAGTGATTTGTCGTTTTTGCCGGATCCAGTCTAAAAGGTACTGGTTTCTCCCTTCGGGTCACGTCGCGTGGAGTTCAACTGTGGTGAACTTTGACCCGCGGGTCTATCATGTCTGTACATTAAATATGAAGCCACATTAATCTGTACAGGAACCACAGGAGCCACAGTAAGCTGACAGTAAAGTTTTGGTTTTACCGGGATCACGTGCCACAGTCTTTCTCCCTGAGGAGCTGTGACCATCAGAACTAATCCTCTGAAAGAATATAATTAATAGACGACTCTTACCCAAGCCTATTCGGTGAAACTTTATGTACTTTAATTTGAAAAGGCCATATATATTCCCCATAGAGAGTTGTAGTGAAAGCACCAAGTCACAGCTTTTGAAAATGGCCTGTTGATGTTGTTTACAAGTACATGTATGGTTGTAGGCTGGACTTCTCGGTGCAGTAATCCCACTGGCGAGCTGCTGGGGCTCTGGCGCGGAGCTGGGAGCGCGGCATTGGGTTTCGCCCGGCGGGTCTTTTGACCGGGCTCACAGGGGATGAGTGGAGATCCTGAGCGCTGCAGAGGCACTTATGAAGGACGCACATTGTTGCCAGCCCTGGGGAGAAAACTGAGCAGTCTGGCAACACAGGCGGAATTTCCTACTGTGATGTTATCTCACACAAGACATTTAGCTTCGGCCAAATGAGGGAGAGGGAGAGAAAGAGGCGGGGGGGGGGGAGGGAGGGTAGAGAGGCAGAGAGGAGGACAGAAAAGGGGACGGGGAACGATGGAGGAAAAGTGAACGACAGATGGAAGAAAGGAAAAGAGAGACGCACCTTTTCCACGCTTTCATCCATAAAGTTGTTACCATCCGCGGGGTCCGACCTCATTTTCAGTTTCAGCTGCAGTTGTGTGCGAACCTGCGATTAAATGCAATTCTTCCTCTCGTTGTCTTTCACGCTTGAAATCAAAATCTCAGAATCTGTTGTGTTTGTGTGCATGTGCCCCCCCCCCCCCCCCCCCCCGCTGCCGCCATTGATTGAATTAAATCTACGCAGCAGAAAAAGTTAAACAGTTCCCGGATCAGCGGATGCGACTATACTGCATCTTCCACTAAGTTCCATGACAAATCCATCCAGTGGGTTTTCGATTAATAGAGACGGTCAAACAAAACATAACCTCCTTGGCAGAGGTGAAAATGCTACGACAGAAATTGCTAATGGAAAATGTAATTTAATTTAACCGAATAAATCCACTGGCTGTCACATTCAGATTCTCCAAGTACTTTACAACTTCCGCTGTATTTTTTTTAAAACCCCCCCGAGCAAAGCTGCTCAGCACAGACAGAACAAGGAGTGGAGAGCGGAACAGACGACCTTCGAACCGGTATTAGTGCTAATGACCTTTGTGATATTAGATTTAATCTGTTGAGCATATTGGCTGAAAGCACAGTTTGAATCACGTACTATAAAAACTAAGTATGTGTGTCAGCAGTCCAGGGTGGTTTTAATCTAACTTTATCTGAGGTAATTTGGTTTCGGGTGTAAGTTATCACACATTAGATCCTTCGCTGATGTGTCTGGAGGTGTAAACCACGATAAACCCACATTTACGAGGATTTTTACGATTGTTTCTTGTACTTTGACGATCAACGATAGAAAAGATAGAAAGAACTCAGGTGACAACACTGTCGTAGAATAAGATATTGTCGTCAACGTTATCATAAAAAAAATTTTGTTTTCAAATTAGCTTCCTTACAGAACAACCCACATTAAAAAATATATATTTGAGTTCAACCAGGACAGATTTTAGAATCTTAAGTCTAAAGGTGACGAATATAAAAATCCCCATAAAGGACTGAAAATAAGCCCAATAAAGATTCCTGAGGATTCAGATTGTCTCTCTTATCTCTGATTGGGCCGTGAGGTGGTAAAAGTGACAGAATCAAATAATAAATTGGCTGAATTGCCCCGGACAGCAGGAAGCACTGGGCATACTGGTAAATGTTTTACACTTGTTGTGCAGGCTGCACGCTCGGTGAAGCTGACGGCCCATCTGCAGAGATTTAAAGATTTGAAATGTGGGATAATGATTAGCAGAGGGCCGGCTGACCCGACACCTTCAGCGTGGCTGTAAAAGAGGAGATTTGTTTTCGAGAATCTAATCTGCAGCTCGTCGGGGGGGGGGAAAAACACTTTGCTGTAAATTTAGAAAGATTTGATGTGTTGCTGAGGTTTTGCTGTGCGACTACACAAGTGTCAATCATGGTTTTCAGCGGGTGAACATCAAAGTTTGAAAGTGTTTACCGTGCTGCTGTTGTGAAGACGTCTGCTGCAGCCAAGGAGACAGAGAGTGACATGTGACAGTAACCGTTTTACTGCGTCACACCTCACACCGGCTCCGAGGCTTCTTCTGCTTTCTGCTTTTTTCATCAGAACCTTTTTTTCTCATCCTCATGAAGCTGATCCTGTGCGCTGTTTTGAAAAATGTATCACAGGTGCTGCAAAGGGTTCGTCTGCGCAGGGCAACTCCAAAAACATTTACAGCAAATGTTCAACTTTAAAGTCATCAGAGAAATAAGAATTCGTCAAACAGCCTCCCTGCCCCCGACAACCCCCACTCCTCAGTGGTGCTCTGGATAATAATTTACCAACCTGTGATACCGTGCAGACGCTGTTAATGTTTTCTTATGGAGTTCACTACACCACACAAAGCTCATTGTAGTCAGCGAGAATAAAGGGTCTGGGAGTCGGGGCGAGAGCCTACAACCCTCTGACAACAGGCATTTATATCCTGTTGTCAGTTTGATCTAAAGAATAATGTCACATATGTGCACAAATGTCATTTTTGTTACTCTGCATTCAGCCTTTGGGGTTTAATGCGTTTTGTCCCAGGAAATTAAAATTCTGTGTGTCCCTGAGTCCTGGTGTGAGATGGATGAAACTCTGCGGAGCCCCAGAGTTAAACGTCCGAGTGATCGTGTCAATAACATTTCAAACACACGACGGACTGAAGAAAAGCTCCAATACAAATATCTTAAGATTAAAAAGAGAAGCAATACACGAGGAAGACGCCGACGAAGACGCCGACTTGGAAGTTTAGCTGCCATGTCCTGTCTTCTGCTGCTCTGCCCACGCACCTCTACCCTCTCTGACCTTAACCCAACTTCTCAGATATATTCCGGAGCGTCCGGAAGTTTTGTGATGAATAAATCAACGCAAAAACCACAAAGTACGTGGATGCCTCAAAACTACAAAGCCTGTACTTTTACAATAAGTGTGAGAGTCGTACTTTCAGACCTGCCTCTGCGTTGAGCTGCTACCAGATCAGAACGTGTGGAGCTGAACGAGGGAAATCAAGGAAGCAAGAACAACGTGAGGGATTAGCAGACTTTACCTGGATAGGCTGCGCGAGGGAGGGGTTTGAAAAGGAAACAGGAAACATCCCCCCACTTGACATATGACCTGTCAATCTCAGTCGCGGTTTGACCTGATTAGGCTGATGAAACCAACAGAGAGCCACTTGAAACTGACTGAGACGTGTTTCACTTTGCACGTGTCAGATTTTGTTATTCCGGCAGCAACAGGCTGACAGTCACATGAAGGCAGCTCCCACAAACACACCATGTGAACAGGTCTGTGAAACACACTCGTCCCAACGAGGTGAGAGAAGTTCTCTCGTCTCCAGAACAAAAGAACTGGAATCAAGAAACCGCGTTGCCCTCACGTGGCGTCATCCTGGCACCGGAGCAGTGGTCGTGTTATCGCAAAAACATTTTCTCACAATTTGACTTGATTCTTTTGAAAACAGGGCGTTGATTTGATTATGTTCATTTTGTTCTTCATGGTTGCGCCCTGGATAAATATGTAGAGGACATATTGCAATAACTTAATTACTTCAAAAACACACGACTGCCACTGGATCATTGATTTAAAATGTAAAACACAAAGCTTGGCGTCATTGGAAAACTCATGATAATCATAACAAAATGATCTGTCGAGTGAATGAGTAGAATCTATCTAGATAACACGTTATCTTCAAAGTGTTGATGATTTGGATGCTAAATTAATAAATTAACGTTTTTATCTTCAATGATAAATTAGATCAATCAAAATTTAACTTAAAAACATACGAAAATAAAAGTAACCACTTGGGACTTTGGCGTAAACGAACTAGTTTGAAAATGGTAAAAACTAAAAATCAGCTCAGGCTATAACCTGGTTACTAAAGCTGCGTAAGTGCGACCACTCACCTAGCATTAGCAGCTAATTGGCGCAATCATTAAAAGGACAATAATTAGCAAAGTTAATTAAGCATTACCACTTTAATTTACGTTTTTGTTTGGGGGTAAAAGACGGATTATTGCAAAGGCATTTAAAATAAAAACAGATGATTTGGACCGGCCCCCCCTGGATGCCTCCCTGTGTTTGCTCATAATGACGACGATCTAGTTATTACAGCTCAAACAGCGTCCATTGTGATGTGAATGGATACTTGTTGCCGTGTGTTTGAATGAAGAGGCCCGGTCCTGGTCGACTTAGCCGTGTGACACGCGATAGGGTCCAAATCCAAAGTGGAATGGCTGCAGGCTTCAACCTGCGCTTAAGAGGGTCACTACCGAACAAAGGGGGTTCAGTCACTCGCTGAGAGGCTGCACTCACCGAGAGGAACGTGGGGCCAAGGCACTGAGTGTGTGTCTGTGTGTGTGTGTGTGTGTCTGTGTGTGTGTGTGTGTGTGTGATTGGGGAGCGAGAGCGAGCACGCTGCAGGTTGGAGTTTCAATTCAACAAAAACGATTCTGGAGGAGAAATGTCTGCCTCGTCTGTTTTAAAAAGTCACGCCCCATTCGCTTGAGTCTTTACTCCTCCATCTGAAGACACGAGGAAACGACCGGGAGGAAAGAGCGATCCAGGAAATATGTATTTAGTGAAATGAGCCGTTCTCCTCTCCCCAGAGCGCCGTCAGAGGCGACGTGAGTTTCTGAGGACGCTGCTGCATCGCTTTAACGGCTCCTCGGGGAGTTGGTCTGAGACCCTTTGTTTGTACAGATGATGTGACACCGCGCCGATGATAAGGGTGGTCGGGTTCTCCTGGGTGGTACTGTCTCGTACCGTGTGCAGAGATGAAGTCTGGACCTTGTCGGCCAGTTGCTCCGAACACTTTCTGGAACTTTTCCTGCTAATGTCCTTGTAAACTGTAAAAAGTAGAAGCTTCTTCTCCCGTTATTTTCAATTGACTAAAAGCGAAAACACCCGATTCACGCGGCGCCTGATCTCCGCCTCCTGAGACTTTTACGTAAATCTGGACCGGAGGCCACATGTTGAATTGCTATCAGATCAGTGAAGAGGAGACATGTCGTGTGTGGCTCAGGGGGTACGGTGGGACGTCCACTACCCAGAAGGTCGGTGGCTTGAACCCCTCCAGTCCTCAGCCTCCAAATTTCCCCCTAAAGTATCTGAAGGGGACTTTGAGCAGTCGGTAAGACTAGAAACCAAACTTAACACAATCCATTTACTGTATAAGAGTGTGTGTGTGTGTGTGTGTGCGTGTGTGTGTGCGTGTGTGAGGCCAAACATTTACTGACATTGTCAAAGTGTGAATGACATTTTTTGGGGAGTTAAATTCTCACCAAAACACAAACACTGTCCAGTTCAGTTTCCCCAAACGGTTTGGAAATGTTCCGCAGTGCTTTCTGTCCACAGGTGCATCTTTGAGAAAAATCAATTCAGACACTTTTAAAAAGCCTTTTACTTGAATCCTTTATTCCCCATGTGTCAGGTCACACCTGCCACGTCTCCTGCTGGGTGTGTGTATTGTGCTGCCGCGATGAATTCATCCAAGAATGCAGCATTTCTCCAGAGAACCCGATTGACGTGAAGTCTTTTATTCGGGGCGGCGATATCTGTTGTCTCACACACTCCTTGTCTGCGAACATCACACGGAGGCTCGGCTTTCACAATAAACTCCCCTCGCAGCGCTTCGAAATCCCCAGACGTGCTCAAAACAATATCGCCACTATTCCTGAGGAATAATACAGTAAATGTTCCCGTACAGTCGAGAGCTGCAGATCTTCGGTTGCGTTGCTTCCCACACAGGTTTGGCAGGGAGGCTCCTCAAATTCAGGAATATTTTTACTTCTTGAACCGAGACGCTAACGGCCCAAACCTGCGGAACATAGCGGCTGCCTCGGCTTTTCACTCGGCCTGGCACGCATCCTTCAGCGTCAGGCCATTTCCCACGCCAAGCGGGCTTAGAGCGCCGTGAGGGGGAAGAAAAGGAGAAAGTCCTGTCAAGTTTTCCACTTAGTTTTGTTCTCGTCCTCTGCTCCTGTGTTTTTTCACCTCAGTATCTATTTGTCCGCTTTTCTTTTCTCTTTCTCCTCCTCCTCCCCTCCCTCCTCCTCCTGAGCACGTCTAACATGTCATTCTTAGTCTTTTGTACCTGCAGGCCTTTTTCCCCATTGAACTCCCCACCCTCTCCACTCCTTTGGCTCTCCCTTTCCCTCTCAGGGGCCCAATTATGAGCCGGCATTAAATAAAAACATTTATATTTCTCCCCAAAAAAAGGCTTCTCTCTGTGCTTTCTCTGGACAATGAGGGCTTGTGAAACCCCCCTCCTTCCCCTCCCGCCCCCCCCTTTCTGTCTCTTTCTCCTCCGAGTGGCCATTCACTGGGGGTCTCTGTCTCCCTTTGTGATTGGCTCACTCCAGGACTCCTAGGGGGCAGTAATTGTGTCTCATTAAGTCTTACAGTAGTCGTGAGGGGAGTGTAGCAGGGTGGGAAGTGAGGGGGAGTTCGCCCGCACAAGGCCCCGCAATTAGAAATCCCAGAGAGCTTGAATGGGAGCTCTAATCAGGCCACAATAGCTGGGGCTCCCTGCCATTTAGGCCAAAAAGGAAGTGTTGCCATTGTACAAACACACACACACACATGCAGAGAGACACGCACACACACCAGGAATGCATGCAGCGCAGCGGGGATGGATGTACTTGTGTGGTGGCGTCATCCCAGAGGCCAATTTAGGAAGACTTGTGGGGAGGGGGGGGGGGCTTTTCACTGCCTCAGTCACGACACACACATTCATGCACGCAGAGGGTCACACACACAGGTGCAGACACACACATGCACACTTTTCCATCCACGTTGAAGCTAAAAGAGGTCTCATTAGCGATGTTCAGGACGAGCTGGGAGTTTTTCTGTTTGCTCATTTGTCGCCCTGTGATTCCTCCCGCTGCAGCGGAGCCTCTCAATTTTTTGTGTGTGTGTGAAAAAACAATTTCTGCAAGAAGCAGATTCCAAGCGGCGTTAATAAAATCAGCCCGCTGTGTTGTGGCAGATACATAAATAACCCATGCACACCGTCTCGGTGGAAATTCAGTAAATTTCAATGTCTGTGAAATACAAAAAAAAAAGAAAAAAACATACAAATAATGATATTCCACCACCATCTGTCTCTGAAAGGGAAAAGCATTGGAAAGTGAAAACTTTGCAAAGCCTTCCTTTTTTTGTGTCTCCTAACAGGAGCAGAAAGTGAGTCTCTCTTCCTCCGTTTATCTGTGATGCGTTCCCAGGAGGAACAGTGGCTGCCCCCCTTATCTCTGGCACCGCCGAGTGCTGCAGTGGATTATGAAGTGGATTATGCAAATGCAGGACAATATATTCATATTAACAAAGGTTGAGGTTCATGGCGCCCGTGCCCGGAATTTATGAATACGCAAATAATGAAAAATAAAAGGAGCAACTGAATCGGCTGGAATGTGTTATCATTTAATGGAAATTAACGTGGTTCACTCAGCGTTGGGCTCATTTGTTAATTTGTTGAGTTGAGCTGCGTCTGTCAAAATGTGATATCCAATTTAGCTGCTTTTGTTTCAATTCATTTTGGGATGTTTCAGTGCAGCTCAATAGCCGATATGCCTGTAGGTATTATACATGGATTATTGTGTGGAGTTTTGACTCTATTGTATCACTGAAGAAAGGATTTTCTATTGCACTGTCTTGCTTGATATTGATCCAACTACAGAATCCTCATTGGTTCGTTGTTTTCAACATGCGATCGACTGATCAAGTGTTTGTTTCTGATCTTTTCAAGCTGAAAAAAAACCCATAACCCAGCCTCCTCCATGTTAGCAGATGGGACCAAAGTAAGGTTTGGTTTTAATAGGATGCTATAGAAGGGTTAGGGGTCAGTCAAGCAATTAGGGTTAGCGCAAGATAGTGGCACCAATATCTGGATTGGTTCATCTGTAGGAAGTACACTATTACACATGTGGAAATTTGCATATGAGGCATAACGCCTGGCAACATATAAACGGCCATTCACACCTCTATCAGGGAACCTCAACGACCCAAAGGCAGGCAGAGAGGGCCGGGCAGGCAATGACCTGAATGCTTAGCACAAGGACTCTGACGACAGTGGAACATTTCCCCATTTTTTAACCAGGATATGGACATTTTCCAAAAGAACGTTTCACTGGAAATTGTGTTTTATCCCTTCGATAGCTCAGTTGGCAGAGCGGAGGACTGTAGGTTGCATATGCTGACATCCTTAGGTCACTGGTTCAACTCCGGTTCGAAGGAGGAGTCTTTTATAGGTAGTAATTTGCATATGAGGCTTATCGACTCCCAAGATATAAACAGTCGTTCACACCTCCAGTCAGGGTACCTCAATGAACCAGAGGGAGGCAGAGAGGGCCGGGCAGTCAATGACCTGAATGCTTAGCACAAGGACTCTGACGACAGTGGAACATTTTCCCATTTTCTAACCAGGATATGGACATTTTCCAAAAGAACGGGTCACTATTAGGTTTGGTTTATCCCTTCGATAGCTCAGTTGGCAGAGCGGAGGACTGTAGGTTACATATGCTGCCATCCTTAGGTCGCTGGTTCAACTCCGGTTCGAAGGAGGAGTCTTTTACAGGTAGTAATTTGCATCTGAGGCTCAACGACTCGAAAGACATGAGCGGTCGTTCACACCTCTATCAGGGAACCTCAACGAGCCGAGGGCCGGGCAGTCAATGTCCTGAGTGTTCAGCTCAGGGACTCTGACGACAGCTCTAATTGTTCCTGTTTTCTAACCAGGATATGAACATTTTCCAAAAGAACGAGTCACTATTAGGCTGAGTTTATCCCTTCGATAGCTCAGTTGGCAGAGCGGAGGACTGTAGGTTACGCATGTTGACATCCTTAGGTCGCTGGTTCAACTCCGGCTCGAAGGAGGAGTCTTTTACAGGTGGACATTTGCATATGAGGCTTAACGACTCCCAAGATATGAACGGTCGTTCACACCTCTATCAGGGTACCTCAACGACCCAGAGGGAGGCAGAGAGGGCCGGGCAGTCAATGTCCTGAATGTTTAGCACAAGGACTCTGACGACTAACCAGGATACGATCGTTTTCTAACCAGGATATGGACATTTTCCAAAAGAACGGGTCACTATTATATTTGGTTTATCCCTTCGATAGCTCAGTTGGCAGAGCGGAGGACTGTAGGTTGCATATGTTGACATCCTTAGGTCGCTGGTTCAACTCCGGCTCGAAGGAGGAGTCTTTTGTAGGCTTTACGATCACAAGACATCAACTGCCGTTCACGCCTCCCGTCAGGGTATCTCAACGACCCAAAGCAGGCAGAGACGGCCGGGCTGTCAATGACCTGAATGTGCAGCACCTGATTATTTGTGGTCTGTGGTTTGGGCCACGAGCTGCTCAGAACCTGCTGAGTGGCGACAAGCAGGTGAACTTAATGCACCGGCCGGCTCGTCGCCTGCAGGGAGGAGACAAGTGAAGGTCGTACAACAACTAATCTGTTCCACATTCAGCATATGCAAACTAAATTTACAGCTCATCTTCCAGATGGGCTGGATCTGGAATTTCGAACAAGCCAGAAATACTTGATTTAGTGAGCTCCAGGATCGGACTAAATATGTTTCAATCACTGGATTTCATCTTGTATTGTTCACGTTGGATCAAATATAATTCTGTAAAAATTACAAAATCAATATTCCCTTGTGTGAGCTTTACGAGACCCTTGAGTTGTCGCGATACAAAAGCATGAAAGCTGCTGGATGTTGTCACATGAAACATTTCTATCACTGAGGTGCTTCATTAAAAAAACTGAAAATGACAGGCAGTTATGGAAGTTATGATTCATCTGAGGTCATTTGCTTTAGGAGAACACTGCACCTCTCTAGTAGTAAGGAGCAGTGACTGGTTCGAGGTTTGAGAAACAGCACGTTGACATCGAGGCTCTGAAGAAACACTGAGATTGAAAACATCCCGTTGTCTGTGTTTGGGAAGCGAAGCAGCGAGCAGCCGCTCCGACGTCCTCACAGATCAAGGTTACTGGTTAGAGTCACAAGTTCAAACCTGCGGACTGTGTGGGAAGCTGGGTGTGGAAACCCTGTCTCGTCTCTCAGCGGTGACTGTTGCAGTGTCCTTCAGCAAGGCATTCCACCGTCAGCCGGGCGAAACGGAAAAGAAGGAGGAAGCTGCGTATCTTTACATGACTGGAAACAAGGAGTTACTTTAGAGCTGCTCTAATCTAAAAGCTGCGGTGAAATGAAACTTGATGAATTTCCCACCGACCTGCCCAGCACCAAACAGCGGAAAGACAAAGTCAGAGAATATCATGGAAAGAATTTATTAGTGATAATTTAAATTCTCCTCAACGAGTCTGGACTAATTTCTCTGTGTACGGTTTAAATGCTGTTCACACCCTGGTAGCTCAGCTTTAGCTCAGATGCTAGAGCTGAACCTTGTTAAGCCCAATGAGACTCATTCTGATTTGTGAATATTGACTACACAAATACATATCTCACTTGGTAGAGCGGAGGGCTGGAGGAGAGCAAACCAATGCTGACATCCTTAAGTTGCTGGTTCAATTCCAGCTCAAATGAAGGTTTTGTGGGTGAAGCTTACAGATAAAACAAAGCGATGCACTTCTACTCTTTACCAATAATTCCCATAGAGTCAATGACACAATCAGATGAGGAACTCGTCATCCGCAACTTTGCGTTGTTCTTGAGGTCCGTGTTCCGATGTTAGTTTTTGTTTGTCTCCTCTTTCCCATGCGAGCTACATTCCCCGACTCGGCAGCCGCAGGTTTTGCCCTCCTGTTTGGCCTCAGCCGGTCAAACGGAGAAACGTTACTTCACTCGCTCGCTCTGTGGCCGTTTTTCTCACCGGTTCACTATCGGCGCCAGTCCCACTGTATCATTTTCCACACTGGGAATGATTTGCCCACACATTTTCATGACCTCATGCCAGATTACATTACAGCTCCCTGTGTCTCTGTGTGCCGGGGCTGAAAGGCTGACCAGCTGAACCAGTATGACTGGGAACTCTGTGTGTTGCAGGCCAGTGTAATGAGTCGTTGGGTGGCAGCAGCAGCAGCAGCACAGACGAGCCTCACGACTAATTAGTGTTGACAGCGTTTTAAGCACAATTAACGACAGTTGCGTCCCTTCTTCCTCTCTCACCCAATTGTAGGTGATAATTATTGTTTGGGACCTAATTTACACTAATAATTAACAGATGTATGCGGACAAATAGGCTTACTTTATTCTTTGCAAATCCCGGCACTATTGTATTGTTAATTGGGCCGAATGTAAGCAGATACTCTGACATGCCCCCCCCCCCGCCCCTCCTCCTCGCAGCTCCTCTCTTGAATACAGTCCTAAGCCTCTGAATAAACAGCCTCGACCTCAGGAGGTGTGTTTCTGCTAAAGCCCAGATTGAGTTTTGCCTCGTTAGCTCCGTTAAGCAAAGTGAGAAAAAAACGTTTGTTTATTACAGCAAACAATTTGAATAGAAACAGACGTTGAGTTAATGAAAGTATATCGGACAACATTGAGTTGATTTGCACAAAATCTGTGAAGGACTTCTCTGCGTTCTCTCATCTGTGTCCTTAAGCAATAAGCCAACAACACTCAGCTATAAGGATCATTATGATAATATAATAATATCTTTCAAAGCAGTCGTTACAGAGTTCCTCACAAAGAGGACAAATAAAAACTAGAAAACATCAGAGACAATTAAGTTATAATCAAAGACAACTAATGATATAGTGAAAATATCTAAACTCAACAACAACAAAAACAAAATGATACAACATCATTTAAAAGTAACGGCAAAAGAAACGAATACAGGAAACATGAATGAAAAAACAATCAAGTAAAAGTCTGTTTTGAGAGATGATTTAAAAACAGGAAGTGGTGTTTCTAGTCTTGAGTTCATTTTTCCTTTTTCAGATTTATTTTATTCCAATATTCCTGAAAACATGTTGAATTAATGTTCATTGGATCTTTTTCAGTAAAAGCTTATAATCTTACACTGAGCAGTTGAATATATGAAAAACATATAAAAAATGTTTTCAGCACAATCCAGATTCTACATCCTCATCAAATCAAAACTTTTCCAGTTAATGAGTTGATGGCCTGTATATAAACTAACTCAATCCTCTTCTCTAGGCAAGTCACAGTATCTTAAATTTACGATTTTAAAATCTCTAACAAACTCACAACTACAAATGTTTTTTTACATCTGCAGCACAAACATTCAGACACTGCAACCTGAGCAAATCCCCTAAAACCCCCCCTCTTAGTATTCCTGACAATCCACAACAATGTGCCATGTGAGTCTGTGGCACATTTCCACCGCGTAGATTCCCAAGTCACAATAAAAGCCTGAATCGAGCTCGTGACGGCTGTTTGTATGGAGTTCCCCAGCCCGCCACAGAAAGGGGGCTTAGCAGAGAGGCAGCGTGCTGTGATTGTCTCTGGGGCCGGGGGCCACCCGTTCCCCCTCGCTGTCCCACTGTCAGTCAAACAATACAGCGCTGCCTCCTACTTCGCCCCCCCCCCCCCCAACCCCCAACCTATTTACCAGGCCAGCCCCTCCCTGCTCTCACCACCCACTCTGGACACAAGGAGTGGTGACATGGTGTTTTTTTAAAGCGGTGAATGTCGACTATTAGTCAACAGCTGGGCCACGATTTATTCACAGGCTGAGTCAAGTCAAGTCAAGACACGGTGGCTTTGCATAAGCGCGAGGGCGAAGGACATGAATATAGAACAACATCACGAGCGTGTGGTTTTCAGCTTCAACAAAGGTTTTCATTTCAGTGACATACAAGCTGCTCAAGAGTCAAACTTCTCCAAATATCAATGTAGCATTGTGTGTATGTTCCACTACAGTTTATAATTGCAGCTAATATGTATTAATTTTTGGTGTTTACTGTGTAGAGGAGGTGTGCATCCCTTCGATAGCTCAGTTGGCAGAGCGGAGGACTGTAGATGAGCACAGCAGCGCTGACATCCTTAGGTCGCTGGTTCGACTCCGGCTCGAAGGAGGAGGCTTTTAGAGCTTTAGGACGATGAGGAAACTGAATGCCGTTGTAGTCCATCCTCACCAAAGCAGTCCCATTGTCATTACATGTCGTTATACCGTGTTTTAAGCCTTCAATCCACCAGAAGTGGCTAAGCTAGCGCATGTTAGCATTTCTGACGGTCCCTGAATGCACCTGGAAGACATCAGTGGACATTAAGGCTGAGAACTTTGTGTTAAATGACTTTGTTTCAAGTTGAATATAACTTGTGGGGCTTTCGGACACTTGGAAGACACCACATGAGAAGTAATGAGGCATGTTGTGTTTTTTTCTGTTGATTTATTACATCTGAAGCTTTGGTCACCAGTTCCTTCAATTGTATTGGATTCTGCTGCAACCCTGTTTACCCCTGAGACCCCAAAAGTCTTCTGTGGACTCAAACACTTCACCCCCCCCCCGCCTTCACCGGCTCCACCGGCTCCACCACTTTTTTGAGCAGAATAAAACCTGTCACAGTCAGATAGAGCTGCAGCTGTGGGCTGGAATCAATCAATATGAAATCAGTATTCAGACACAGCCACAGAAAGGGTTAGTGGGAGCACGAGTGAGGAACCACAACATGGCCTTGTGGGGTCCCGGGGGGGGGCCCTTCTCTGAGTTTTTGCCCATGGATCCGTCCAATCAGAAGTGAGCCTGACTTTGCAGACGGATGTCTCTGTGCCTGAGCCGGCGTGAACAGCGCCTGCGGCCATGCTGACCGGTAGACAGGCAGGAGTCAATATGGCTCCAGGCTAAAGCATCTGGGAAGACAGCAACTGCAGCTAAGTAGTCACGGCCACATTTTGAACGAGGAATTAAATTGATGCTCTTTTATTTCCAGAGCATAATAACGAGTGACACGACTTAAATCCCCCGATCATTCATAGGACGTGCAGCAGAAGAGTCCAAGTGCACGGTCCAAGCTCCAGACTATAAATTATCACGGATGACAGATAAATGCCACAACAGGAAACGGGAGCTGAGGTCGAAAGATTTGCACGAAGCCAACATTAATTTTGTGTGACTGCAGGAAATAACTGTCCTGACAGTGAGCTGGCCTGCAGCACGGCCGTGCAGAGAAGCTTTTCGTTTGGCATATATTCTGACTGACGAGGCAGAAGCGGTTGTGTCATGTTGTAAAAAGCGAGCACCTGTTGTCGAGGAGGGACTTGGACACGACGAGCATGTGTGTGTCTCTGCTGACGTTGCGTTCTCCTCACCTGACCAGGGATCAGACCTGGGTCAGGTGTCCTGGCTCGACTTCATTTGGTTAAAACCAACCTCCACCTGAACAGAGCTAGCATCATTAGGTCGCTGGTTCAACTCCGGCTCGAGGCTTCTGTAGGTGAAGCTCATACAAACAAATAAAACAAGTGGATGCATTTGTATTATTTCCATGTTACCCAGAGTTCCCATCGTGCCATCGACAGGATCAGACGGGGGACGAATCTCCTAGTGGCACAGCTAAAAATATGTTTACACAAGTTTTTCTCAACTAAAGTTAAATCGTTTTTATGTTTATTGCATCAATTTAACTTTGTTAGCAGGTCGCTGGTTCAAATCCCACTTGAAGGAGGTGTCTTAGGTGAAGCTTTCACAAAGACATGTGACCAACAAGTGGATGTTCTCGTAGGACTCTGATGTCGCTGTTACCATCGGGTACGTACACAAATATCTGTCTGGTTGTTTGTGTTGAATTCTGGAGGTTACACTAGTCTGTGGTAGAATTGATCAAAAAATAAAAACAAACTAAGAATATATTTCTGTTTTACTTTGATTCAGAGATGAGTGTTGGACGTGAGATCTGTTCCCTCATCCAGAAAGTTTTCATATAACATCACGAAACCACCAGGACACCTTGAGAGGAAAAACCAACTTGGAACAACAAGATAAATATTAATCAACGTATAAAAAAGTAAACGATCCAGTCAAACTGTCAAAATAATAAATATATGTGACGCGGGGGTCAGACACGGACACGTTGAGGCTGCTCCTCTCTCAATCCTCTGCTGTGGTGGAATGCTAATGACGGTGAATCACAGGTCTCCGGTCGATGTGCTGGAGGGAGCGAGGAAGTGAGGAGACCACCCAGCTCTCCTCCCCTGTCTCCCTCTCAAACACTTAGCAGTGTAATTATATGGGAGTGACTTGTGTAAAAAAAAAAAAAACACTCTCTGTGCAAATATGGATTTAGTCCCAGACAGATGCTTGTGTCTGCGTGCCGCTGAGCAAGCATTACCGACACGACACATCCTACTGGCCTGAAACCACCAGAGGTTACATAAGAATGGAGGGAGGGGGGGGGGGGGGGGGTGTTTGCAGGACAGATCTGGATTGTTGAGACAAGGTCATTGGTCATCCTTCATTACCTTCATTAGGGAGGCGATGTTTTCTCCTCCAGTCCACTGGTTTGTTGATTGTCAGCAGGATTATGCAAAAACTACGGTTTAGATTTCCTTAAAATCCATGGAAGGATGTGACAGGAGCCCAGAAAGAACGCTTTCAATTCGAGGGCAGATCACAGGAATGAGATGGGTGATTTCAGGATTTGTTGACTTCATTTGGTTGCTTGTTCGTGTCCAGTTTTGTCCGTTGTGTGTCCAGAATAAAGTTTGTCTGATTATCAGCAGCATTACACAAAATAGAAAAGGGGCAGATCCAGGATGTTTCTTTAATCACTTCTTATCACCACATTTCCTCTGATTTCCCAGGAATAATTAACAGACCTTGATGCATATTTATGGGACTTGTATTAATGTGTTTGTGCAGTTTGGTGCAGATCCAAACAAAAAGCAAAAAAGCAGATTTAATTGTGGGTTCAATAAAAGGGCTGTTGGGCCTCGGCGGACGTTTGCACTCCAGGTGTTTTTTTAACTTTGTATTTAATGACTTATAACACAGTTCAGTAAGTGTTCAGGCTCAGTGGTTTCCACTGTCTAGTGCTCCCTGTTAAACTGAAGGTAGGATTAATCAGCAACATTTCAAGAATAATTCATTGGGTTTGCAATTAATTATTCTTTAAAATGTTGCTGATAATGCAGGGCTCAAACAAAAGGTCTGGTTGTACACGGACTCATTTACACTGATATTTACACGTGACCTGCATCTGCATGTCTGGTCAAGGAAAACCCGTTATTGTGAGGTGGGTGAAGAACTGGACGACTCGTGTCAGTGCTACTGGATCAGACTACAATATTCTCATGAAATTGAAAACATGGCAAAAGGAATCCTTTCACTTAGTAATACTGGATGTAAACGTTATAAATAGCTTGTAGCTAAGAAGCAACTTGACCTCAGTGCTGGCGACTCGTCCTCGTCTCTCTCTCTCTCTCTCGTATGAAACCTTATATCAGTATTTGGTCAATCCAATAAACATCTGTATCAGCAGCAGCAGAGATCCCACAGCCCGCTGTGGCCGTTCCTGTTTTTTCCTTGAGAGGCTCCAGTGTTTGGGTTTAGAGAAAACACAACTGAAAACAAACACAACATTCAGAAGTATAGACAATACTGGGGTGGCCAGGCGAGTGCTGCACATTCCTCTCCATTTGAGCTAATATTCTGTGCTGAATGTAATTACAGGGGAAATTACGGGTTCCCATGCGCAGAGGGGAGTTGGTAACCTACAGCAGGGACGGACTCTAACACTACGAAGGTCCCTCTGTTATTGTGGGAGCAGTGCTAAATGCATTTCCCAGAATTCCAAGGCTCAGGCTTGACATGGACCAAATTTCCAGAGGGGTCCTGTCAATCCGCCGGACGGCTCTCTGCTAAACAGAACAAACTCAATCTCTGCTGCAAAGATATTAATTTATGAATTTTCCAGCGACAAACTGTACTACAGAGTGAGCTCGGTGGCTGCGGAGGGACGATCTCAGCTGTAAAGCAGATGTGGAGAACGCTCTTTTCGAGGTAATGAACAAGTTTCCAATCTGCACTCGGCTTCTGAGGGAGTTCAGCAGCGATACATGATATCTATCACTGAAAGGTACATGATTATGGAAGCAAGTATGTGAGCATGAGGACAGAAACACGAGACCAATCTGTTGACATAATGTCTCTGCTGAACTCAATATGACAAAAACTAATGTGAAGTCTTAGGACCTCAACGGCCCTAAAGCAGCGAGAGAGGGCCGGGCAGTCAATGACCTGAATGTTTAGCAAAGGGACTCAGTTGAACATTTCCCCATTTTCTAACCAGGATATGGACATTTTCCAAAAGAATGCTACACTGTTAAATTTGATTCAACCCTTCGATAGCTCAGATGGCAGAGCGGAGGACTGTAGGTTACGTATGTTGATATCCTTAGGTCGCTGGTTCAACTCCGGCTCGAAGGAGGAGTCTTTTACAGGTAGAAATTTGCATCTGAGACTTAAAGACTCACAAGATATCATCAGTCGTTCACACCTCCAGTCAGGGTACGCCAAAGACAGGCAGAGAGGGCCGGGCAGTCAATGACCTGAATGCTTAGCACAAGGACTCCGACGACAGTGGAACATTTTCCCATTTTTTAACCAGGATATGGAGATTTTCCAAAAGAACGTTTCACTAGAATGAGTGTTTTATCCCTTCGATAGCTCAGTTGGCAGAGCGGTGGACTGTAGGTTGCATATGCTGACATCCTTAGGTCACTGGTTCAACTCCGGTTCGAAGGAGGAGTCTTTTACAGGTGGAAATTTGCATCTGAGGCTCAACGACTCGAAAGACATGAGCGGCCGTTCACACCTCTATCAGGGAACCTCAACGAGCCGAGGGCCGGGCAGTCAATGTCCTGAATGTTCAGCTCAGGGACTCTGACGACAGGTCTAATTGTTCCTGTTTTCTAACCAGGATATGGACATTTTCCAAAAGAACGAGTCACTATTAGGCTGAGTTTATCCCTTCGATAGCTCAGTTGGCAGAGCGGAGGACTGTAGGTTACGTATGTGGACATCCTTAGGTCGCTGGTTCAACTCCGGCTCGAAGGAGGAGTCTTTTATAGCTCGAAATTTGCATCTGAGACGTAACAACTCGCAGGGTTAGGGTTAGGGGTTTAGGGTTAGGGTTAGGTCGCTGGTTCAACTCCGGCTCGAAGGAGGAGTCTTTTACAGCTGGAGATTTGCGTCTGAGACTAAACGACTCGCAAGATATCATCAGCCGTTCACACCTCAACGACCCAAAGGCAGGTAGAGAGGGCCGGGCAGTCAATGACCTGAATGTTTAGCTAATGGACTCTGACGACTAACCAGGATACGTACATTTTCCAAAACAATGCTACAATGTTAAGTTTGATTCAACCCTTCGATAGCTCAGTTGGCAGAGCGGAGGACTGTAGGTTACATATGTTGATACTCCGGCTCGAAGGAGGAGTCTTTTACAGCTGGAAATTTGCGTCTGAGACTAAACAACTCGCAAGATATAAATGGTCCTTCACACCTCCAGTCAGGGTACCTCAACGACCCAAAGGCAGGTAGAGAGGGCCGGGCAGTCAATGTCCTGAATGTTTAGCACAAGGACTCTGACAACACTTCAAAATGTTCCTTGTTTTCTAACCAGGATACGAACATTTTCCACAATAACGCTACACTGTTTTACGTGTTTTATCCCTTCAATAGCTCAGATGGCAGAGCGGAGGACTGTAGGTTACATATGTTGACATCCTTAGGTCGCTGGTTCAACTCCGGCTCGAAGGAGAAGTCTTTTACAGGTAGAAATTTGCATCTGAGACTTAAAGACTCACAAAATATCATCAGTCGTTCACACCTCCAGTCAGGGTACGCCAAAGACAGGTAGAGAGGGCCGGGCAGTCAATGACCTGAATGCTTAGCACAAGGACTCCGACGACAGTGGAACATTTTCCCATTTTTTAACCAGGATATGGAGATTTTCCAAAAGAACGTTTCACTAGAATGAGTGTTTTATCCCTTCGATAGCTCAGTTGGCAGAGCGGAGGACTGTAGGTTGCATATGTGACATCCTTAGGTCCTGGTTCAACTCCGGTTCGAAGGAGGAGTTCTTTACAGGTTGGAAATACTTGCATCTGAGGGGCTCAACGACTCGAAAGACATGAGCGGCCGTTCACACCTCTATCAGGGAACCTCAACGAACCGAGGGCCGGGCAGTCAATGTCCTGAATGTTCAGCTCAGGGACTCTGACGACAGCTCTAATTGTTCCTGTTTTCTAACCAGGATATTTATATTTTCCAAAACAACGAGTCACTATTAGGCTGAATTCATCCCTTCGATAGCTCAGATGGCAGAGCGGAGGACTGTAGGTTGCATATGCTGACATCCTTAGGTCACTGGTTCAACTCCGGTTCGAAGGAGGAGTCTTTTACAGGTGGAAATTTGCTTCTGAGACTAAATGACTTGCAAGATATCATCAGCCCTTCACACCTCCAGTCAGGGTACCTCAACGACCCAAAGGCAGGTAGAGAGGGCCGGGCAGTCAATGACCTGAATGTTTAGCACAAGGACTGTGACGACACTTCAAAATGTTCCTTGTTTTCTAACCAGGATACGAACATTTTCCAAAATAACGCCACACTGTTTTACATGCTTTATCCCTTCGATAGCTCAGATGGCAGAGCGGAGGACTGTACGTTCCATATGTGGACATCCTTAGGTCGCTGGTTCAACTCCGGCTCGAAGGAGGAGTCTTTTACAGCTGGAAATTTGCATCTGAGACGTAACAACTCGCAAGATATAAATGGTCGTTCACACCTCCACTCAGGGTACCTCAACGACCCAAAGGCAGGTAGAGAAGGCCGGGCACTCAATGTCCTGAATGTTTAGCTAAGGTACTCTGACGACTAACCAGGATACGTACATTTTCCAAAACAATGCTACACTGTTAAACAAGATACAGCCCTTCGATAGCTCAGTTGGCAGAGCGGAGGACTGTAGGTTACGTATATGTTGACATCCTTAGGTCGCTGGTTCAACTCCGGCTCGAAGGAGGAGTCTTTTACAGGTGGAAATTTGCGTCTGAGGCTTATCGCCTCCCAAGATATAAACGGTTGTTCACACCTCTGTCAGGGTTCCTCAACAACCCGTAGAGAGGTCCGTGCACTCAATGACCTGAATGTTTAGCGCAAGGACTCTGACAACACTTCAAAATGTTCCTTGTTTTCTAACAAGGATACGAACATTTTCCAAAATAACGCCACACTGTTTTATGTGATTTATCCCTTCGATAGCTCAGTTGGCAGAGCGGAGGACTGTAGGTTACGTATGTTGACATCCTTAGGTCGCTGGTTCAACTACGGCTCGAAGGAGGAGTCTTTTATAGGTAGAAATTTGCATCTGAGACGTAACAACTCGCAGGGTTAGGGCTTTAGGGTTAGGGTTAGGTCGCTGGTTCAGCTCCGGCTTGAAGGAGGAGACTTTTACAGGTGGAAATTTGCGTCTGAGACTAAACGACTCCCAAGATATCATCAGCCCTTCACACCTATCTATCAGGGTACCTCAACGACCCAAAGGCAGGTAGAGAGGGCCGGGCAGGCAATGACCTGAATGCTTAGCACAAGGACTCTGACGACACTGGAACATTTCCCCATTTTTTAACCGGGATATGGAGATTTTCCAAAAGAATGTTTCACTAGAAAGCATGTTCGATCCCTTCGATAGCTCAGTTGGCAGAGCGGAGGACTGTAGGTTGCATATGCTGCCATCCTTAGGTCACTGGTTCAACTCCGGTTCGAAGGAGGAGTCTTTTACAGGTGGAAATTTGCATCTGCGGCTCAACGACTCAAAAGACATGAGCGGTCTTTCACACCTCTATCAGGGAACCTCAACGAGCCGAGGGCCGGGCAGTCAATGTCCTGAATGTTCAGCTCAGGGACTCTGACGACAGGTATCATTGTTCCTGTTTTCTAACCAGGATATGGACTTTTTCCAAAAGAACGAGTCACTATTAGGCTGAGTTAATCCCTTCGATAGCTCAGATGGCAGAGCGGAGGACTGTAGGTTACGCATGTGGACATCCTTAGGTCACTGGTTCAACTCCGGCTCGAAGGAGGAGTCTTTTACAGGTAGTAATTTGCATATGAGGCTTAACGACTCCCAAGATATAAACAGTCGTTCACACCTCCAGTCAGGGTACCTCAACGAACCAAGGGAGGCAGAGAGGGCCGGGCAGTCAATGACCTGAATGTTTAGCACAAGGACTCTTATGACACTACAAAATGTTCCATGTTTTCTAACAAGGATACGAACATTTTCCAAAATAACGCCACACTGTTTTACATGCTTTATCCCTTCGATAGCTCAGATGGCAGAGCGGAGGACTGTAGGTTGCATATGTGGACATCCTTAGGTCGCTGGTTCAACTCCGGCTCGAAGGAGGAGTCTTTTAAAGCTGGAAATTTGCATCCGAGACTTAAAGACTCACAAGATATCATCAGCCCTTCACACCTCTGTCAGGGTACCTCAACGACCCAAAGGCAGCTAGAGAGGGCCTGAAGATGCAATGCACACACAGACAACAATCTGCACATACTCCAAATTATTATAACTCTACAACTATTTAAAGTATTTGCAAGTATTTGTTATTAGTTTCATCACAAAGCAAAACACGTTTTCTCACATCGACATGTACATTTTCCACCAGAATGTTGCATTCAACAGTTTTCCCAATATGCTCCATTGATGGATGGATATTGAACCTGAAGACGGTTTTGTAGCTGTGATGAATCATACAACGTTTCACCACATTTCCTATTTTTGTTCACTCAGTTTTAATAAATACGTGGTGCACTGGGATCCTTCTGCATTAGTTTGAAATGCTCAAAGGCATGACACAAATGACCTTCCTCTGGTGGATGCTACATTCTCCAGGCTGCTATGTGGCCGACGGAGCTGCCAGGAGCGAGCGTGCCTGCCTGTCTGTCTCTGTTCCAGCTTGTCAAACTGGCTGCCTGCATCTTTATCTGTCTGTCTATCTGCCACAGGCTGCTATTAATTTGTGGGCTAAACGTCGCAGGGTTTGAGTTGAAGCCATACATGATCACTCAACAGGGAATCTGTCAGCGGTGGAAATGTTTTACGTTACATTTGCGGCAGTTGGCTGACACTTATCCTGAGTGACACTTGGAGGGGGGGGGGAAGTAAAACTAGCTTCTTTTTGTAGACGTCCATGATAAGATAAGATAAGACAATGTTTATTATTCACATTGTGGGGAAACTTGTGTTGCAGCAGTAAAGGGGATAGTCAAAATAAGAACCAAATATTTAAAAACGTATTCGTAAACATGCACACACGGAAAGACACAAAATAAAAATAATAAAGACAATGTTAACGGGAGTCAGACAGGGACTGAGGGTTGTACTTGAATGGAAAACCAGCTCAAAGAGATTCATTTGGAATAAAAAAAAAGACAGAGTTAGAAAAGACAGGGGCTCAAAAGTGAGGAAGAACCGCTGCAACAGGCTGTCGCTGATAAAGTGTCATCGCTGTAAAAGAAAACAACAACAGATAAACACATTTAAAAATGCAACGTACAGCTCTGTGCCTGCCAACCGACGTTCGGCCTGAGAAGGGGTTAACGTCTCCGGGTGCCACTGTCAGCCAGATGTCTGCAGCTGTCCTGCTGCCAGAAGTATGACTCGCTCGTCCTGGCATTTAGCTACCTGACAAACCAAACACAACACCGCTGTCACGGTTCAAACTGCTTAACTACCACACGGAGACATAACGATTCATTAGCTACCAACTGTCCATAGATTTTGAAAGGTGATCTTGCTGATGTTAAAAATCATCACGGTGCTTCCCCCCCCCCCCCCTCCATGAAAACGTCTGCAGCCTTTTTGCAGGTAAGATTAGACGTCCATGCAAATAACATACTTTTGTTTCGTGTCATATTTCATCTATTTCACCACCTGGGATCCACAGTTGCATAACATGATAGTTCAACAACAAAAAGGTTTGTAATATTGATGCGTAAACCACAAACACCACAGGTTTTCTGCACAGCTCCTTTCTGGCATTGCTTTTTAAATGTATCTCTAAACCCAGGTCATGTCCCAAATCCCCCAGATCTGGGTCAAGGACGAAGCCGTGGAACAGGAGTCAGAAGAACAAAAAGTCTAGTGGGTGTTAAATGTTTGTTCCTCTGGTCCCATGTATTTGAAACATTGTGGAGAAGCGTGTCCTTGATGGGAGGGAGGGAGGGTGTGAACACTGCTATCTCCATTGTGTTCAGAAGTCTCTCATTCCAGCCTTCACCTTTCAGCTGAGTTTCTCGAGCTGCTCTCAGACCTGAACTGAGCCTCGAATATTTTAGTGAAATCATTCGCATGTGAGAAAGTCAGTTGCCGTAGCTTTTCCTGCCTTCTGGGAAAAGTTCGGTCCCAATTTCCAGATGCTTCTCTCAGCTCATGTCAGAAAACGGCTTTAGTTAATGAAACCAACCAACTAAGGATTGTGAAATCGTGAAACTGCATAATTCTACTTGTGTGGCTCACCTGAATAATTACATCTTGTTCTGCCAGCACTGTAAACACTGACGCAATGTCCTTACCTGTGGAAGCTACTTGCAAAATCAGCGTTACATAAATCATGGTTCAAAACTGGTTCTGCAGACAGTCACATGTTTTAATTTGCAAATCTGTTCATTGTCTCTTTTGCAGCTTCAGTTTGCAGGAAATCATTTAGTCGAAGAATGAAGTCGTCTCGGCAGCAGTGAAAGTTTCACACACACAGTTTACTTTGGACACAGACACAACCTGGTGTTTACAGACGAGAGGGGGAAGTGAGTTTCTGACCCTCCTCAGCTGTGTGTGGTCTTCCTCTCTGGCTCGTCTGGAAACACCTGATGCAGTCACACGGCTATTTTCCATTGAAGTCGAATAATATTTTGTGCATGTAATATGAGAACAAATTCATCCCCAAACTTTAAACCAATTCCTCTCTGTCATCACACTCGTCACTTTTCCATCAGACACATTTAATTTTAAAAACGATTTTCAGCTGGTTCCCAAAGACATGTCGGTCTGCTCTATACAGTTTTATACAAGCTCGTCTGATTGATATCTATGTGAGTGTCGAAAAGAATATTCATGCAGTTAATATTAGAATTAAACAACATTTTAAATATCAAAATCCATAAACAAAAAGGCTAAAAAGGCTTAATTTGAGTAATGAATTGTTTGACTACCTCCTCCCGTCCCAACTACACTATCCTCTCACAGGGAGCTGCAGTAGTAACCGTTATGTAAAATAATAATTACACGTATGGAAATAAAAACATGAGAATAGACACCCAGTCTTTCTCGAGATGACAGCACTTAATTTTCTCACATTTCAGGATATAAATCTTGAATCATTGAACTTCAGATGAAAAACAGACGGCGCTGTTGATGCTTCCAGCTAAAACTCACTCCATGACCACCCAGTTAAAGAAATTCAATTCACCACAGTACAAAACCGCGCCAGTCACAGACGAGCGTGTCCATGTCAGGAAGAAACCACAACGTCTCCCGTAGCAAAATTAATGAATTGGCTGGTTTGGGTTAGAGAACGCGTGTGTGTGTGTGTGTGTGTGTGTGTGTGTGTGTGTGTGTGTGTGTGCGCGCGCGCGTGTGTCTGTGTCCAGATCGATTTCAATTCCAGTGCACTGTTCTGGCACAGCAAAGGATGGAAAATAAAAGAGGGAGACAAAAAAATGAAAAGGTGAAAGAAGAGATGCGTTGAGCAGGCAAGCCGAGCTGCGGCAGCCTGAGCGGCGGCAGGAGGTAAATTTGTAGAAGAAGAGGTCGGAAAGAAAAGTGCTGGTGTCGAGGAAGGGAAGAAGAAGAAGAAGAAGAAGAAGAAGACCGGAGGAGAAGTGGACCGCTGAGAGGGCAACAGCAAAGGTCAGAGGAAGCCAATCAGGATCTGCAGCCTCCTGCTTCCACCATCACTCTATGTGTCTGATGTGAAATCCCACCGAGAAGCCGCTGACCTCAAACAAAGAGGAGACGGGAGAGAGATGAGGGAGGACGTGACAGAAAGGACAGAAGAGGGAAGGAAATGAGAGGAGGGAAGGAAAGGAGAAGAGGGAAGGAAAGGAGGAGAGAAAAGACAGGAAAGACGTTTTCAGACGTGGATTTACCTAAATTTGGTTTCTTTCAAAGCTACGAACGAATTTCCACGAACGTCTGTCTTTCTTTGTGTCTGTATGTGGAACGCACATCTGGCAAACTGTTCATCTAATTCACTACACACTGGGCCCGAGGACGTGTGGAGACAAGTTGGGTCTCACAAAGTAAAGTTGTGTCTGAGTCTTTATCTGGACACAGACAAATCAACTTCCTGTTAAAAGGCCTCGTTAGCGGAGTTTAGATGAATTTGCCATTACAGCTTTTTATTAAGTAATCCATTACTTAGTTTACACACAGGCAGTTAGAAGCATGTGCTCAGACAGAAGCTGTGTGTGTGTGTGTGTGTGTGTGTGTGTGTGTGTGTGTGGTGGGGGGGGGGGGGGGGGGGGGGGTTCTTAAAGTGTGTATTGTGCTGTCTGCCTATTCTCCTCGTCTGTTTACGGCTCGTTAGCACTGAAAAGCTTTGGACTAAAAGCAGTTTCGGGGGATTATTCGTCCATTAGCTGATTAGGGACGCTCACCACTGTTCCACTAACACACTGAAGACCAGGCCAGATTACATGTGGGGCAGCAATTAGAGCGACAGCCAGGTGCCACAAGCTACACAACCACCTCCGAACACTACACACACTGATATTCCACCACAATGTGTACTTTTATATACAGTGAGGTTGAAAAACTCGAACGTAGATGTCCAAACTGAATATTTCCTTTTAGCCCTCCTAGTTAAATGTTCCCAAAATGTCTGAGTCCACGTGGGAATACAGAAAATGTGGGGGGGGGGGCATGATGCTTCTATGTTTCACCTCCTGCCTGGATGTTCTGGGAATGTTCCTGTCGTTGGGGAACATGCATTTGGAAGTTCATGCCGGAAAACTGCCTAAACTTTAATTACAATATTGTAGGATTTAGTTACGACACCAAACATCTGTTCTGAGGGAAACGTGATTGTGACCGAGTGAGTTTTGACACTGAACATGAAATCACGGAGGTGTGTAATCGTCCAACGTGGAGGTAATTTAAAGGATTTCGTTGGACGGAGGTAGAAACAGCGAAAAGAAACGTTCATTCGCCGTATTCTGCCGAAACCTAATCAGAACTCTACCGAACACAATCAATCAAAACAACTCAACCATCAACGGGCGACTCATGTGAACAGGATACGAGTTTATTCTTTGATTAGTCCAATATGGACGACGTCTTACGCACGATGTTGTCATCTGCCTTTGCTCAGAGTTAAAATTGCAGAGGGGGGAGGGGGAGGGGGGGGGGGGGGGTGGAATGTGTTTAATGCTCTCATATTCCAGAATTCCTCAAGTTTCACGTGTGTGAGAAATCGCAGAACGTAGCTTTTACCCCGACCTGCAGTACGAACATATGATGGATTGTAAATAAAGATGTAGTGAAGCCAAATCATCTGGATCGCCCCCTGGTGGCTGGCCTCACTGTAACTCACGAACCCCCATCTCCTCCGTGTTAGCAGATGGGACGTAGACCAAACTAAAAAGTCAAAGAACGTGTTCAATTCAAGATGTTTTCTGTCCTTTTTATATTTGATCACACTGACGTATGGTCATGTGTTCATATTCGATATATAAACGATATCTGAGATGTCATGATGGAAGAACCAGACTGACTGCATCTTTATTTACTCTGCTCATATCTCCATTTATCTCCCTCACCTTCCACTGTCTCTCCCTTTGTTTCTCCCCCTCTCTCCCACACATACACACACACACACACACACACACACACACACACACACACACACACACACACACACACACTTCAGGGATTCAAACCTCACCCTCCTCGTGGCTCAGAGGTGGAGCCGAGCCCTCGGGGCAGCGCTGGTTAATGAGCCGCTGGCTGCTCGGTCCTGTCAGAACAGAGAAATGACCTCGCCACCAGCGCTGCAGCCGCGCTCGGCCTGTGGAGAAGCCGTCCGGAGCAGCAGCATCTTTAAAAGGATTCAGTGCGGCTGAGCGTGAAATCCCAAATCTCTCATGGAGGATATCCTTGTTTAGACAGATGTTATAACCACAACCACCTGGAAGCCGGGCTGTGTGTTCACCTGAGGGCTGATCTGTCCGCATGTATGTTTGTTTATAACTGGATGTCGGAGCCTACAGTTTAGATCTAGATTTCACCACATGATGTCTGTCTCTTTCTCTTCCCATCAGGAAAAAGAATAACTGTTCCCTCACACTCCCGCAGAGTCCTACTTCACAGAAGAGACCCCAAAAATCCCCCAAATACTCTACGAATCTGTCCATTTCCATTGGTTTGTGATGATGCTGTAGAACATTGTGTGTATATAAAACACACAAGCACGAGAACGTGTGGAGATAAAGAGCGGGAGCGTGTCGGAGGTCTGCTGTCGTCGGCGTGGAGCAGGCAGCAGAGGGAGGGAAGCCGGGACACAGACATCAGCATGTTGCTGTCAACGCTCTGCGGCGTGTGTCGGCTCAGTGCCGAGGGGAAGGGGAACCCCGCTGAGTCTCCTCTCCACGGAACAGCTCTGTGTGTGTCTGTGTGTGTGTGTGTGTGTGTGTGAGTGAGAGCGAACACTGCTGCTGCTGTAATTCATCACAGCTCTTCACGATGTACTAGACACACTGTGCTCTGTGGGTACGATGTTCATGTGCACACTGTCCTCGTTGCGAGCTGATTACATTGAGGCTTCAGTTCCTACGTTGACTCTAACGAGGACAAACACTCAAGTTGCACTTCTTTACTTCTAGTTTAGAGATTCAGGCTGAATCCAGAATGACCTATAGTCTTTTAAAAAGACAAACAAGCCTTTAAGATGCATATCGGACATAATATCCATCCACACTAACTAAGAGAATACCCCATGCAACCACGTGGCGTTCAACGCTGCTAATTGAGGCTGATGCCGTTTGTTTTCTTTTGGAGAAAAGGTCACACAACGAATCAGGTAAAGGGTAGGACGGGCCTGATGAGATCCAATCAGGTTCTGCGTGTCTGCGTCATGGTTCGCAAGCCTCAATTCCCCCGGAAAGGTTTATGGACTCAAAGGCAACAGAGTGGTGCGGACGTCAGGCGTCAGTGTGGAGGCAGCCTCCGGGTAATGTCTGGAGTTATTATTCAACAAGATAATTAAAAAGGAAGATAGTCCTCTGTGTGTAATTTCTGTCCCTTATCATCCGTCTTCACTCCGGAGTGGTGGCTTCGGGGAAGTTATAGCTGCGATAACTTTGATTATCCATGGATTTAATTGGAACATTTGGGAAATAAGAGTCTTACATAAGGGGATCATCGGATGCAGCTGATGGAGATGAAGAGATCACAACTGTCATTGAATGCCGTTGAGGAACTTTCTAATTAATTCATGGTTTGCAGATTGGTGGGATTTGTATTTGCGGCGGCACAGTGGAGTGCAAAGTTAATCTAAAGTTCACATCGTCTTACAACCTATTAGTACGGATAGATTAGATAAAGTCCTACTCTAAAATATGTTGTGGAAATGTTTAAATAGCCAAAGTGTAACGTTTGAAAGTGTGTCATACATCCCAGTGTGTTCCCATCTTCCCCACTGCCACTCATCCTTACTCTCTCTTCCTCTTCCGTTCAACCTTCTCCTCCTTCACCTCTCGCTCTCCGCTCTGTTCAGGGTCAGCAACTCCTCAGCAGGACGTCCAATCACAGGGATGAACCGTGGCTGGAAGCAGGAGGTTTCCTGCACCTTGTAAGATGTCCCTGCAGGGAACCAGCAGAGTAACCTCCTCCTCCCCCCCCCCCCCCCCCCCCCCCCCCCCCCCCCTCCCCGCTTTATAGCTGCATGAGGACCAAAACCAGGCAAAGGATGTGAACTGCGGAGCACTTGTTCTGGTGCTCTGTCGTGTGTGAGCAAATGGCATTCAGACCTGGGTGGTAGTGAATAACTGAAACTGACAAGAGAAAGAATGGAATCAGAATGAAACACAAGATATAACAACTGGAAACACACGTCTTATATATTCAAGGAGAGTATTTAGGCCGGGACTATGATCTAATGCAGACTATTGCAGTAGATCCGCAGTTAAACTAACTTTGTCAAATGTAAGGTTGGGGTTTATGATTGAAATACAACCAGAGCATGACACGGCCACACTACAGTAAATAGAATGTGACTCCGTCGAGCACATACCTCCACCAAGGCCCCACATTCCCCACTAACTCAATCAGGATGCATCAAGTTTCACCCACTCATAGATATCAGCTCCATAAATGTGCCTGATTGTTATTTAATGAAGATTCAATCATCAAAAATGTTGTTTCTACTTTAGAGGCTTTTCTGATTGGCAATGTTTGGGTTCCATAGACTCCAATGGACGTAGACTCTGGGTCTGGAACCGGTATCATCTAGAAGGACCAGGAGAGGGCGGCCGAAAGAAGTCTATAAGAAAGTCTCGATCTCTAGTTTCAAGTCAAGCGATATAGACGATAAAGCAATGCATGCATTGGGGGGGGTGCATACCACAGTGTGATTGACAGCTCGTACTGTTGACGGGGTGCAGGTGTAATGGGCGTGTAGTTTGCGCGAGCTCTCAGTTAGGCTCCACCCCCTCCCTGACTCGACGTCCCGGACCAACTTCCTCCTCGCGACTGAAAGAAGGTTGGATGCATCAAAATGAGTCTCGAAGCGACGCAGGGAAATTACATAATCCACTCTACCATATCAAACTTTCCCATTTTTCTTATCTCGGCGTTCGAACGGAATCTCAACTTCGATGGTGCTACTGCTGCGCTGATGCAATTTAGATTGTTAACCCCCCCCCCCCCCCCCCCCGGTGGAGGAATGGTGTCTCAGCAGGTTAAGACACAAACCATATACATCTCGCTGCACCTGCAATACTGAAGATCTGAATCTCGTTTCCTGTGCAGAAACATCCGCAGAACGTCCGTCACTGGACAAGACTGAGAAATCCACATTCTGCTGCAGGAGAGAAAACTTTGTTTAATCTCTAATCAGCTTGTTTTGTTTTTACTTTAAACTCCTTAATGAGCAGTTTTATCCGAACACCTATATTCACCGCTATCTGTCGTCCATCAGAAAGAGAAGAAGCGGCGCCGCAGACTTACGTAACTCGTATTTATCTGTCTGCGTTGCCGGCGCTCGACTCTTTGCCATAATCGGAAGGAAGTGATAGAAGCCGTTTTTGGGTTAATTAGGGACTTGACCCACGTGGAGAACAGGCGACCCGGTTTATCTCCTGCTCCACCGAGCGTCTGGTTAACAGCCATTTAAAACACCACTTATTTACATTTAGAGTGAATCTCGCGGCCCCGGTAACCCTTGACAGGAACTTTACGACTCCGTGAAAGAGAAAAACAAATGTGTTTAAGTGCCAGTTTAAAAAAAAAATAATAGTAATTAACCCATTTGTTCGAATGTCACGGTTTGTGAGTTTTGTGAAGGTTTGATTAAACATGGCAGTGGTTTGTTATCCACTTAGGAGAGAGAGAGAGAGAGAGGGGGGGGGGGGGGGGGGAGGGGGGGGGGGGAGAGAGGAGAGGGGTGGGAGAGAGATGAGGGTGGTGGATGGGAGAGAGAGGAGATAGGATGAGTAGGAGGACGGAGGAGGAGATGTAGAGTCGTCACTCTCGACTCTTCTCTGCCTCTCGTGCCCCTTCTCTCTCTTTCAGTGTGTCTGTCTCTCTCTGAAGCTGTGTAACTTGGCTGTTCCTATTTAGAAAATGAGTTCAATCTGACTCTGGTATCTCTCCAGCTCGCTAATCAAATTGTCCTTGCTTGACACTCATTTTTCATGTCGACAGTTGTGGCCTGTCTGTCTTGTGTGCGCGCACACACACACACACACACACACACACACACACACACACACACACACACACACACACACACACACACACACACACACACACACACACACACACACACACACGTTCCCCCACCTGCACCATTGTATTCTGCCTCTTTCCTGCAAGTATTAAATATTGCTGTATACACACACACACACACACACACACACACACACACACACACACACTGGTGAAGGTAAAATACTCACACTCGACTAACTTCAGAAATCGGTCTGGATTTAGTTGATTGGTCTGATTTTTTGAATACAACACAAATAAACACCTCACACTCACTTGAAGCTGTCACAACACACACAGCCCATGTCCGCCCCGCTCTCCGCAGCACAGCTGTGCACCACTGACGCAACCCGAGGTCTCGAGGACGGGCTCAGACGCTGCGAGCTCAACTCTCCCACTCGGCTCGGGACACAAGCAAACCATTGTGGGCGCCGCTGAGTGCTGGTAACAGCTGGACCACATGGCGGTTATCTTGGACCCCGACCCCGTGGCGTTGACAGGATCAGCTTTGGCCAAAAGCTGCCTCATCCACGGTCGGCACATGATAACATGTTGGACGAGTGTGTGTGAGGCCGGAGTGACGAGCTGGCACACACTCTCTGTTCCCGTACTGGGTGGCCGGGGGCAAGAGGCTTTTTGTGTGGGGGTGCATCCGGTTGTGTGTGGAAGCTAAACATTGCTATAAATATTATAAATGCATTTTGCCATCTCATTTAACCGTGTTTCATGGTTCTACAAGGCGTATATAGGGCCAATGCAATTTTCTACATCAATAAAATAACCTTAACTCGTAAAATGTAAGGACGATATAATTCAAAACTTTGAAAACCCCTTTAAAGATTAAAAAAATGTACCTCCACATTGTCTGATCCACTTTGAACAACTTAACACAAAACCTACATCAGCCTCTGACCCAGGATTCGAGTGAAGTGTGCGTCCGTCGTCGGTTGTGTATATTTAAGGGAGGATTACGATTGGACCTCTGCTTCCTGCGACCTTTGACCCCGGGTTATCCCCCGTGCGTTATTGGCTCACGGGTAATGTTGAGGCGCTCCTTTGATATCCCCCGGTGCACGTGCATCAAGCTTCGACAGACAGTTGAGAGCACTTTTGTTTTGCGTTCAATCCAAGACGTGTCTCTTTTTTTAAGTCTTGAAGATCAACAACAGAATCAGGGTTTTAGCTTTTTGTCTCCATAAGGAAGACAAGTCCCCATAAGTCCCTATAATAAAATGTTAAAAACAGAGGTAGGTCCCCACAACATGAGTAACACATGGACCACGCACACACACACACACACACGTTCTGTTAAGCAATCACACAATTCTCATGTTCCAGGAGGTCAGAAGTAGATTTCCACCTTTAGATGAAAAGGAAACATGAAAAGTCCCTGCTCCCGCTCCACTTGTATTAACTATAACACTCACATGATGCAACACTTGCAGCTCGGAGCTGTAACTCCGATGTAACATCTGTCTGTGTCTGGGCTCAAATATATTTCTCAGATTTATTTCATGTTGAATATTTGACTGGTAATTGTCCTTTTTCTCATTAGGGGGCGAAGACAAAATCAATTAAAGTCCGGTGCAAGTCTGAAAAGCATCTTTGATGTGTCTCCTCCTCCGGCACAAGACGTGTGGGCCGAGGTTTTTTACAACAGGTAAAAGACACAACGGAGACGCAACCGCTTTTGTCCACAGAGGCACCAACATCAACAGTAATGAAAAGTTCCTTGCAGGAGCTGTGAGGACAAACTTCAAGGATCCTAAAAGAATCTTTTACTTGTGGATTTCGAATGAGGCGGAGGGAAAGAGAGGGAGAGATGTTTGTGTGTGTGAGAGCTGAAGTGAGCACGTGGTCGTCTCATCTGCCGCTTATAGAAATATGACAGACTAATGTAAATACGAGTCGTCCTCCTCTTTATCACGCATGCAATCGTGAAAAATACAGATAATAAATACAGTACAACGTGGATCCTCACGTGTGTCCTGTCATTGCTTTAACAAGCGGAAGGACACATTTATTTAAGACCCGTAATTCAACCGGTTCTAAAGTGAAATATCCGAGATATTAGAACGTCCGACTCTTAATCAGCCTCTGCAAACACATGTTTAAATCAGACACACCACACACACACACACACACACACACACACACACACACACACACACACACACACACACACACACACACAGGTTTTGATGCTCCATTTGTATCCCTGACGCTCACACAGAGGAGGCACCTGCAACATCTGTCTGGTTCTGTCGGCAAGCAGCAGCCCGACCAGACATGCCCGATGAAATATGCATGACACGCTAGCATGTGATATGTCAAAATACCTCCCCCCCACCCCCCCACCCCACCCGACCCCTCCATCTCCATCTGATTCTCCTCATCCTCTAGCGGCTCAGCTGTTCATTCATTATACATGGCTGCTCCGTGCACCTCCACTTTGTGCATATTACTGTTTCTACCCATCTGCCCTGCGTGTGCGACCCACAGCTGTTCAGCATTCTGCTGTGTTCATTAAGACGTGCTCCGCACTGGACGCTCTCTGCACCCGCAAAGGTTCAGTGCATTGCATAACACCATCGGACTCGAACCGACACACGGACCATGCAATTTCCTCTCAATTAACCTGTTGCAGTGTGTAAATAAACCTCACTAATTACCAAGGGGTGATAGCCTGGTGTACTCCTCAGCTCCAGCGTCGTTGTGTTGCCACGATATCGGTGCAGGACAGTTGAATTAGTTTACACTGCAGATTTACGAGCTTTGTGTGACGGCACTGGAAAGGAAGCGCTCGGCCGCGGACCCAGGAATGACCAGGACGTGAACAAACATGGCGTCCGGAGCAGGGGACGCTGTCTTGTGCTCTTCTAAAAAACAAACATCTAACGTGCTTATCTCTCTTTTTGTGTGTTGTCCCAGATGTGTGTTGTTGGTTTCCATCCTTTATGACACTAAGGAGAGGCGCCTCATGAACCTACTGAGCATTTAAATAGGAACAGTAATGTTATAACTTAGGTGAACGAGTTTATTTGACATTCTAGACATTTAACACAACAAGGACATTGAGTGAATACATCAGCAAAATGAGCAGCACCTGGTGTGAAGGTGAAATCCACTGTGCAGGTTCTTCAACAGCAGCAAACCCCCGCAAGTCAAAGCTTTGTATTCAATACACCGATGTTTTACATGTGAAAACTATATTGTGTCACTTCAAAAATCCTTTTGAATATTCGTCTTTCATTCCCAAACCCTGACCTCATGGCAATTAGCAATTTCCTTCCCTTTAATAACTTTTTTTTTTCATTGTCTAAGATTAAATGAAGTAATAAGAATCACTGCGTTTTATCCACGACCACTGATGCCGGCGGGTTGAATTGTAATTTTGTAAAGAAATGATCAGAAGTAAATATCCCCGGGAGATTATTACTCTTTCTCATGTTGATCTTCTTCAAACGCTCGGCATCAGTCGCTCTCCCCCCCCGCTCCTCATGCATGATGCATGCTCCGGCTTTGATGCCACTTCCAGTTCACAGAGTCTATTTGTTTTGCGTCACTGTTCATCAGACTTACATCCGTCCAGCGCTCTCTGCTTTATCAGCGCAGTTAAACTCCTCCCGACACCCTCACAAAGAGCCCGAGTGTCAGAGTTGACACTGTGATGCTTTTGATTATCTCCTTCTTCCCGGGGAAAGTAAGTTTCAACGAGGAACCGACCTGTGATGTTTAAATCACCTCACGTAGAGAAATACGAGGAGAAGTTTCCCCATCAGGTGATTTGCTGACTGGGGATGTTTGCTGGGTTTTTCCTGTATCTCCCGGTTTCTCTCCCGCATTGTGTTGTGTAATGTGTTCTGTAATGTATTATGTATTTCTAATGATATATCGCTCGCTTCCCTGGAAACCCGACCACGGTGTCGTAAATTAGTGGGTCTTCGTCAAACCCTCGTGTGGGTTTTAACACATTGCTCATTTTAATTGTTGGCTCTGGAGGGCGGCCAAGGTTTCCATGTGGCTGTTTTACTTTTGGCTGTTTGCAGGTTGCTGGGAATTGTTTTTCCAGACTTTGTAGACCTCCCCCCCCCCCCCCCCACCACCACCACCACCACCACCAACCGGCCCACCCCCTGGGCGTCTGAGCCCGGCCAAGAACAGAGCCCCTGGGTAACTCCTCGTTTCTTGTGAACACACGCAGCCAACTCGGCGACGCACCGTACACATGTCGGACTGTGCCCGCGAGCCAGCCTCGTCTCGGCAGAATTACGTTCACGTCCAGCTATTCTGAGTTACAGTATGTTTAGTGGCGAGGCAGGATGTGGTGTGATCTCATAGTGAGCAGCCAGGAGTGAAGCTGTGGAGAGACCAGTGATGAATGGATCTTTGGGCTTTTTGGCTCCGACTCCGCTGTCCGAGGTTCACTTCCCCTTTTTTTCCAACTAGTAGAAAGTGACATTTTTATTATTCAGCCACGGATCTTTCTTGAATTTTAACCGAGACAAATTTTATCCCCAGACATTTCCCCAAGTTGCGAAGTGATCAGGACATAACTTATGAAAACCATTGCGTCTTTTTGTTTACGGCACATGTTGAGTGACGCTGTATCACCGATGTCTCTCGAATCTCGTCCCATTTCCAAGGTGACGTCTGCGAATCGCTCCACTTGTTCCATCCTGAGATAGTTTTATGTCTTTTTGTTTTTCACATTCTGTTAGAAAGGTGAATCCAGTGTGGCCCGGGAGTTTCTCGGATTACACATACCTACAGAAACATTTAAAGCTACAGCTAAACAGCGGCTAACACTTTATTTCTGCTCGTGAACCCAATCAGATGATGTGTAAACAAACCTTCTGGGGGTCACGGCCCCAAAGTGAGCAGATATTGAAAAGTCAATACACACGTGGTGGGTTTGCAAAGTGGTCACAACAACTTAATTACTACAATGTGGTCGTTGTCCACTTATATAACCGGGCTCATTATAATAATCATCATTACAAAGGTGAGACAAGTCAAATCTCCTATCGTGTAAGACACATTTTCAGAATTCTCCCTTTTCTCCGCTAGCTGAAGATGTTTTATGAGGATCGTGTTATTTGTCCGTGTGGTTTCCGCCGCTGCTCCTCCGCCTGTCAGCTCTCTGCTGCTCCAGCTGAGCCGCTCCGTCACGGCTCCTCTCTCTGCTCCTGACCTCCTGCGTGTGACTGATGTTTTTATTGGTGTCCTACTGCCTCTGGAGTGATGCGCCTATTACAGAGGTCACAGAGGTCCATTATGTTGCCCCCCCCCCCCCCCCCCCTTCCTCCACAATGGCTCGACAGCACAGCTGAGGCCTGCTTTTCCCAAAAGCCTCTTGAAACTAAGTCCGTCCTTGTTCTGTTACCTTCCAGTGGAACAAAGATTAACTTCTCCTTTCTGAAAAAACGCTGAAGAAAAAAAGAAATAAGTCATGTCCGCCCGTCAGCCCTCCTCCTCCTCCTCCTCCTCCTCCCGCCGCTTCCCCCGTCTGTGCTGCAATTTAAATTCGTTCCACATCATGTTTAAACACTCACATGATCCCTTCGCACAAGGTCCAGATTACATGCATGTCAGTGGACGTCCAGACCGGGATGGGTCCGAGGACGGTGGTGGTGGTGGTGGGGGGGGGGTTGCAGTAATTGAGTTAAGCAGCTCAGACAGTAGCGTTGCTGTAAGAGGGGAACTTAGAGCTTATTATCTGCCGCTCAGAGTTATTTACTGTCCATGGTCGCGGTCAGAATCTCAATAATTCACGAGCGCCACACTCCGAGGGCCAGACGTCACCGCGGAGGGGAATAAGTTGCCATTTGAAAAGCAGGAGAACATTAGACACACGTGCGGGTGATAGCTCGCAGCCCAAGCTTTTTTCGAGGCGTCTACTGAATTATTGACATCCTGCGCACTTACCATATTTTCACTCTTTGCCACAAAAACATGCCAAATGACGAGGGAGGGAAAAACATATTCATCTATTCCCTAAGTGCTTCAAAAGCACCCAAAGTGTAACCTAGACAAACGGAGCCAAATACAAAACACTTGAAAAGAACACGGCGATGCAGACGCCAAACGCTGCCGAGCGGCGTCTGTAGCAGGCGGCGGCGCGGGGAGTGTGGAAGAGCCACGCTGAGCTGTTGGCGGCGATGACATTCAAGCCGCGACACCGCTCACCAGGACGCGATTTAGAGCGTGTACTTCCACCTTCCAAAAGATGCCACTTCTGAGAGGTGGAAATAGATCCTTCTGCCTCCTCGGCAGAGTTCACAGACTTTATTTCCGCTACTGAATCATGAAAAAGCTCTTTCTGGCTTTCGGAGCTATGAGGCACATTAAGCTTTAGTTTCAACTCGGTAACAAACCTCATTAAAACTGAATAAAAAGTTTTATGCTTTTTTGTTCTCTGAAAACAAAACAGTGCACTGGAGTTTTTTTCCGGTGAGTTTCCCCAGACCTGAAAGGTGACGTTTAAACTTTTTATTTATTCCTCACATGTGTATTTCCCATTTGAACTCAGTGTGACCTAGTCGAGGGGGGAAGTGAACAATAACCGAAATCGCTCATGCGGCCCCCTGGAGGTCAAATCTCTTTCCCCGGTTTGGGACGTCAGGAGAGCCGGGCTCGTTTGTAACGTGCACGCGTTGTCGACGTGGTCGTGTCGGCCGAATCCCCGACGTGCTCCCTCGACCGTGAGATCGACCCCCTCCGGTGAAAACCTCTGAATCTCAGAGGGATACGCCAATAAGCAGATTCCTGATTACGTCCAGAAATGGTGTTTTTCATTGATTACGTGGAGCGGCGGCCTCGTCCCGGGAGGCTCAGGGAGGAATTCATCCAACTTTTGAAATGAAAACAAACTGGGCTCCAGCACGACTCCCTGGGAAAACTCTGGAGCTAACTGGGAAATTAAACTGCTCTGGAGAAACAACGACGGGAGGTGTTGACGCGGCTCGATGTGACTACACACAGAAATATGTGTGTAGTCTCTTTATTTAGGGTCCAATGCAGAGATGTGACAAATAGTTTGAGTGTCTGGAAGAAGCCATCACTGCCAGTTTGTTTTCAGAAAGTCTTTCATGAGAAACCTTCTCAAAATAACAAGTATCTCGACTTAGAATCTGGAAATAACAACTGAGGAATCTCAACATAATAACATAATAACTTGGAATCTACAAAAAATAATCTTTGTTTACGTGGAATCATTATTTAATTTGTGATAGTCATCGTTAAAAATACATTTTAAACTTGTCATTCCCACCTCGTGTCTGGTTTCTTACACTCGGACACATTTGAAGTCGTCACTTGTGACTTTAATTGAGTTTTTGATGATTCAAGGAGATGAGGAGTTTGTTTTCTGTGTTACAGAATATCATGGAGTAAAAAATTAAACTATTTAAACTTTTAATATTTAATGTCCTGACAGTTTGTGTGTTTCTGCCTTGAACCGAACCCCCTGCACGTTGAATTCCAGACGAGCGAGTTGACACTAAACCAAACAATTTATTCATCTTCATGTGCGAAGCGTTTTCTTTGAGTCTCTGAGAACCTGAACGGATTTAGATTCCATGGCGGAGAGAGAAAACGTTTTTTTGCCTCTTCCCACTTGGCCCTGATTTGCGTGTCAGTGGACAAGTTGTGATGTGAAAGCTCTTTTCTCTCCTCAAGCCACGGCCACCGGTTACAGCAGCGCCCGGCCCTTTGTCACTTCATCTATTTATTTAGCCGCTGGAGTTAAATGGCTTAGTGACAAATTAGAGTGTAACGATAATGACCGCGATAGTTAACAACGCTCACTTCCCGTCGAACAGAGGACGGAGTTTCCAAATGCGCCTTTTCTCTCATTCTTATCCCGACGTATTTCACACCGTCGCAGTGTGAATGACAATCGCTGCCCCCGGCGTGAAAGGGGGCCGTGAACTTTGTTTTCTTCTCTTTCCTCCTTAGAGTCGAAGATGTGGCGGCCGAGCAACGGAGAGAGCGGCTGCGAGCGAGGCCTCACAAAGGGAGGGGGCGGGGGTGCAGGGGTGTTTTGTTTAGGGAGGAGTGGGCCGAGTTTGTAAAAAAAAAAAGGAAAAAGAAAGGGGGTCAAGAATCAAAATGGGAATGACATTTGCCATCAGCCATTGATGCGTCTTTTCAAAACGGGGGGGGATCTGAATTGCAAATTGGCAGAAGCACTGGCCCTTTTCACAAGTGGACAGGCGGGCCGGGGCACGGTTCCCACACACACCCCATTCGTCATTCTGCCGCCCCCCCCCCCCCCCCCCCCCCCAACCTCAGCTCGCCCGAGTGGCCTCATTCCCGATGGAGGGCGGCCCAGCTTTCTCCCAGGCTGACTCCCACACAGCGCCTGAGCAGGCACCCACACAGCGGGGGCTTTGTTCCAGCAGCAGGGCCTGGGGAGGGACCAGGTCAAAGGGGGGGGGGGGGGGGACTGACAGCTTTGACAGGCTGCATGTGAAGGTGCAGTCGGAGCCGTGTTCGAGTCCCCCCCCCCCCCCCCCCCCCCCCCCCCCCCCCTGACACTGAACTGCATGTTTGTGTGTGTGTTGTCCCACACGGCCTCGGTGAGTGTGGCTGGTTGAGGCCGTCGGAGCCTCGAGGTCGTCACAGCAGCTCGAGCAAAACTATAATATAAATAATATAAACTCTAAAATAAACCAACACACTTAGATATTGGTGCATTTTAATCATTTTTAAAAAATTGTATTTGAGCAGCTTGGAGAGAAGAGAGGAGGAGAACTCAGAATATTCTAACGTGCACCTTGAGGGACGTGACACTCCTGAGCAAAAACAATCACACTGATAGAAAAACCTTATGAAAACAATCTTGCATTTTTGCTCTGTATCAGTTATAATCTCCATCCGTACTAACAAGCATAGACACGGATGTCATGTGATCATCCGTGTTCACTGTGCACGTGTGTGGGGGTGTGAACAGGAAGCAGGTTCTCTTCCCTGCAGGTTCTAGCTTAGCTTGCAGAAAATACACGAGTGAGAAACATCGATGGGAAAAGTATAATCAGTGATTTCTTTATTAACATGGACGAACAAGAAGGAAGTGACGCTTCTCATTTCGTGATCCGTGTTCCGCTCATCACAGGTAGTCGAGGCTGAAAAGGTTCACGTGACAGGAGTGGTATGATTATGATCCATGAACTCGATCAGAATGTGAGCATCATATTCCAAAAGTCTCTGTTTCTGCTAAAAGACTAAAACTGAACCTGGAGCGTTTCGGCTAAAAAAAGATCTGTTGACGTAACAAAAAGTGATGCATTTTAAAACTAAAGCTTATTAGTGTGGATGTGGATGAAACAAATCCAGACCTTAACATTATTCTCAAAACATTTTTCATATTTTACTTTAAAATGGTCAAAAGAATAATTTCAGATTTAAAAAAGAAGAAGTTCAGTTTTAATGAAGCTCTGATTTTATTTCTGTAGATGGAGGCTTTAAGTTCAAACTGCGAAATTTCTTAGTGCATTAAAATCTAAATCAGGACGTTATGATTATATTTATTATGATAAAGAGAAAGTAAAATCTTAATATAAATTATTACAGTGCACCTGCACAGAATTTTTTTTAAAACAATGACTACTACAATGTTATATTTTGTCATTATTTGATTATTTGTTTGTTTCACTCATATAAAACCGACGTTAGACTTTGTCGACCTCATGTCACCTCGACCTGAGCAGAATCAACCGGAATAACACACACCTATGTGGGGGGGGGGGGGGGGGGGCCTGAGATCACAAGGTTACAAAGGCCTTCAGCAGAGCGACAGGACGTTTGTGTCTCAGAGGTTTAGAAGCAACAGGCGACCACGAGCAGAGCTGCAGACTCTGTTTGTTGTAACGCAGAAGAAACAGTCGCACGAGTTCTTCTTGTGAACCTCTCGATGATGATTGAGTTTCCTCTCGTGTGAAATGTCCTGTTCACGCTGACGCAGATATTCAGCAAAACAAACTTTCCTTTCATCCAAGCAAAAACCTTTTTAAGTCACTAAAACAGAAAGTTTCCTTCTAACTTGTGTTTGAACTGATGACGTCACAGTTTACTTCACACAAGCTCACTGTTACTTTGTGTAATGAACATTCCAGAGAAAACAATGGCGGCTGTAAACCACTTGACAGGAGAAAGTGTAACGTAAGCTCAGGGAAAGTTTCATAATTCAGCTGTGTACAGTTTGCTGATTGCCTCTCGGGAAGTAAGATTTCTCCCCAAAAAGCTGTTTTTCATGCCAGAGTTAAATCTTTTAAACCTCTCAGCGGGTTCATCCTCCCGCTCAGCTTCTCAGAAAGAGGGGAACATCTGAATCTGTGGCTGTAGCGCAGACCGAAGCATGAAATATGAAGCTGGACGCTGCGTGGTCGCAGTTTCCTCACCTCTGAGTTATGACGGATGAATATTTCTTCTCACACTTCCTCCCGTACGTCGCCAAAGTTTGAACATCTGCTGGTGAAGTCGGTGCACGGGAGCACGGCCAGAAACAATACGGTGAAATAGCTGTTAGACGTCTGTGGAAGACGGCAGAGAGGAGATATCACACTTCAAACCTCATATTTCTATATAACACATCATTTTACTGCAGCGCCCTCCCGCAGGCTCCTCACGCCTCCGAACCCACGATGCTCAGCAAACTGCTGATGTGGGCGATTTCAGGAGGTCGTGTTTATAAAAAACAACTTCCTGTGCCAATTAATCTAATTTAATACTTCATGTGGTGATACAAATACTTTTTCTCCTGTTCGCCAGATGCTGCAGGAGTTTGTTTTTTCCTCGACTCGTTGAGACGATGAATGTGTCTTCGCTGTGTTCGCGCTCGCACCGTGCACGAGCACCAGCAGCGTCTGAGAGCCCCCCCCCTCTCTTTGTCCAGAGTTTTATTGCTGGCCTTGACACTGTGAGCGGGGTCAGTGTGGAGTGTATTGAAGCTGGTGTTGTTGTGAGTTCTCAGGGTTCCTGCACGTCACTGTGCGCCATCATCTTCACAATATGAAATAAAAACACAGCACGAGTAGTTTTTTTTAGCGAGAAAAACAACAAAGCAGAACATTTTCGAGTGTCTCACACAAAAATGTAATTGGTAAAACAATTATATTTGAGCCGCAGTTTTCTCTCTTAGCGTTTTCATGGCTCTGTGAATGTGTGTAGACAGAAACCCGACTGGCTGCGGAGGCATAGAACCCCAAGGAGCTCATTCTAGTTCTGCTTAGAGAGCCTGTGACACAGACTCACTGTAATATGAGATTTATCTGTAAAAAGAAGAAGTTTTGTGTTTCCAGAAGCCAAAGGCGTCATTCTAGAGCGGAAAATTCAAAAAGCATTGCCCCCCTCAATCGTCCCTCAGCCAAATCTGACCCTGCAAACACGCCACCGTTCCCATCTCCCACTCTCTTACAATGAATATCCTTTTTTAATAGTACGGCCCAATTGAAAGAGTCGACCTGTTTACTTCCTCGTTAACTGGACGGAGACGCGGGTGCAGCAAAATGTCCGTCACCCTGGGACGATCGCGGAGGGGAAAGAAATGCACCGTGAACGGAAAATAAGGGCCGAGGTGAAGAGGTGGAGACGGTATTTATTTTTTCTCTCCTTGGACTGGGAGGCTGATGGGTTTTATATTGGCCTGTGTGAAAGGGGCGGCTGCTCAGGGCCCCTCTTGTTGGCGCTGCCCCGTCTCTCTGTCTCGGGCCTTTATGTTCGGACGCCTTTGAGACAGGACGTGAAGGTATGCGGCTGCGAGAGGGCAGGCTCCGGGATGAATGTCTGCACGTTTTCACTTGTTTTTTAAAGTACAGGCCTGTTTTCACCCTCCGGATCCCCCGAAATAGAGCTGCAGCTCTGCTCTGTGGTTCTGGGTGCGCGGATCAGTACAGGAATCCTGGATCCGGAGTTAAGACCGGGACACATGGAGAGATTGTGTCCATAGTCGGGCACATGGATGAATCGAGTGCTCACAGGAAAAATAGACTGAACCGAAATGTGTAAACAACTTATTTTTGGGTAGTTCAGACTTTCAGACCAGTTGCAGAAAGCAGCTCGCAGGATTATGAAATAGGTGATGCTATAATAAATGACAATGAAATGAAGGGGTTACATTTTCTACGTTCGAACAGACGTTGTCATGATCTGAGGGTTATTTAAGTGTTTTATGTTTATTAATATATCCCTGTTGGTTTGTCTAGCTACTTTAGTTGTTCCTGTGTTTCATGTTTTCACACTCCGGGTTCTGTTTCCTGTTTTATTTTGTAGTGTCTGGGTTCTTGTGTCTCGTCTCCAACTTTACTTCCTGTCCGTGATTGTCTGCACCAGTCCTCATGTGTCTCACCTGTGGCTAATTGCCCCTGCCTTCCCTGTGTGTATTTAAGCCTCTGTGCTTCTCCTTGTCCTCGTCGGATCGTTGTCTCTTGTCGTTTGTATTGGTGTTCTCATGTCTGTCCCGTCCTGGTATCCTGTCCTAATCTCCTGTCCTGTCATCCTGTCCTGATCTCCTGTGCTGTTCATTTCTAGTGTCTCCTGAGCCTCTGCACCTCTGCATCCCCTGTGTAAGCTTCCTGTGTTCTCTCCCTTCGGGCTCCCAGTTGTTTTGTATTCTTGTGTCTTCTGAGCTGTTTTGTATTGTGTCTTCTGAGTTGTTTTGTATTCCTGTTCCGGTCATTAAAACGCCTTTAAAATTAAACTCTGCATCTGGGTCCATCTGCCTGACACACCGTGACAGAACGATCCGACCAAGAATATGGACCCAGCAGATATTAGTTTATTTTGGAGACAAGTTTTTTCTTTCGATGCCCTTGTACATAAACTTTGTTCACCGGGCAACCAGCACCAGACTGAGACACTTTCAGAGATCTCAGTACTTCAGGCATGGCTGAAGGACCGTCCGTGGGTGAGCCATTTTGTGCCACACCTTGTGGTGGTGCAGGACAGGCTGAAGGGATTCCTCAACCCTCCAGCTCCATCCGCAAACCCGTACGAGGGAAGAGGGGGCCCTCACAGCAGGAATCCCTCACCTCTACAGCCTGATCACAGGTACCAGCCTCCGGTCCCATCCGCAAACCCGTACGTCGGAAGCCGCCTGGCATTGGGAGGACCCCGCAGCCTTAGGGAGAAGGCTTCTGCTGGGGGTGGCAGACGTCAGCGAGGAGGCACTTACAGCAGGAACTCCTCACCTCCACTCCTGGCTGGGCCGCTGCCACCTCCAGTCCTGGCTGGGTCTCAGTCTCCTCCTGTCCAGCGCCGGAGGGTCCCGGCAGACACCGCTCCAGTTTTGGCGTCGGGGTTCCTGGCACTGATTCCTCCTATTCCTGTTCCACGCCGGAGGGTCCCGGTTGATGTCACTCCAGTTCCGGCATCGGGGGTCCTCGCGGCATCTACTCCAGTTCCTGTCCCACGCCGGAGGGTCCCTGCTGACGCCACTCCAGTTCCTGCGTCGGGGGTCCTCGCAGCGCCTACTCCAGTTCCTGTCCCACGCCGGAGGGTCCCTGCTGACGCCACTCCAGTTCCTGCGTCGGGGGTCTTCGCTGCGCCTACTCCAGTTCCTGTTCCGCGCCGGAGGGTTCCGGCTGACGCCACTCCAGTTCCGGCGTCGGGGGTCTCGGCACGGACCATTCCCATTCCTGTTCCGCGCCGGAGGGTCCCGGCTGACGCCACTCCAGTTCCTGCGTCGGGGGTCTTCGCTGCGCCTACTCCAGTTCCTGTTCCGCGCCGGAGGGTCCCGCCTGACGCCACTCCAGTTCCTGCGTCGGGGGTCCTCGCAGCGTCTATTCCAGTTCCTGTTCCGCGCCGGAGGGTCCCGGCTGACGCCACTCCTGTTTCAGCGTCGGGGGTCTTCGCTGCACCTACTCCAGTTCCTGTCCAGCGCCGGAGGGTCCCGGCTGACGTCACTCCAGTTCCGGCGTTGGGGCTCCTCGCAGTGTCTATTCCAGTCCCAGCTCCTGTTCCGGCGTCGGGGGTCCCGGCAGAGGTCGCACCTGTTCCGGCGTCTGGGGCCCCGTCAGCGGCTACTCCGGTTCCTGCCCCACGTTTGGGGCTGAGGTCTACGCCCCTTCGTGTTTTTGGACAGCTGCAGAGGCAGCTATCTCCGACTAAGTCCCAGTGCTCAGTCCCTGACCGGCCTCCGGGCCGTCCACCTGAGCCCTTGTTCTCGGTTCCTGAGCGGCCACGGTGCCGTCCGCCTGAATCTTTGTTCCCTGTCCCTGATCGGCCTCCGGACCGTCCGCCCGAGTCCCCGAGCCTTGTCCCTGATCGGCCTCCGGGCCGTCCGCCCGAGTCCCCGAGCCTTGTCCCTGATCGGCCTCCGGGCCGTCCGCCCGAGTCCCCGAGCCTTGTCCCTGATCGGCCTCCGGGCCGTCCACCCGAGTCCCCGTGCCGTGCCCCTGACCGGCCTCCGCGCCGTCCGCCCGAGTCCCCGTGCCGTGCCCCTGACCGGCCTCCGCGCCGTCCGCCCGAGTCCCCGTGCCGTGCCCCTGACCGGCCTCCGCGCCGTCCGCCCGAGTCTCCGTGCCTTGCCCCTGACCGGCCTCCGCGCCGTCCGCCCGAGTCCCCGTGCCGTGCCCCTGACCGGCCTCCACGCCGCCCACCTGATACTCGGTACTCTGTCCAGGATCGGCCACGGTGCCGCCCACCTGAGACTCTGTTTTCTGTCCAGGATTCCCTCCTCCGGATCCCCCCTCCTCCCTCCCGGCTCAGTTCATTATTTCGGTCCGTCTGGAATCCGGACCTTGAGGGGGGGGTACTGTCATGATCTGAGGGTTATTTAAGTGTTTTATGTTTATTAATATATCCCTGTTGGTTTGTCTAGCTACTTTAGTTGTTCCTGTGTTTCATGTTTTCACACTCCGGGTTCTGTTTCCTGTTTTATTTTGTAGTGTCTGGGTTCTTGTGTCTCGTCTCCAACTTTACTTCCTGTCCGTGATTGTCTGCACCAGTCCTCATGTGTCTCACCTGTGGCTAATTGCCCCTGCCTTCCCTGTGTGTATTTAAGCCTCTGTGCTTCTCCTTGTCCTCGTCGGATCGTTGTCTCTTGTCGTTTGTATTGGTGTTCTCATGTCTGTCCCGTCCTGGTATCCTGTCCTAATCTCCTGTCCTGTCATCCTGTCCTGATCTCCTGTGCTGTTCATTTCTAGTGTCTCCTGAGCCTCTGCACCTCTGCATCCCCTGTGTAAGCTTCCTGTGTTCTCTCCCTTCGGGCTCCCAGTTGTTTTGTATTCTTGTGTCTTCTGAGCTGTTTTGTATTGTGTCTTCTGAGTTGTTTTGTATTCCTGTTCCGGTCATTAAAACGCCTTTAAAATTAAACTCTGCATCTGGGTCCATCTGCCTGACACACCGTGACAGACGTCACATACACGACCGTCAAGTTTATATAGATGCAGCTCAGATGACGACGGGACGGAACGTATGTGATACAAAATTACAATATGAAACCACTGTAACAAACAATGTAACAAACCCTAATGAGAGATGATCGATTCACTGTAACAATCAAAATGATCAAAGACTCCCATCTTTGCCGGATCTGGAATAAAATGCTCCAACAAATTTGCATCATACCTTGAATATAACCACACGTTCCCCGGCAGTCGTTTCATGTTCCTATTTGTTTTACAGTAACCAACTTGAGACATAACGGAGCAAAACTACAGCTTCATACTTTGGAGCCTGAAAGATAATAAATCTGTGCTCTCTCTCGACCATCAGTCAAACACGGAACATTTCACTTCCAGTGCAACAGACTGTGTTTCTCATCAGCAGCTGAGGATTCGCTCCGTAACTCAACTCCACTTGAATCTGCAAGAAAAAAATAAAAGAGGCAGGGAGGGAGGGGGGGGACACTGGCAAGGAAATGCAGCAGGAAACTTTTTTTTTTTTTTTTTTTTACAATGAGAAGGTGAAAATGAGAAATTCAGCGCTTGACAAAACGCAGCTTTAGTGTCTCCACACAGACTCTGTGGAACGAGCCTCTCTCTCCGAGCCGCCATGAGACAGATATTAACGAGCAAACTGATTTCAAAGGGCGCTCTGGGTTGGAGCGGCTGCATGTCCGGGCGTCTGTGGAAGAAGAAGAAGAAGAAGAAGAAGAAGAAGAAGCAGAAGAAGAAGAAGAAGAAAAAGCCCCACATTGCTCTCTCGCTCCCTCAACCTCCTCTCGCTCTCCCCCTTTGAGAACCGACAGAAGTTTTGACAGTGGCAGTAAATTCACTTCGCAGACCTGCTGGGAGGCAGGGGAGCACAGCGATGGGGAAGGCCTTTCTGCACTTCAAGGACCCCGAGCGTCTGCCGGATAGCCTGTCACAAATACTGAGGCGGATGATAAATTTGCCTTCGCACAGCTGTGGCTGTGAAACGAGCGCAGAGGCGCTGGGACGGAGGCGAGAGCTCGAGGAGACAAATCTGTGAGGCAATTGGTTGGCCTGACTTATAAAGAGGGAGCAATTGTTCAATGGAGGCTCAGAAAAGAGGGAATTTTATCACCACTGCACTCGCTCTCAAATACAGAGTCTGTTCTGTGTGTGTGTGCGGGGGTGGGTGGGGGGGGCACCACTTTAAAGCAGCAGAAAAGTTAGAGAACTTTCTATTTGCTATTTGCCGCATGCTGATATATACATATATGATGTGTGTGTGTGTGTGTACATATGATATTCTGCTATTATACAGCAGTTTTTGACTGGCATGTCAAATTGGAAAATGAAGTAAAGGAAAAGAAATTTAAAACTTTACAAAGGCTCAAAGTAAAAAAACACTATTTCTTGACCCTGGTGGAAAACTTCATGAACTGCATCGCTTCCATAACTGCAGGTGTGAAACTATGAGATTGACCGTCTGCGTGGACGGTAACAACCTTATGGACGAGCATTTACTTCATCCACATAAACTCCTTCACAGCTACTGCAGCCGGTGAATTGAATTGATCCAGAACACAAAGGCCAGTGTTGACGGGAAGCTAATTTTCTTTTCTCGTGAACGTGTTAAAGTTCTGAGGGCAGGTCGTCCCGAGTGTTTCAAGACGTGTGCTCACATCCCTCTCGTTGCTCCTCTCCTGTGCGTCGTGTGATCCGCCTCTCACGACGTAGAGAGGCAGGTGATACGTGTCCCTTTGCAACTTCCCCTCATCTTATTCCTTCTTATCGTGAATGAATGCAATGAGATCTCTCCCGGTATCTGCCCCTCTCCATCGCCCACCGGCTGTCCCTCGCTCCCCCAGCGCTCCCGTCGCTTTGAGCCACTCTGAGCATTAAGACTGGAATCTCAGTCATGTTTAAATGGATGTATTCTTTTCCTCGTGTGCCACCCTGCAGCTCAGGCAGGCCCGGAGTGTCCGAGGCCTCCTCGTGAGGCTCCCATGGGGGGAACCTGCTGTTTGAAGCCATCTGCCTCGGTTCAATCCTCCAGTTCTCGGAGGTGGAGACGCAGCGAGGATGATGGAGGTCAAAAAAAGGGGAGATCTAATATATACACTTTAGTATTTTTCATTTTATTAATCTATATTCTCTTCATTTCTAACTTGTATTTCTTCTTGATCGATAGTTTTTGTGATTCAGAGCAACACCGAGGAGGAAACAGACTAATTTACTGTCCCGGCCCGAAACTAACCCAAACCAGATCGAGTATAAGATTTGTTTAGGATTATAAATCTGTGTGGTTTCTAACTGTCTGTCTCACTTTCACTTCCACTGATATGAATACAAGTCTTTTCCTCGTCGTCGACTGACTTTTGCGTAAAAAAAATGTCCCACGCTTTCAAAAATCTAAGAAAAAATGTCTCTGTGGCACAGATAAGAAATCAGGTCCGGCTCTGAAGCATCAATAGAGCGGTTTCCGTGCAGGACGGGTAGATGTGCTCACACCTCTTTAATGTAATGTGAAATGTCTTCACTTGAAGTGGTCGCGGGGCTTTGAGCTGAGATCAAATAGCTCCACGTTATCGAGATGAGAACCCGGCTCTGCGTGTCGAGCCACCAGCCCCCACGCTGCCGCTGCCGCTCTGTTCTGTGGTCCCCTCCTATCTGTGTACATTCATTATTGAGTTCCCTCCTTTTCAACTCTCCGCAGCCTCAAAGCAAAAGGGACGTGTTTGAATTGGACTCATCATTTCAAGGGGTTTCAACACCGGCTCGTTTTGTTCTGCGGCGAGACGGAACGAACGCGGCGCCGCAGTCCGAACCTCTCACCTCCAAAATGTCAGCTCTCTTTTATTTCCAGGGTTTTTTCTTTTTGGCGATGATGCATCAGAATCGTGTTTATCACGACGTAGATTTCGACAAACAAGGAATTAGACTTTGGTGTAAAGCAGATTGAGAATGAAAAATATAAAGAGAGGAACCTTGTGAGTGAAAAGCTACAAATGAAATGTAAAAATATGATTAAAATATTGTGCAGAGGATGTGCAAGGTATGAAATCAGTTGCTGGTGTGTGTGTGTGTGTGTGTGTGTGTGTGTGTGTTAGTGTAATTAATGCATAATGTTTTGTAATTATAATTTTTTATGGGCTTCAATGTCTTGGACATTCTCCAACATTCAGTCAATTAAACTGGTCTGTGCTGATAAATATCATATTCATCTCTGCAAACAGAGACACAACAGAAATCCTCCTTTTATTTGCTTGACAGATTTGTGGTAATATTTCTAATTTTCTTTTTCCACTGTGTTGATTTATTCCCTCTTGAAATCCTAACTTATTTATTCATTCATGCCAAATTATTTAGAAATCACTGTAAATACCTTTTTTTAGTTTCTACCTCCATTCTCCTAAAACCCCTTTTTATTCATTTGAAAATACTTTAACTTGTAATTTAATAGGACGTCTCCAACAATGAAAACTAAACATACAAATAACTCAGGTTGCTTCATTATGAAATTTATCAAAACTGAAATTAGAGGACATCTCCTATAAGGAACCAACTTATCGATATGACCCAGAGCTGCTGTGTTAAAGCAGCTCTGGTTAAATCCGTATCGGATCCAGAATGAGTCGCACAGATGTGTTTAAAATATCGTTTTCTCGCTGTGAATTGATCTTTGTTTTGTTTGTTGAATAATAAGGTTTGGACGAATGGAATATGATATATCATATGCTGCACCATCTGTGCTCCACATAGCTTCTGCTTTTCTATTGGACCGGCGCTCGGCCTGGCAGCCTCACAGCCCGAAACCCAAATAATGGGCCGTGTGTTTGCACAACCCATTTCAAGTTCACATACTCCTGCACTGTACGTGCTTTTCCACGCCGCCGCCCGTCACACCTTAACGGTGACAGGTTTCTCTTGGCTGCGCGCACGCCACAGCTAGGCGTGCTAGCAGGAGGGCCGCACGCCGCCAGAGCACAACCGCTTTCTGCTGGGAGCCAATTTGTTAAGGAGTGTCCTGGAGGAAAGTGTCTGAGCTTGTGTTGGCTCGGACGGACGCTCGACACATTTGACTGTTTCCAGACCAGTCGAGCAACAAACTGTGGACACCCAGTGAGAAGGGGGGGGGGGGGGGGGCAATTAGAGGGAAGTGGAGGTAACGACTGACTCATCAGCCTCGTCACCCTGGGTGGAGATGAAGCTGGAAGCAAGGGGATGACAGTTATGGAATAAGTATATATCTGTCAATCATTATGTATTTTACTCTCCACTATTATGTTAAGTTCCTTGAGCAATATAATTAAAAAAACGTGATGACTCTATTTACACCTGACGTCATGAAGGGTTTTGTATCTAAATGTGATTCATCATGTTTGTGTGTGTGTGTGTGTGTGTGTGTGTGTGTGTGTGTGTGTGTGTGTGTGTGTGTGTGTGTGTGTGTGTGTGTGTGTGTGTGTGTGTGTTTGTGCTGAAGTGTGTGTTTTTCCCACACAACTGTTCTACAATGTGCTCAAAAGCAAAAAAAAGACTAAACCCTGGAGTCTGTGCAGCTTCCTCTCCGGTGGTCCGAGCTGTGGAAACCTCAGCTGATGTTATCCGACGCCAACGTCAGCACAATCACGAGGTTCTGCAGGTACCTGCAGCGCTCGCACACAAACCGGGTCCGAGCCGGCGGGCCCCCAGCCCCTCTCTGGTTTGGCAGCGGGTCCTGAACCCCGACAGACGAACGTGATTCCACAAACATCCGCTGCTGCTGCTGCTGCTGCTGCTGCGGGCTGCACCCCCCGCGGAGGGGAAGTGGAAGTGTCGGGTCAAGAGGCTCAAAACATTTGTCTTTCCTCGCTGGCAGGAGATTTATTTGCAAAGTTCGGGTCGAACACTGAAGGATGTGGAGGGAATCTGAGCGTTTAACTTAAACAGATCAGATAAAAGATGAAGAGATTATTTATCTCTAACATCAAAACTTTGACAGCAGGAACTCTGCAGCTTGATTTAATGGTTTTATAGGAATCACAATACTTTCACATACATTATAAGCCTATATATTATTACTGTTGAGATGAGACTTTCAATACAAAACCAAGAAAGGTTCTGATATGATTCTTTGTGCAGGGTGAGAAAGAAATGGACCGACCCAGACGCTTTTTGCTTGGATTCATTGTTTTGAACTTTATATCTAACTTTAAACCAAATATTTCACTTAATTGAAACCAAAAGCTTTATTTTAAGAAACCAAAAAATAGAATTTAACATGCGTATGACTTCATGTAGTGTGACAATAAGGAAATATACCTGTATATCTGGTTTGGCACGTTTCTGTGGAGGTGCCGTTGGTATCATTGAAATAGATCCTGTACGTTTCCCTTTTTTTATTATGAACACAGACGAATGAAATGTGCCAAATGCTCCGGTGAAATGTAACCGTGCGTTTATGGTAAACGGCTCCTGCCTGAATCGACCTCATTCATCACGGCTGGAATGAAGAGCTTCACCAGAATTATTTACAGCAGCCGTTTGATGACATTTTTATGCGGTGCAGAGAGAATCTGCTGGGAGGCAGAGCCACGTTCACTTTCCTTATGGAAATGTCGGGGGTGGAAACACACACACACACACACACACACACACACACACAGCAGCTGTCAGGAGCACACTGAAACCCTGTGTGTACAGTACATGCATTACTCAGTGTGTGTGTGTTGTGTGTGTGTGTTGTGTGACCCGCCCCATGTCATGTTTTTAAGCATGATATGTCAAACATGGTGCACAGTAATTGTGCTGCTGTCTGCAGACTTCATTCCTGCAGGCATATTTATTTTTGCCAACATGACACAGTGTGTGTGTGTGTGTGGTGTGTGTGTGTGTGTGTGTGTGTGTGTGTGTGTGTGTGTGTGTGTGTGTGTGTGTGTGTGTGTGTGTGTGTGTGTGTGTGTGTCTCTCCTACTGTACGATGTGCGGCGTCCGTCCAAGTTGTGGTCATTTCACAGCTGTTTTAAATTTCAGAGCTGTATTGTCTCAGTTTTCAAAATGTCTCTCCAGGATTTTTCTTACTCCCACTTTCTATAGAAGCCATTGTTATAGATATCATAACGGCAGAAGGAAATAAAATCACAGTATCTGTAACGTCCTGGTCTCTTATACTTTTACCAGAAACCCAGTTTTTATATCTTACTGCTTTAATTCACATAGATTTTTACACTTGTTGCTTCATATCAGTCTCATGTAAAACTTTATGAATCTTTCTTCGTTAACCGGACAGAAACAAAACTCTCTGGCACCACACTCGTATGTTTTTGGGTTTGTTTTTCGTTCTCTTTGTAAACTTCATAAACACACAAACAGCAGTTTTCAATTATTTCACTTACAACTCATTTGTTATTGGTCATTTGGGGGAAATGGGAAAAATATAATATTACCTCGTAGAGTTGTGAACAAACAGCTGCATCTGTACAAATCCAGCAGACAGCGAGCCGCACATCTGGACGAGCTCGGGCCAACCGATGGATCTAAATCTTTTTTTTTGTAGTGTAAAGCCAAAACAACTTTTTTTTACATTAATAATTTGACCCATTCTTCACATCAAATAGTGATTAATGCTTCAGATGTTTGGATTGGAAGCTGATGTTATCTGATCCCGTTCACATGAGATGGTTCTTACGGGGAAAGTGAGGGAAATACTCGTGAAGTAAAAGTTAAACAACGACTACAAATACAATGAAACGCAAGGAACTACAAACAAATGTAAAAAATGTAAACAAAATATATTGCACATACATAAAATGTAATTTACATCAATTGAAAATGATGATTGCACAGTTAAACTGAGGTAACCTGAGTGAGATGTAGAGTTAAACTGACATTCACTGAAGTTTACGTTGCTCCGAACGTTTTCCAGAACTTTTCCTGCCTCGAGGAAAATGTCAGGAAGTAAATTTCCAGCAAGCGACTGAACAAAAGTGAAAGTGATTCTTGTGACCTGAACAAGGTCATGTGTCTGATGGGATTTTAATTTCAGGGTGGTCAAGACAATGTGACCCATGTATTTATGTTTTCATGTATTTATGTAGACAAGGTGTAATGTGATGTGTGTTCGTTAGAAAGTTTACTTGCATCTTCCAAGTGTGTGTGTGTGTGTGTGTGTGAGCAGCTCGACCTTCCAGTGGTGGTGACGAGGGGGTTCAGGGCCACGGGGGGGTGGGGGGGGTGGAGGTGGACGGGACGTGGGGATGGCGGCCCCGGCAGGATGTCAGGGAGGTCCACTTGGCCATGAAATTAAAAAGAGAATGCAACGCGATACAAGGAAAACAAACAGCGGGAAGGGCCTCCCTGGCCGGGTGTAAACAGCCGGGGTGATTATTGGACTGCGTTGATTGTTTCCTGGCTCGTCGTCTTAGAGCAGAAGACGAGCGGAGGACTCGTGTTGGTTCAATGTCCCGACGATGAGCTACTCGTGAGGAGCAGAGGTCAGAATGTGTCCTCGGTCCGTCTCCAAGTCAAACACCACTCTTTCAAACTTTAGATCTACTCAACCAGTTTTTAATTTGTCTGTCCAAAACGCATGTATGTAATATATTAGAACCTTTATTAAACATATCTGCAGTGTGACCGGTTACTTGAGTGACAGCCTTCCTCCATCACGCTGAGGCAGAGACGATTGACGCTGCAGGAACCGATGATGAACACTTTTTGTAATTGACCAGAACAGCTTAATGCTTTTCAGCATATTGGGTATTTCCTGTTCGACTCATTCAGTGAACTCTGACCCCCCCACCCCCCCCCCCGCAATCATTCTCATGCTCCCTGTGTGGCGCAGCAGCCGCTGGCCCAAGGTGCCGCGGTGGTTTGTAAAGAATCACACGTGTGTGGAGACACTTTACATATAAAATCCAAAAGTTTGATGGTTCAAACAATTAAGAATGAGAATAAAAGTATATTAATTTGTCTTATACTTCTGACAAAACAAAACCTAACATTAGTTAAGGCCTTGAAAGCACAGAAATGGGTCCACGGCGAGGATCCTAATGAAACTAGGACCCTGATGAATCTAGGACCCTGATGAATCTAGGATCCTAATGAAACTAGGACCCTAATGAATCTAGGACCCTAATGAATCTAGGATCCTAATGAAACTAGGACCGTAACGAATCTAGGACCCTGATGAATCTAGGATCCTAATGAATCTAGGATCCTAATGAATCTAGGATCCTAATGAATCTAGGATCCTAATGAAACTAGGACCCTGATGAAACTAGGACCCTGATGAAACTAGGACCCTGATGAATCTAGGACCCTGATGAATCTAGGATCCTAATGAAACTAGGATCCTAATGAAACTAGGACCCTGATGACAGGACACTTGGCTCCCAGACTCTCTGACATGTGTCCAGTCACGACCTGTGTCTCACTCTCCTTAGCGTGTCCACATTGGCTCCGACTACAATAAAAAGACCTGGTGTTCTTTTCCAACACAACATGGATATGTCGTGCAGCTCGTGTTGGCACGGCCCTGAGCTGCAGCAGGAGATTCTCCCAACATGCATCACTCCTCCCCCCCCCCCCCCCCCGTTAGTTAAACAGTGTCTCTGCTGCATGTGAACAGTTGGAACCCTGTTACACTCCCGGGCAGCAGCAGGTAAAGGAACAGGCGGCGGCGGCGGCGGCTGCTAAAATAATGGTTGTTCATTGTGAATTGAAAAAAAACCTTTCCAGCGTCAGGCGACACGAGTCCCAGAGAAGGTGGAGGAATTCAAATCCATCTGTTGAAACGAGGCACCGAGCAAGAAGCATTTATGATCAATAAAAAACTGTGTATTGGAAAAATGAGCTTGAATCCAGGAACATGAAAATGACTGTGGCAGTGTTCTCTGCCCGTATTGGCAACGTCGGTATAAATGTATTTGTAGCTGGCAAACGTGAAGCAGTTGAGTTGTGCAGTATTAAAAATCCCAATAAACTCCCCACCCTCAACGTGCTCTCATTGCTCAACTGTGCATCACGTCTCCCCCCCCCCCCCCCCTGTCTGCAGCTCAGCTTTTCCCCCTCCGGACACTTCCAACTCCGAGGGGGTGTAATTTTATGTGCTGACCTGCATGTGCACCTCGACAAAGCATCTCGAGAGCCGCAGATCTGACAGCTCCTTCCTCCACCGGCTCTGTGATTGACTGATGTCATTTACAGTCTGGCCCTTTATTTGGGGTGGGGGGTGGGTCGGGGGTTTGTGCAGCTCTGCAACCGGGGGGACTGCAAGAATCCAGGTCGGCAGCAACACAATGAAAAGTCTGGAAGCCGTAAAGTAAAAATAGAGGCACTATAAAAGCATTTCTCTCAAATGTATAACATGTATCTGAGGCTATAAAAGGAAATGGAGGTCGTGACATGATGAAGTGAGTTGAGCTGATCTCGAGTCAGTCAGTCGACATTGAGATGTTTCAACGTGAGAATTTGGACTGAAATTCATTGTCCCAGGAGGATATACTATATACACACAAGAGAGTTTTCCTCCATGCAGTTGAAATTCCCGTCTTCAGGATGTGTGATTCCTCGAGTGACGTGTTGATGAGGGCTCGATGAAAATCCAAGTTGCCAGTTCTGCTTTGAATTACATCTACGAGTAGTTACGTCTTTCAGAACTTCTACACAAGTGCAGACGAAGCCCAAAAGAAAAGCACGAATCTATAAAATCTTGAAGGTGCGTCCACACCAGGAGCCCAGAACCTCGTATAGATGCAATGATGTGGATCATCTGCTTTCATTACAGTGAAGGAGTATAAAGAATAGTATTAAATGTATATCCGTTACTTCTCAGCACCGGTACAAACACATATAAAGTGTGAGACCTTGCACACAGTGTGTTCATGTCACTTGTTCACACATGTGTGCGTGAGAAGCCTCCGGCAGGGACTTCCTCTGCCGGGGACTTGAACCGAGGCACGCCGCACAGCCTCGGTCACATGTGCCAGCCGTGAGCACCACAGCTCCGGCGCAAGAATTCACACTCCGCTTCCACCGAGCTTCGCCATCGACAGCTGCGCTTTTAACAAGAGCTCGGAGATTCAATTACTGGGGCTGCGTTCTGCTCTGGAAGCTCATCAGCTGAGCCGCACAGGAAATTGCCTCTCGAGCTGTAAAAGGTGGCAACCGGATGGCCGCGCTCCGAGGGGAACATGTACACACATTGTTTCCCCGCGTGCTTTTGTTTTATTATGTTGTGAATTGTTGGCAGATTGCGTAACGGCGAGCTGGTCGGGGTAACCGAGCTCGGCCGGGGCTCAGTTTCTGTTTGCCACAGAGCGGGTGTGTTTCAGAGCCTTTCAGTCACCGGGGGCAACGGGCGACACAGTTTGAATCGTTCACTTCCTGGCCCCGGCCTCTCTTTTCCTTCTCCCACCTCGCCCCCCCTCCTCTCTCTCTCTCCTCTCTCTCTCTCTCCCTCGCTGGTTGTGAGTCTGGCTGAAGTGGTCCAGCTCCCACTCCTGTCACTCATCCCCCCCCCCCCGAAACGTAACAACCGTCTGACAGCTCGAGTGTTCGTTCCACCGCAGCTTTGGCAACGGACTGAGACTCTGAATCATCGTGAAAATCCTGCAATAACATTTTCATGGAAATCAAGTTGTTAGGCTCTCTCTCTCTCTCTCTCTCTCTCTCTCTCTCTCTCTCTCTCTCTCTCTCTCTCTCTCTCTCTCTCTCTCCTCTCCTCCTCTCTCTCTCTCCCCTCCTCTCCCTCTCTCCTCTCTCCTTCCTCTCTCCCTCCTCCTCTCCTCTCTCCTCTCTCTCTCTCTCTCTTCTATATGGCTATAAAAATATTTTCTTCAGCTGGCATTTCGCTGCTGTACAAGATTATTCCAATGACATGGGAATATTTGGCTTTCATTTTATTTGCTTATAACTTTCGGAGATGGAGGAATTGGCTTGTTCTCTTCTGCCCGGAGGTGTTTTCAAGTCGTTTGAGGAAAGTCCAAGTCGAGTCTGTCAGAGTGAGTCAGGTCTCAGGACTTGGAGAGGAACTCCAAGCTGGTGGAGCCGTTCTGTCAAAGCAGGCAACCTTTTCATAAACATCCATGATCCCAAAGTCGTGGACGTGCTTCTCAAACGAGTCTTTAAAAAGCTAATATTTGTGATTTAACACAGATCAGACTTCAGAATATCCACAGGATAATACGCTGACTTTACAAATATGGGATGTTGGGGATGACAATGAGCGTGACACTGTTTTGGGTGTGAAAGACAGAGAATCCCCCAGCTGCTTCCAGATGTGAATTCAGGAAATGTTGGGAAATGGGTTTCGGACACGGATACACAAACTTTACAGCTTATGACTGACCCGCAAAAGTTCAGACACGTATTTTGTATATTCCCTTGTGTTTATATTGCATTTTACTTTGTTTTTACTGATGTTTCTTCTTTTTAACATAAATGTGGAACTAGTAAAAGATCATTCTCTCCTCACCTGTGTGGCAAAATCTAAATATTATTTCATTTCAGTGAAAAATAATCGAACCAAATTCATCCTGTGTACTTGTATGAATACACACTGAGGAGAAATGACAGAGCCCTGCTGAGCAGTTTCACTTTCATTAATAAAACCATAATTACATTTGTAAATCTCTGTTTCTTTTTAATACCACCCTGAATAACGGGGGGGGGGATTTCGTCGTTGGAGCAGAATTAAATACAAAGCGTTTCAGGTTTCATTTCTCGCACCGTGTGGCAGCACCGTCTGTAAATCTCTCCAGATGAGGCCGTCAGCTTTTAGCGCCCCCCAAAATGTACTGTGTATTAAAAATGTGCTGGTAATTCATAGCGGCAACATTTTGCCTGGGAGAGCTGGAGACGTGCGGAGCTCCCAGAGCGAGCGTCTGCATTCTAGGTGAGTTCCTGACACTTTGTTGGCGGCCGGCGGCCGAGGGAGTGAATGAAGCCCTTTGGGCACGGCCTTGAGTTTTCCGTGAGAGGGAAGTGCATCAAGTTATTGGTTTCCTTTTCCACGCTCACCTCACACACAGCTTGGCGGCGGCCCCTCCAGGATAAATGTGGATGTTTTATTCATTCCGACTCGCTCCTGCAATGTGTATTTTGTTTGGTCAGTTGTGCAAAAAGACCTTAAGTTGAAAATATGTTGGTAACAGATCTGTTCTCTCAGGCCACAGAACATGGAGGAATAAATTATTAGAAGCCACAATGAACAGTTTAAAAAACCCTTTTAAAGGCCGAACCACAAGTGGCCCTCAGACCCCGAGAGGTTTCGACCATGTCACCACTCAGAAAGAGACATTTTCAAAATGTGTCGCCCATGTTCGAGTCGTAAAAACCTAATCCCACAGAGAACGTGGAGTTCCCCTGCAGACGTGTCTGTGATAACCATCAGTGACGCGAGCGCCGGCCCGACAGCGGCTCCACAGCTTCCAGCTCACACATCATGGTGTCAACACACCGAGTCAGGAGGAGACTTCCCGCAAACATCCAGGAGAACAGAAGTGCCTTCACTCTCCCTCTCCAGACCGAATAAATGACCAGAGAGCTCGACCCGAGCACATTCCTTCCCATGTAAACGGCCTCATTTCCCAGGATGCAGCGCTGGTGAGCCGGCTGCAGAGTCTCTGCCGTTTGGGAGCCATCGAGTGTGATTGAGTGTCGGCCCGAGCTAATTGTGATTACTGAGGTTCGACCTTCCTCTGGATCAGGACGCGTCCCAGACATCAGTCATCGTCCATCACCGGCCTCTCATCAGCCTTCACTTCCTGACTCGGCTGGCGGCCGGGGAACATGAGAAAACACTCTGATGAGGATGATCTGGTTTCGTCTTGTTTGACATGAAGGAGCTGTTTAGTGGTTTTCCATGTTTTTAAACCAACGGACTGAGTTTACAGCGCTCTCCCAGTCCCACTGGATAAAACCCAAAGACACATGATCACTGTTAAAGTTAGAATGTAACTCAGTAGAGTGAATAGGTCCAACAGTCTCCATGTATTCAACAAGCTGCACCAACCTCCACACGTTTCTGCTCCTGGCCTCCGAGTACAAAGTGGAGATCCTCCGCTGGACTCACTGCTGCTCCACCCCTCACCTGAATCCTCTGGAGCATCTGTTGCTGTTGTGAACACGTAGGCGAACTGCAGAGAAAGTCCAGAACCCAATTCTCCGGAGGTTATGAATAGATATCACCTCTCTAAAGATTGTTTTCATCAAGATCCACGAAGTGTTAATCCCTGGGAAACTGGTGGATCTCATCACGTTCAAGAAAGAGATTCTAAAGTCCTGGATACGCGTCTTTTGTCCAGAACGTCACGATAAGTTTTTCATTTCAAAATGTTTTTCGGCAAAATAGGCTTTTGTAGTTTGACACGTTCACACGCTGCTGCTGTTTTCATGGATAAAAACTGTAAACATGGAAAAATCCCATTTGAATTCAGTTGATCTGCTTTCAACTCGGTGCTGCTTGGTATTGATCACATGTTGAGTCCATGAAAGGCTTCGGCGAGCGGCCGTCTCCTCTCAGATCGATGGCGTGTTGCTGTGTCTCTGTGAACGACCACACGGCTCAGCTCCCGTTCGCCCCAGTCCGTGCGGAGGAGAGAGAGAGAGAGGAACCCGCAGATGGAAGCAGCGACGAAGACGGAGCTCGTGCTTTCACTGACTCTACGGAGAACAGACGCATCAAACCTCGGTGCATGAATGGACATTGTGTGAATCGCCCGTGGAGGCGTGTACGTGTGAGGTCCGTAGCTGTGCATTGTGGGGCTGTAACATCTGTCTCTGAACCAACAGCCCCATATACAAATACCCCTGCACATCTACACTCAGACCTTCTTTTACATTGTAGACTTTGGCGTCGCACCAAGTCTCCTTCTCTCGGCTTTTACCCATAAATTTCTCTCCGTCCTCCCGTCGGGCTTCCTTCGCACTCTGACTCTGGAAAGTGGTTTTTTGTTGTTGTTGCTGAATTTGTGGCAGCAACTTGGGTTAGAAACCTTAGATTATTAATATCTGACTGTGATGTAGATGCAGTTAAGACACAAAAGACTGATCCTGTGACCAGACGGCGATGTTCAGAGCGACAGAAACAGGCTTCAGACGTCGTTTGGCTCAATGTGAAAGAATGAATCTAGAATATGTATAAATATTTAGGCAGGCGTATGTTCCAATGTGATTTAAATATAGTAGTGATGTATTGATGAGGGCTGATGCTGGTGTAGATGGGCTGTGAACAAAAACTGGAATTTATTACGTCATGTCCAGCCTCCTGCACGATGCTCCGCCCCTCGCCTGACGGCTCCGCACTTCCCGGTGATGTGGTCGCGTCTGACTCGGTCAATCTCCCGCTGCCTCATCCTGCTGCGGTGTTTCGGTCCTGACTCTTGTCTCTTTTAATACTGGTTAAAGGTTTGAATTGCATGAAATTCAAAGTCAAATTCATTTAAATCAAACGATCAAGGGGCTTTCCCAACGTGCTGGGCCACTGCGTGTTCACATTTACTGCTAAATTAGACACAACACTGCTTTGTTGATTATCTGCAGCTACAGCCGAGAGGTTGTTCCGAGGAAAATCCAATATATCGGCTCTTTTCTCTTTCTCCCAATAAAGTCCGAGCAGCCGCAGGAGCCCCGAGAGGACGGAGAACAGTGGAAGCCTGTGAGTTTAGAAACGCTCATATCCGTGTTCTTCACACGTCCAAAGTAAACACGCTGTATTTTCTTTACGAAGCATTACCTCAGGTTTTCATGGCATTTCAAACTTGCCGCTGCCGTGGCTCAAAGGAGGGGGGGGAACGGATAATCGTCCTTTTCTATTTAAACGACAACAGTTTCCCTATTATTGGCTGGAATTAATTGGGCACTATGGGCTGGTGGCATGAATAGAGCTTTGATTGGTTTAACTGAATACACGAGGTCTTGGTCAAGCCGGCGACGAGTCTCTTGGAGAGCGACCAAGAATGAAGTTATGGGCTCTGAGTGGGAGAATGACAAGTATGTGCAGAGAGAGAGAGAGAGAGAGAGAGAGAGAGAGAGAGAGAGAGAGAAATGAGAGAATCCTGACTCACACACACAGAGAGGACGTTTTGTCTCCAGATAAAAACTCGGCTGTGTGGCCGTCTTCATTGTTGCTGTAAATTAAAGCTGTAACAGTTTTAGCTGCTGCAGCCTCTTCATCATTCATCACGGTTTCTGTCCTGGTCGACTCGTCATTAAAAAAACATTTGAACCAACACGTGTTTCAGAGTTTTCACCGGGTGCAGCTGCTGCTGCGTCAGGAGGAGGAGGAGAAACTCCTGCATCTGTTGATCCTGTTCTCCAGCAACGAGGAAATATACAATTCTGTCCCAATTTAGAGTCCCTGCAGAAAACCCATAGCATGCAATACAACATGCAAATTCAGCAGAACATGCAAATACAACACGCAGCAGAAAGAACATGCAAACATAACATGCAGGAGGACGACCCTGGTTGAACAGGGATTTGAACCAAGCACTGTATAGTTGAAAATTATATTAAGTGCCACACTTTCAAACGTACAAGAGACATTGTCCTGTGTTCTAAAAAATGATTTCATTCCGTGGTGTTCATGCTACATGTGGAGAATTCCTCTGGACCGAACGGACCCGTGTCTGTTCTAACTCCTGCACGTGTTTCATAGAGATTTACGATGAAGAAACAAAGTCCTAACGAGCGTCGAGTATCATCCCCCCCGCTCCAGTCCTGAGCATGTTGTAAGACACCAGACTTTTAACTTGCACAGTTAAGTCTGGCCACAGGCTATGAAAGAAACGCCCGGCCCCTCACCACAGTGTCCACTGCAGGTCCACCCAGGATAAAGACATGTAATTAGCGGATGCCCCGGATAGCGCTAGGTCAATTTAAGGGCCACCTGGGATATCTCACACGCTGGGAACGGCAGCGAACGCAGCTCGTCTTAATTTAGACGTGGAAAACGGAGCCGAGCCGCGATGCGTTTTACTGCAGTCATCAATTGCTCTGTTTTTCTACAATCCTCCGCTTGCTCCAGACAGTTTTCTCCACGGCAGTGAATCTTCTGGCTTTTGACGAACTTACCATCTGTTGACGCCGTCTTCTCACAGCCAGGCCTGCGCCGATGATCACTCTAATAAATGCACGTTTGACCTGCGGGAACGGGGCTCAGACATTTTCAGGGGGGGGGTTGCAAGTACAAATGTGTCTAATGCACATTTAGCTCAATTAGAGGAATGAAGCGGGCCACTGGTGCCGATGTCATTGATGGAGTGGAGCCCCCCGCTCGCCGCTGCAGGCCCAGATGGTGCGTGACCTGACAAATGGGGGTCGCCGGAGGTCAGGAGGGCAACTGCAGGGCAGCGGATCAGCGTGGGTGGTACGGGTTTCCTCTGCAGGGCGACGTCACCGCGAGAGGCTGCAGCTCGATCTGCACATCAACAGTTCAACGTGTGAATAATAACACGAGTGTGTTATTTAGAAATGTCTTGTATTAGAAGTTAAATCAGTTTATAGGTCTGAGCAACAGGGAAGAAGCAGATCTGTGCTCAATGATTCTTCTGGGAAAACGACAAATTATTTGGCAAAAGCAACAATTGTTATGACATCAGGTTTATTAAAATGTGTTCAGGACAAGTAGCATCCTGGTAAACAGCGACCAGGGACGGCTGTTTCCCCCGACCTCTGACCTGAAGAGGAAAACGGAAGGAGATGAAAATACTTTAAGGTTTAGTACAAACCATAAATTTCCCAAAACCTAAACTGGTGCATGAAGAAGGATTCAGTTCTAATCCCAACTTCTCTCTGAACATTTGTCTCCACACGTCCTGAAGGTCTCCACAGGAGTAGCGGTGGTCGCCCCCCCCCCCCCCCCCCCCCCGACGCCGCTCTCCTCCCTGACCTTTCACCATCTCTCACACTTAATCCAAATAATCCGTGTTGTATTATCTGGCGGCCGCTGTGCATTAGCGTAAAGCCAAACGTTTTAGATAGGACTCCAACCTTTTATCATCCTCTTCATATAGTTTGCATTAGATGCTTTTAGAGGCGGCTTTCAACTCCAGACACCTGCACGTCTTGTTTCCATTTACGCTCTCGTCTCGAGCACGTCCTGTTCCCCCTCTGCTCTCGACGCCCATTTAGGTCGGCTTGTGCAAACAGACGCTATCAGCCGTGCACTGTGTTTTGCCTTGGTTCCATTAGCCGGTGCTCACGGCCGCCTCCAGATGCAGCGCGTCACCGGCTGAGGAACGCTGGAACCGAGCTGGAGACGAGCCAGCCGGATGAAAACCGCTGAGACCGAGTGTGTGTCCATTCACTTCTGTGGTGTTCAGGTAAAAGTTAGATACTCAGAAACCTCCGTGATGATGAGGAGCAGCTGTTACTCTGCTGTCAGAGCCAAAACTGTTAAATCTGTAATATTTATATTCATGTTTCCCAAACGCATAGTTACTCATAGTTTGATTGATGAATTGTCCAAATTTTCTCTTTTCTTTAGAGCTCAGATTGCAGCTCAGAGTTGAACAAGGACCTTTGCCTTTGTCACTAATAACCAAAAAGTATAACTGCCCCTGAATACTTGAAAATATAAAGATATATATATATATTTAAAAAATGAACCAGTAAAAAACTAGGCCTCCAGTCAAATGTCTTTAACTTGACTGATCAAACATTTCTGAGACAAACTTGTATCATCAATACAATAAATATTGCATTTTTCCTATATAAAAATATCTCATATCTGCTTTAATTGATCATGAGACTGAATTCAGTGATAATCTCCTGGCATGAGGAAAAATAAACCAACAGAACTGTTAAAAGAAAAGAAGGAGAATCCTGAATCTATCCACCAGGTCTGATGGAAATTAGTATTTCTCGAGTAGAAACACAAATGAAAACATAACCTCTTCGACGGAAGTAATAAATAAACAGATTAGATCCCGTTTAACCTCTTTGTGTCCACGTTACTGATGAGTTCACTCCCACCGGCTCGGACGAAACCCGGAAACGTGCGTTCAGCTCCATCAATCTTCGTGACCCGGAGTGTTGAGGGGAAACGTTTCCCAGCTGTTGATGCTTCCCCTCATCCCCCCCCCCCCCCCCCCCCCCCCCCCCCCCCCCGACTGCACAAGCAGAGGATTAATCTCACGACAAACAATTAACAATCTTGTCTTTGTCAGCAGTGGAGCAGCTGGGTCGACCCCTCGCCGAGCGTCCGGCGGCCGTGTTTGTTGCTCATTTGCTGAGGATGGATTAACTAGGAAACGGCGTTGGACTCGTACTGTAAACTCCGGGCCCCTCTGATGAGCAAGGCACGTTTCCCCGGTTTGAGTCTGTGGAGCGATGTACGAGCCGGAGGAAGAGAGCGGAGGGGTCAAGTGGTCCAAGCGGCAGGTGGTCGGCAGATCTGTGAATGAAGTCAATCTGTTCTGCTGAGAGCGAATTCTTCAAGTGTTTTTCGTACCGGAAGAGCTGCCGGTTCGAAACCGGTGACGAGGGAAAGTTCTGACCTTCTGGTTTCTGTGCATTGACTCATGTTTGATCAACAGCCAAATTTATTAGAGCGGAGGTTGGATCTTTTGTGCCTTTTTGTCACATGCAAAAACAATAGTAATGAAGAAATATTAAATGGATTGTGTCATAAAATCTGGTGTTTGAGGGGAAACCGAAGACCCACATGTTTTCTGAGGTGTCCTTGTTTATTTTTAGCCTTTCATTTATATTCTTATCTGTTTTATTTTTGTTTTATTCTCCTCCTTCTCATTTGGCAGTTTGGTAAACTCTTTTAAAAAGTGACTTTTAGAAGATGAGCATCAACCTGGAGAGAGAAATTAGAGACCGAAGTTTTAGTGTCGAGCTTCACATCTTTGTTTTGTTTACAGCTGAATCTTGACTTTCAATTCACAGCCGGCTGTATTTATATATTTATAGCAGTGGGCGAAATCGAGATGCAAAAAGGTTATGTAATTATGTGTGCGTGTTGTATTTTCTCCTCTCCGAGCTTCCTTGCGGTGGTCCGGCTTAGTCCCCGTCCGCTTGTCCCCCGGGGACGAGTGACGCCTCTGTAAGTGATCGCACCTTCTGATAATGTGTTGCTCATCCTAGTATCCGAGAGGAAGCTGAAACTCTCCCACTGCTGCTTCCTGCAGCACTTTCCCAGTTCAGACGATACCGTGGTAAGGTCCTGTCATCGTCTCCGAGAACATCACGTGACCTCCCTGCCGCCTCGGTGACAGCGGTGAGCTGCTCCCGTGTTTTCACCGGGCGGGTTCAGAGAAGTGCCATGTGACGGATCAGCAGTTTGGAGAATTAACCACTAACTGGCCCGGATCACTTCTGCTCAGCTGTCCCTCGGGGGGGGGGGGCAGAGTTCAACACATGGCCGACACCTTGATGTGCACGGTTTAAAACATTAAAATGATATCGATATCGGGGATGAAGTATGTGTCTGCTGCATGTATGTAGTTTTTATTTCACGTCGCTGTCTCTCCATCCTGCAAAGATTCTGCTCTGACAACATTTTGTACAATCTGTTGAATCTACTGAAGCCACCAGTGATTTTAAACTATGTCAAAGATGGTAAATACTGTTAATTTCCCAATAAACACGACCTGGTGACCTTCACATCAAGAAATGTTTCAGAGTCTTTGATTTCTGACATTTATAAACTTTGAATTAACAGCATTTCCTTGTCAAACTTTCAAAAGCTCCCTTTTATCGAAAGCTATTTCTTTTGTGCAGCATTTCTGTGGTGAACTCCGGTGAAGCTTATTTATAAATGAAGACAATACAAATAATATTGGCACGAAACACGACGGGTCCCTTGCTCAAAGGCTGCTGAAATACTTGTGGCTGGAAATGAAACCGCGGCAGCTGTTGAGCAATGATCTGCCCTGGTAGAACAGAGCGGAGCTTCGTCACTCACTCACCACCGACCTCTCTCTGGAGAAACTCGTGTTGCTCCATTACAATCTACGACATCTCCTCTGCTGCGCGTGCATCGTCCGCTCGCCACGGAGGTTATCAGGTTTGTGAGGCGAGCAAACCTCTGGCTCGCAGGAAGCTCTCACAGCGAAGTGTTCCCAGGTGGAGCTGGAATAAACTCTGTCTCTGTTTCGCTTGGCGCCGGACGGGATCCCTACCTGGAGCAGTTTACTCCGAGGAGGGAGGAGGAGCCTGATTTACGTCCCTCACTCTGCCCGTAATCTCGATTTATTTCCCTCTTTCCATCCAAAAGCAATTAGCGTTAGACATTTGTTTTTGCATCAACATTCCAACGTTGACAGGTTGCTTCCCTCGAAACTGAACATCCAGTGGCCGTGTGTTTGTGCCACCGGTTCCCACGCTGCCTTTTGCTTTCACGGTTGCCTGCGATCGACGTGCACGCCGTTCGCACACACGGTCGACGCAGTGTGTCATCCCCCGACGGATGCAAAGCTGAACACACACATGGTTGCTACGCGCCCGGGCTGCAGCTCGGCGAAGTCGCACCTTCGTGCTCGCCCTCTGCGACTCTGCAACATGCACCGAAATGTGACGCACAACTGCAAACCAACCAGAGCCCGGAGTCGGAGTCCGACATTACATTTCTGCACGCAAGCGGACACCCGCTCAACAAGACGTCTCAGAGCTTTGTTTGTCTGAAATCTGAGGAGTGTGAACATTAAAAGAACAATATCTGAACTGAGTTTTATTTTGTTTCCCATTATGAGCGGGAGCTTGAATTCTTGGTGGCGGATTTAACCCTGATTTGATTTCCAAAATCTCTCCACAGTTCCTGACCTAGATTTCATGAGAATAAAGATGTGATGACAGATTGTGCAAACTGAAACGAGTCGACAGCCGATTCTGCAGGATGCAAAGTGTTCAGATGGGAAGAGGAACTAGAACCTCAAAGCTTATTCTCACCTTGAGCTGAGACTGAGACTGACGGAGAAACAAATTAGTATTTATCTATATAATGTAACATTTACACAACTTTTAAATAAAAGATAACTATGCCAAATTTAACTCTAGCAATTTAAAATTGGAAATGTCATCTTTAAGATGCATTTAAAAAAAACGAATATCAACAAAATGCTTTGTGACAAATGTGGTGAACCTTAAAACTTCATCTCCTACAAAGTCATTTTTTTCTGTATTCATCAGTAAAATTTACAAAACAAACAAGTGACACTTAAGGAGTAAAGCATCAGATTGACTTGTGCTGTGTAACAATGGTTCCCAGTAAAAAACTCCGAGTGTCCGTCTACCTCGACGATCCCCCCCCCCCCCTCTCAAACGTGAACCATCCCTTTGAGTCCGACTCTTCCTCCCGAGACGGTGACGGCGTGTGAGCAGTCGGAAGGCGTTTCCTGCGTCAGTCATCCAGGTGCGCGTCGCGTCCCACAGCGAGAGGTGTCACTTTCCAAACACAAGGTTACGTCTGCGGCAGCTTTGTCGTCTGCCGACAGAAGGAGCGGCGACAACACGGCAGAGAGAGATTGGCATCCATCACCCCCCCCCCCCCACCTCAGGATCCTTTAACTTCCTCGTCCTATCAGAGCTGTCTTCGCGTGATCTTCTTCCAAAGCTTGCTTCTGTCTTCCGATTGGAATACTGTCTTCTTCCTGTCCTCTGGGGGATGTGTTCAAAGAGGTGAAACGACACCGTCTGTGCCTTTTTGTTTTCATACGCTCTTTTAGACTGAAGTCGGTGACGCCAACGTGAGAGTTTTGACTCACAAATCCTTATCCTCACTGTTTTCTTCTCTGTCAAACAACACACCACACACACACAGACGCACACAAATCTGAAAGTTGAGCAGTAGGTTCCTTTCACAACAATCGGACCTGCCTACAAAGTCAGATCAAGCAGATGGTAAGTGCTCGGAATAAAGGGCATGAAACTAAATCTGCGGGGCACCTGCACGGCAGCGGCCGGGCCTCCAGTGAAAACCAATACCGTCTCTACAAATGTGACCAGGAAACCAGAGCACTAATAGCCCCCTGACAATGGCCGGACTGGGAGAGATCAGCTTGGCCTCGCTCTCTTTTGGACTCGCCATGAATGAGGTCATTATGGATTTTGGTGTGTGTGGCTGGAAGGATAACATCTGTATGGACACGGACTGACGGAGCCGTATGAATATGTAAAGCTTCCATGTCCCTGAGTTTTAACGTTATTCTCCGTACCTCTCACATGTATCCAGGCTGAATCTGGTGGAACACGTCCTTGGACCCAGTGTTTAGCTCAGTGACGTGTAGCCGGGCTGCGTGACGGCACCGAACAGGGATGAGGCTGCAGCGCGACCACAGTTAATAACCCAAACCCGTGTGTTCAGGGTTTCTGCTAACGGCAGGTAGAGGGAGAGTGGATTGGGCTCCGTGCTTCTCACAGCGCGCTCAACAACAATCCTCCGCCGTTGCGTAATCGCAGCTGTTCCGCAGACCCACCGCGTGCCACGGGGGCCCACTGGTCTGTGGGAACCCCGACCCAACCGCTGCTGTCACTCCCAGTCCAAAACACACTGATCATCAGATAACCAGCAACAAACAAGAAGGACCCAGAACACGATGTCCACGTGCACAACAACATGTGGCTTCTCCTGCTTCTCCCACAGCAGAGGTTCCCGTGGTCACTGCAGTATCAGCGGGTAACAACCAAGCCTCACAGCAGCAGAGAGGAGCATGTTGCATAGACGATGCTCGAAGAGGAGGGTGAGGTGGGGGGGTGTTCAGCTGCAACATGCCGCTTCACCACTAGATGTCACTAAACTCTACACGCTGAACCTTTAAAGTCCACCAAGCGCTCTGCAGCAGCGACGCAAAACAAAGAAACTATAAAACATCAAGAAACTTCATATTTTTTTAATAATCCTGTTTCAAATAAGGTGGAATAGATCAGAACTGTTCAGTTCGATCGAGCCGGAGAAGCTGCAGCTCCTAGTTCGTGTTTTATCTTCTAAGAACAGACGCTGTGTAAATATAACTGACTTTATACATAAACTAAATTTTGACCTTAATCTATTATTAACCTTGCAGTCTGTCTCTCTACTGATCCATTTATCCACATCTGTCTGATACTCTGCTCCCTTTTTAACAGCCTATAATTAATTCATTCATTTTTCTTTTTCTTTTTTTACACACACACAGGCAGCGCGTCAATTATGCGCCCAGGCCCCCGGACCCCTCCTCGCCCATTCAGCGCGAGCCCCCCCTCAGAGACGAGCACCTCGGGCTTCAGTCCTCGCTCTGTCCACAGATTTGCAAAAGGACACAGACCCATATGCCTCGTTGTGTGCCGGATTAGAACCGCCTCCATTCAGCCGAACCTTGAGAGTAACCCCTCGGCCGCCTCTCCGCCATTGGAAGCAAACCAATTAGACTCAATTGGCTGTATTCTCCGGGGTGATTAGCATACATGCTCCACTCGTGGGGCTCTGACAGTTATTGAAGCCGTCCGGCTCGAGTGCCGTCTGCACGGCGGCTCCGTCACCTCCATAACTGGGGCTGATAATAATGAGGACTAATGAGCTGGTCTGAAACGGGGGAAGTACGAGCAGGCCACGGATCGATGTCATAAATGTGTGTTTTTACTGATGGGATTATGAATCCTCGAGAGGGAGAGACTGAATTAATGTTTCACCTCGGCCAGAAAATATGAGAAACATTATCTCGCTCAGAAGTAAAGGGCATAATGATATACATAAATTAACTTGTAAAATCACGGAATAAAATGGCAAATATCCAAATATATGACAATTTCTGATTATTAGTTTGGGATGAATTCAATATTTCAGAGTGTTATTCTAGTTTTAGTCTTTTTCTCTTCGTTCTGTCGAAGTCAGACAGAAACTTTGGTTTTGACCAATCAACAAAAGGATCAAGAGGAAGTTCCTCCGGTCACAGCAAATACAGAATTGTCATATACATTTCATAATACATATAGATACATATATTCATTCAAAACAATGTATTCCAACGTTGATTTTCTGCCCCCATCGTTCTGTTTGGAAGAGAAACCCCTTCTTTCCTCCAGCTATGGATAAATGTCATTAAATGCTAAACTGCCAAAGGGCAGTAACAAGAAAACCCGTTAACAACAATGAGCGGATAATTAAAAGACAATATCACTTCCGCTGAATACAAAATGTGCCAGCAACACACTAATCATGTGAAATGAGGAGCCTTCAGCTCTGTCAGCTCGGCTCAGCCTTCGCTGGGATCTGTGTTGGCTGATAACGTGGATCCAGTGGCCTCTGGCAGGAGCGCAGGCAGAACGAATGACAGGCGTCCTCCGGAGGATTGTCCGATGGACGTGTTCCAGCCGATCTTCATTAGCCGCCATCCAGCTGAAACATCTGTCACCGGAGAGCTTGGCTCCGACCCATGACAATTAGTGAGCAACAGGTTCTGCCGGAAGATAAACAAGAGGCGAGCGGAGCGGAGAGAGGAGCTGCACACACAACCACACACACACACACACAACCACACACACACAACCACACACACACACACACACACACACACACACACACACAACCACACACACAAACACACACACACGCTAATGACTATATCGTATTTCTAGTTATATAATAACTACTAGTGTATTTCTTTTAATTTTTTTGCTTTTCTGTTGAGAACTTTGTAATAAATGAGCCACATAAATAAAGTTTATTATCATTATTATAATCCAACATGTAACTTAGTATTATAAATATACAGCCCATAAGTAAAGTACTGTTACAAGCGTTATATATTAACATTAAGGATCTTGTTGCTTCTTTCAGATATTTGGAGACAGGTTGTTGTTTTTTGTTTCTGTAACAGTTCAGTGTTCGGACGGAGGAATGTGTGTCTGGATTCTCCCACCACGTCGGCTTCTTTGTCAGTTTTCCCTCCATTGGTGTTTCCCTCTCAGGAAATAACCACACAAAGAAGCATCGGAGCGCGACCGAGGGGCCAGCTACAAACCAAAAATCCCCCCCCGCACACACACACACACACACACTTAGAAACATCTTAAACAATCCATTGTGAAGTGCCACATACCTGAGCTGAAAGTGAAATGGATGTCTGGATCCTTCCCTGTGTGTGTGTTTGTGTGTGTGTATACGAGATTGAACAGTTCTGAATAAGTGAAACTGAATTATCAAAACTATTTAAACTACTCACTTCTAGTATTTATATTTTAAATTCCTCAAACTGTGTTTATTTTGTAATTATGTTCACGTTTATTCTTATGTGAGCAAACTACTGCATGTTGTGGAACATATCCAGGAGGTGATACTTCATCTGTTTTGCAGTACGGCGTTAAATGCAACTTTAACTTGGACTTCTTTGGGCCTTCGGTCTTCACACTGACCACAACAATAACTAGTTCTAGTCCCACTCTGTAAGTTCAGCAGGAGAAAGATCCGACGCCACGTTCTTCTGTGCAGAGAAGGACCCCAGTGCCCCCCCCGCCCCCGCCCCCGGCACAGGAAGCCTTCACCTTTAAATAAACACAGCGTGGACTGATGGGAGATCCTTATCCAGATACGAACAGTCGTACACAAGGAAGAGACAAAAGCAAACAGAAAGGAGAAATGCCACACAGTTTAGTGCAAGCAGACGCACGCCCTGACCTCCTCCTCCTCGCCAAATAATCAGCTGTGGAATCTGCACGACAAATCCCAGCGCTCTAAAATCTGGGAAGAGGGGAAACAACGGGACACTGGAGCAACCTAAATTAAGATGAAGAGATTATATCAACATTTGAAGCGGCATTCGTCGGCACCGGCGTGACGGGACGTTCATGCGATGGACAGGAAAGCATGTGACCCCCGCGGACGGGTTTCTTCCTCGTGCCGTGATGTCGCCTCTCGGTGAATCCCAGATAACGAGCAGCGGGTCCGGGGCCCTTTGTATAACTTAGCCTGGTAGTTTGTTATTGCACGACTGTGATCTGAATAACAGCGTCTCACTCCTCCAGGAGTTTAGTCTATTCCTTCTCTCCAGCGCTGCGCCGGGCAGACACCCAGATCCCACTGATTAACTGGGACACAGGAAGCCAGCATGTAAACACACTGGGAGACAGGCAGGCTACTGTTCGGCCACTATATGTTTTGTGTGGTATTGTTCGCCTTGTATCAGATGAACAGAGAGGAGACGGGAGGTGATGGGGAGAAGCTCTGGGCCTTCGTTACGTCATGTTAACGTTAATATAGGAAACTGGAGTCTACAGAGAGCAGTGTGGGTCCTGGACTAGCGCCCCCTATGGAAGGCAATGCTATAGTGCTGGTTTAATTAGGCGCAGGCAGAAGAACCTATTGGGTCAAGAGGGTTTGAGTTAAAATGGGTATTTTAATGGACAATGTTGGTTGACGAAATTGTTTTGGCCCAAGTTTGTTTTGTGGTATTTGGGTCACAGTGCTGCGTCACTGGCTGAAGTGGTTCACATCCGAACGCTCTCTGGAATGGTACCGGTACTAAACACGTGGGTGAAGTCGTGGAATGGTCACGGTTAAGAGAACGGACCACTGGTCTTAATGGTCACGGTTAAGAGAACGGACCACTGGTCTTAAACACTAAAGTCTGATGTTCTCTTGTCACCTCACGTCATAGTTACTGCGGCCACTAGAGGGCTTTGTCGCTTGAACGTATAGTTTAACAGCTCGACACTTAAAGAAAGGAGAATGTCCCTCAGTGGAGCTTACAGGGCCCAACAAGACCCAACAAGGCCCAACAAGGCCCAACGAGGCCCAACGAGGCCCAACGAGGCCCAACGAGGCCCAACGAGGCCCAACAAGGCCCTAATGAAGACACATTATAATGAACTCGATTCAGAGCAAGCACATTCACAGCGAATCCATCCGGTCGTTAACATATTGATTATGGACACACTCGCTCTCTCAGGACACTCCCTCTAAAGTTTAATTTCACTGAATTCCATGAGTCAGGGAGTGGATGAATGCATCTCTATATGTCCCCCCCCCCCCCTCCACCCCTCCCTTTCCTGTCTGTTTTCCTCTTCCTGTGTCCGACCTCCTCGTCTCCTGACGCCAACAAATCCCCTCGTCCACCCGAGAACCGGCCGTTTTATTTAGGTTCACCTAAACGCACCCGGCAGATTTATGTGAGGAATCCAGTGGGTTGTTTGATTCAGGAAGCAAAGGGGGATCAGTGTGGGAATTACACACACACACACACACACACACACACACACACACACACACACACACACACACACACACACACACACACACACACACACACAGAGCTGTGTATACATGAGGGGGAAACACAACTCGCATATCCACATGTACAGGAAACACTAACCCACAAATACCTACACAACGACAGATATATTTACACAGGCACACAAACACACAGAGGAAAGTCTTGTACACAAGACGAGCTTTCACGCACACAGGAAACACTCGACCACAGACGGCCGGACACACACAGAGTCGGATCTTATGAGACCTAATGAAGACAAGTGTTCTATCAACAAGTCCAACTCCCGTATTGTTTCCTTCCTGAGGTTCACCACAAACAGTGCACGCCTCCTGGCTCCTTCGCTGCTAACAGGGTTTCCAGGGGCTTGAATACCCCACTGGTGTGTGATGGCTGAGAAACACACAAACACACACACACACACACGCAGACATAAAGGTTGAGATAACCTCGACACATGCGGAGACACAAGATACGCTCGCAGGAACATACAGAGACACAACATGTCGTCGGAACATGCAAAGGTGCAGCCCACGCACCAGTGCACACACACATCCATACACTCGGCACGGAGGGGAAACCCAGGGAGGAGGATGAAGAGATTATTTTATCATCCACCGCGCTGACAGATCCAGCTGATGTGTGACCACAAACCAAACACGCATCAATCTCTCTGCTGCAGGAGAAGCAGCAGGAGGAGAGTTCTACATGTCGAGGTCCAAACACTCAGGAGTGTGTACACACACGACTCGGAGAGGACGTAAGTGAGGTTATTCATCAGAAAAACAAGGCGGCTGTGGATTTTTACCGTGAGGCGACGGTGTGAGAGGAAATTCTCTCTGTGCTTCCAAGTGGAATGTGTGTGTAGTGGTGGAGGGGATGAGCTCAGACGTGGGAGAGTGTGTTTGTGTGAGGAAATCCATGTTCCTCTTTCCATGTGACGTAAGTAAACTGAAGACAACCAGTCTGTGATGTTTACATGAGCAAAAAAATAATGTTGGTTAGTCGAGGGGACTCTGGATCGAGGACTCAGAACAGGGACGGAGCGTCACCGTTTCCAAAACTCAAAACGTGCGTCCAGACGAGGTTGAACACGTCGCTCCACTCGTCTGTGAGGCCTCCTCCTCCTCGGCGTTGAAGACAGGTGCACGGTACAAAGACGACAAACAGCCTCGTGTTTTCTCGTCCTTTGCCATCTACAACATGATCGACCGCTCCAAGGTGTCTTTGCTTGCTGGGGAAGCTGTGTCCCCACTCAGGGGCCACCTCCTTCAGAGGATGCGGTCGACGTGGCCCCAGAAGGTCGCTTCCTTCTGCTGCGTGGTCTGTGGAAGCTGATCTGATCTGATGGAGGATTTCCTCACCACTGTCTCCTAGCAACAAGTGTTGATGCCCCTTGGTGTTTGTAACGAGTGAAGCGTTGGCTGTTCGATTGAGTTGACATCTCATCTCTCACCCAAGTGCAATGAATCCTGGGAAAGGTTGGCCCAAGAAAAGTACACATCATTAAAAGCAGTGGAAGATGAGGAGGAGGCTATACTGCAGCCAGCCACTAGGGGGTGATCCAGATGTTTTGGCTTCACTCTTGTGTGCTTTTTGTATTTACAGTCTTCTTCCCTGTAAAGTTAATTAAAAGTCGCCCCACCCGCCCTGAGCTATCCAAACTTTTGTATAAATTAATATTCTTGAATAGCAAATAAAGTTTTTATTTAATTCCCTTGTTCTTTTCTTCTTCTCCATCTTTGAGGCCGGTCATCGTGTTTTGCTGATTTGTTTGCTCGAATGAGCCTAAAATCATTTTTGATTCCTGATACATTTAATTTCATTTGAGTTTTAAGCCCCAGTCGCATTCATTTTAAATGTTTGCTTTTCATTTTAATTAAGAGGAGACCAGCTGGGAGCTTTATCTGTTAAAGATGGAAAACTACAGACAGATTTTTTACTCCAGAACCTCGTCGTCCACGGGAGATTCATTCCACTTGGAGTTTCTAATCTCCGATGTGCGGTGCGGCAGCCGGAGTGAGGATCAACGACTCCACGAGTTCCAGACGAGGAGAAACAGGTCGATTGTTTTAAAGCAGGTGAAGTGAGCACATCCTCGAACACAGGACTGTTTTCAGTATTGGAAATAATATGATCTGCGACCATCGAGGTACAAATATGTAGAGAATTCCATCTAAAGATCCATACATGCCTGTTTTCTGCATGTTCCATATGTTCCGTATGACGGGCCCGGATTCCTGCATGTGTCCGGGCCACAGACGACCTGATCCTGCGAGAACAGGCTGAGGGGAAGGAGCCGGGCCCCCGACACGTCTCCGTGGTGAAAGCACCTCTTCAGCGTCCAGCAGCTGTTCACATTTCCTGCGTATTGGATGTCGAGCGGTGGCTCTCGCTCATTTGCCGGGTGCATTATTAACAGATGGACTTCCCGCTCAGCACTAATATTGGGAAACGGGAGAAATGTGGAGATCAGTGTGCACACACACGCACACACACGCACGCACACGCACACACATGCACACGCAACCCACTTTGCTTTAGCAGCTGTTACTGCTGCTCAAGAGATGTGTGTGTGTGTGTGTGTGCAGATATTAATTGCTCAGTGTGTCCTCTGTGTGTGTGTTTCTGTGTGTGCATGACTGAATGTTGTATGTGAGGGCATGTGGTGTGTGTGTGTGTGTGTGTGTGTGTGTGTGTGTGTGTGTGTGTGTGTGTGTGTGTGTGTGTGTGTGTGTGTGTGTGTGGCCAGTTATGTGGCAGAAGAACTCCCCTCTTCATTGATTCACATGGAGTGATTTGATAACCGGTAAATGTGGGCCTGTCAGCGCTCGCCTCCCGGCTCTGACGAAGCACCGGGACGACGCTGTGATGTCGGGTTTCACTGAGATGAACTGCAGCTTCGCCAGTTTCAAGTCAAATGAGTTACACGACGCACAAGTGACTTAGGGACGACTGATGAGGTGTTTCAGGAGCTTCTGTGTTTTCTGTGGGGGGGGGGGGCTGCAGCTTTAGTACAGACTTTTAAACTTCGCATTCCCAAAACACATCATATGTTACCTTTTATTGTAAAAAATAGAAATGCGCAGCTACTAAGTCAAGAACATAGTCGTGTTTTCCCGGTGTCTCTTTTCAACGTGGATCTGTCCCTTGTATAAATGATGTTTTTATACTTACAGATTATCCATCCATCTAATTGTACTTATTTGGGAGTAAAAGTGGTCTGGACCTTCACTCCTGTCTGAGGGAAATGATGAACGTCTCTAAGAACCTGAGAGTTTCCCGTCCATGCATGTGGTTGCAGCCCGTTATTGAAATGATCCCCAGATCCTGGTCTCATTATCTCGTGCATCTGTTCTGTTCGTTGGATCTTAGACTCGCTGGCAAAGCACGGCTCATTACGTCCTGTTCGTCTGTCTAACATTCCCGTGTTCCCTCTCTGACCCATTTGTCACCTGCTCATGTAAACACAACCAAGCACTTCCTCCCCGCTGCCATTCCTGAACTGGGTACTCACTGGGACGGACATAAACCAGGCCGCCTCCTGTGTACCTCGGGCCGCTTGTGATGGCACAGGAACCCGAACCCGGGGCTGCGTTTATCTGAAGTGTCTCCTGCCATCTGAAGACGCATTTGTTAACTCAGCCAACCATCAAGAGGCCGGGCCGGTGCACTTAGAGCAGCAGGGTTTCAAACAAACAGCTGCAGCAGAACGAGCCACGATGCCAACTCCAGGGGCCAGAGATGTATAGTTTGGAGGCAAATAAAAGAAACGAACCAGGATACTCTTAATGTGGAAAAATTAAAAAGGCTTCATTAGAGTAGCTGATGCATGTAAAGCTAAAACAACAATGGGTTACAGCACACAGGCCTGTTACTCCTGAAGGAAGACTTGTTTTGCACCAGAGAGCAGCTTGTGCTATTATCCAAATAAAAACACCGGATCAAGCAGATTTAAATGTGGATTCACGAGGAAACTGATGTGCAGAAATAAGGAGTTTGTTAAAGATGCAAAGATGAAGAAGCGCGTCCTGGACGTTTGCTGCGTGCACATTGTTTGGGAGCTTTGATTGTCCCCGTGCATAAACAAGTCTTCTCATGAGACCTAATACGTCTCAGGGCCAGTTGGCGTGGCCACAGCGGTGCCAGGGTAGTAACTAACTGAATGAAGGCCTGGATGCTAGCGGAGTTGTGGTTTAGCGAGTCTGGAGTCCGGTGCCAGCCGCCCTCTTGCTGCCCCGAGAGGAAGCCAAGTCCTAACCCTCTGTCAACAAATGGAGCGTGAGGCGGGGATCCATCTCTGCGAGCGCGGTGGCGCCGGGGACCGACGGCATCGGGCCTGGTCTGTGTTTGTCGCCTCTTTGTGTCTGCGGCTCCTGCAGGACTGTCAGCTGGGCACTTAACACGCAGCGTGGAACACAGCAACAGATGTCAGGGTGAGGTATTGTGTGTTTGTTACGTGTGAACAGGAATCGAGGCCGGTCTGAATGAAACTGTGACTGTTTCAACAAACTTTAACCATTTCTTTCTTTCTTTATGTCATGAATTACTTCTTTTCATGACATAAAGGGCGAAGGCTCTCCAGAAACCCAATAAGAAGGCCGTGGCCAAACTGAAATCACCTGACTCGTATATCCTGAGTAGCAAAAATCTGATCTGGCTTATTCCTCTGAGCCCTGGTGTCTGTCTGAACCTAAAAAAGAGCTGCAGCACTCGTCCTTTATTAGCACGAACACACACACTAGATTATTTTGAGCCAGTTATGCAGACATGATTCTGCTGGCAGAGGTACTGAAGTACAGCAAATGTGTTGTTCCGCAGCTAAAAATAGTCCCAACAGCAGATAAGAGAACGGACGCTGTTGCAGGAATAGAAAGAGGCATGAAAATGTAATGTTGATTAGATGATTAGAGAGGAATTGACCAAGACGCCCAAACTCTGACGAATTCATTCAAACAGATCTGACAAAAACATAACCTTTAGTTTAATGTATATGGAAAATACAGGAATTGCTTTGGAACGTTGGTTTAATCAAAACATTTCTGTAAAGATTAGAAATCACACGGGGTCGTGCACACGGCAGGAAGTACACATAGCAGCACTCCTCCCATGATGCACTCACACAGGCACATTATGAGAACCTGCCTCCTTTGCAGGATGAATACGAGCACACGTGAGAAGCATGAACGGGACAGTAGCTTCGTAACATGTCTGAAAATAGCAAAATCTGCAGAAGGAATAAAAAAAAGAAAATTGGATCTCCTCAGCTTTCCCCTGTGCACAGCTGGAAAAAGTCCCCGAGCCTTGGAACCCGTCGAGCTGGGGGCAGGTGAGTCGGCTGTAATTACAGGTTTGAGCGGCGCCGAGCGGAGCGGCCTCACCACAGGCCGGCACGGATGATTGATCGCCCTGGAACAAGGTGATTAATGAATAATTGGGTGTTTTGGAGTTCACCTGATATCCAGCTGTCACCGAAGGAGCACCTGCCATGATGCAGCCACAGAGACAGACAGCTTCTTGTTCCTCTACACCTGTCGTTGGGTTTTCCTTCATATGAGCCGTTTACAGTGTGTGGTGTGTGTGTGTGAAGAACCATTACAGCATCGGGGGGGGATGTTGGATTTCATTTGAATAACAACTGGAAGTGATACATCTCAGACGGTGTGAGAAGAATTAAATTCGACGTGAAACTCTACGCGACACCAATTTTAGACTCATCTATAATTTGATGTAATTACCCCCAAACATTGAAGGCGTGTCATCGCGAGCTCTCATCCCCTCAAACCAGTTCGTCATGCCACCGAGCTTCAAACTCATACTCACAGTATTTATGTCTAAATTTGAATTTAAGCTGCACTCCCCTGGGATACAGCGAGATTCACGATATACCAAAAATCTTTTCTCAGAAACCACGTTCGGCCTTCTTCCCTCATTCGATCATGGAAACATCACCTCTCGGTATACCCAGCCGCCGCGTTCCCATTCCGACCCGACAGAAGATGTTGGGAATCCATTTCAAACCGGCCTCCATCCCACCTCAAAGCTCCCAGTTCCCCCAGCGGGCGGACTCCAGCGTTTCCTGCTGATGTGCTGGGTTTCATACCAGGTCCTGCAGCTCCAGGCTGATTGGTTCGTCTCTCCTGGGCGGTGCACGAGGCGTGCGACCGCGGCGAGTCCCGCTGGGCGCCCCTCATGCCTCATACTGCAGCAACAAATAGAGGGATTTCTCCTTGGAACATCGTGGCGTCTTCAATGAACTAATTTGGGTCCCATGCAGAGAGATTAGGAGGGAGGAGAGGGTCGGTTACAGAGAGAGAGAGAGAGAGAGAGAGAGAGAGAGAGAGAGAGAGAGAGAGAGAGAGAGAGAGAGAGAGAGAGAGAGAGAGAGAGCTGAGGAGGCATCAGGTTCTGAGGGATGTAAATTCATCGTGTCCACAAAGTGCATCAACATTTAGAATATTTTGGGGATTTCTGGATACTGACAAATCAAATAAAGCTTCTGCTGCAGATTAAGAGAAGATTTAGAGAAGCGGCAGAAGGTGAAGGAGATGCAGAGATCTGAGAAGATTAATAAATATTAAAAAATAAGGAAAACACAAGGATGGTGAGAGAAAAAGTGAGAGCGTGCCGGGGAGAGGAACGGAGGAAAAACAGGAAGGAGAAATCATACGATTCCCCCCGACAGTGTTGTTAAATGTCACTCATAACACAAACATGACATTAACTGGCCAGTTTGTTGCATCTACTGAGTGTTATTGTGCGTCATCTTCTAAAATAAGAGGATAAATGTTATGATATTTGACGTTTTACTTGCAGTGCGAAGAGATGTGTCATCTCGTGGATCATTGGCGGCATTTCTATGAATTCCAATCAGACGTATGAGCTCTTACTTACTGGAAATGAATCGCACAGTGTGGGAACTAAATGAGGTTTATACTGCAGCCGGCCACCAGGGGGCGATTGAGACGCTGTTGGCTTCACTGTCATGCCGTCCATCTTTATATACAGTCTGTGAGTTGGTCCTTTAAGCCTGGTCATTCATAAAGGAAAGTAAATGTTATATAAGCCTATATAATTCAAAATATGTGCATTCAAATCCTCGTGGTTAAAATCTTCCGCCCCCTGCTGGTGTCGTGTCTTTTGTCCAGTGCAGCAGCAGCATCTCAGTCCTCCACGTCCTCCCAGCAGCGAGCTGTTAATGGAAACCACCGAGTGTATCTGACAATCAGACTCAGGTGGGGGGGGGGGGGAGGGAACATCGTCCATTTCCATTTTAATACCCTCTGCCTTTCACATCTGGTGTCACTCGTCGGTGAAGGAACTTCCTCTCATGGGATCAGTGGAGTGATACCAGCTCAGCACGTCACAGGAACACAGAGAGGAGAGACCTCATCGGTCACGGAAGATTCTCCAACAAAAATATCTACATAGAAAAAGCAATTATTACTAAAGATCTGTTGTAATCACAGAATCGTTTTGACAGGGAAGTCTTCTGTGTGCAGACGGCTGCAGGGCAGTTCCTCTGCAGCCAGAGATCCGTAATCGCTGCCAGCAGAACTTTTAGGAGGTAGGTGTCGTCTGTGGTCAGCCCGTCTGGGAAACGTCCGAGGAAGAGGGATGTGAAAGTTGTTCTGACACTGAAACTCAGGATTTTTCAAATGGTTGTTGTCGCGTCCCTCCATAAAGTCTGAATCCAGAAGTCCAGAAGTCCAGAACAATCCTCCTCCACGTTCCCTCCAGCAGCTTCACTGAGTTGGTTCAGACTTCTGTTCGGGACGTTTGGTAAAAAGGAGCCAGTCGTGTTTTTCCAGCAGACGTTTCTCAGATATTTCAATGTTCGGCTCTTTCTCCCAGAGTTGTTCAGTGATGTGATGCCACGATATATAACTGGCATCACAGTTGTATGACGCTGTTTCCTTTGTTATCAGCATCACTATACTGTCATTGAAAAATACTGTTGTTGCCCTGTGCACCTTCAAGTTGTTGATCTGTGGGTGTGAGGCTGAACAGTTTTATAAAAAGTGACATTATCCCAGTTTGAATAAAAGGTTTTAAAGATTCAACGAATCGTGCACGATAAATACAAGTGTGGTAGAGTCTCTGAAAACCCCTTTTTTTTAAAAACGTGCCCCAGCACCAGTGGAGGCTGAACACTTACCTCAGCGTCAACTGCACTGACTCACTCTTTCCCACTGTGACGCTGCACAGCTGGACTACACAACCCTGCCGTGAACACACTGTGACCCAGGACGGCCGGCGTGCAGCGAGAAAACAGATGCTGCTGCTGCTGCTGCTGCTGCTGGAAAGCAGGCGATGGTAATAGTGATTGGTCCCTTCAGGAGAGAGGTGAGGGGGAGGGGGGGGGGGGGTCAACGGTGAGTGGAGCATGTGCATCACAAGCAAATCTGCATCAGGGAAAGTGAATAAAAGACAGACAGGAGTTTACTGTGAGTGATGCAGAGATACTCCAGGAGGTAACAGACCAACAGGATGCACTTTGTGTTGTCCCGGTGTATTGTCATGCAGCCCCCCCTGGTGGTCGGTCCAGGAGCAGCTCAGTATCTTACACTTGGCACAAAGTAAACACAGGTTTTTTTTTTGTCCATGGTTGAAATCAGAAAAATGAAAATTTCACCACGAATAACTAGAAATACCGAATCATGAAAGTTTATAGTGCGGTGCAGTGCATTCTGGCCTCGGCTCCTCGGCGAGGGAGCCGACTCTCCGACGTCGAGCCTGATGTTCAAACTCCCAAACATGTTCCACAATAAACAAGAGTGCGTGAGTTAATGAAAGACAGATCGCTCTGCTGAAAGCATTAAACACGAGGGGAAATGATAGGATCCGTACCCATGAATTTTCCGGGCCCCGGAGGAGAAATACTTTATGGTGATTCCTTCCACAGGCCCGAGAGCTGGAGGCTCCATTATCACCTCCCTGGATGAGGCCGTGGCCACCGGCGGGCACGAGGTGGATCCACGTCCGACTGAAGCACCGAAGGAGAAGAGACAGATCTGGGAACACGGATCGAGTTGTGTTGTTGTTGTTGTTGTCGTGTTGTGAGCCGAGATGCTCGTTTCACCCACCGTGTCCGAGGATCTTGCGGTTGCGTTACTTTATTGCATTAACTGCTCTTTTCTTATTGGCTCCTTCCACGTGTGTGAACCGACAGTCGCACGGTGGCTGAACACGTGGCCGCAGCACAACACGGGTTCGTCTGTGGAGAAGAGGTTTGCTGTGCACTGTAATCCCATGTTTTTTCCACGCAGCAGATAAAGAAATAAATAAAAGGCTGATCTGGGGAATTTGCTTTTGACTTGTCCTCTGCTAACCTGGTGGGATATAAAACCTGGATCAGAGGAAGAACACTTTGCACTTGTTCAAACCTGCACCAACAGCTGATTGACTTTATCACCTTATTAAAATCATGCATTGCATCAGATTCATGGGCCGTCTACACAGAACACTGTTTCACTTACTGAACAAATACTTGTTTCATATCACAAAATCTGGAAACATTCTCTAAATCTGCACAAAATTCAGCCGTTATTAGCACTTTACACACGTAAAGATCTCACAGAAATCCTTCCACCAAGTTTCAGGGATTTACATTCAGAACAAACACAAACAAACAAACAAACACACAGGGCTGAAAAGTCCTTTATGATGATGGTCGAGGTAAAAGAAAAGAAAATTAACACAGAAGCAGAGTTTCTGTTAAATATCAACATATCTATATAAATAGAGACGAAACCAACGTGTCTACAAATGTCCTAAATGTCTGCTCGGGCCACTTCACCTGTTTTTCTACCACATAAAAAACAAAGGGAAGGAGACTTGATCTTTCATTAATATCTTTCTTTACTGAAACAGTTTCTTCCAGTTTCTCAGAAACTATAAGTCGCAGAAAAGAAACTCACGTCTTTGACCACAATCTTTACCATGAACTCCCGACAGAAGACGGAAGCGGCAGCGTTCTAACTTCCCTGAATGTCCACTGACGAGCCTGGCCTCCGTCCTGCAGGACAAGGTCAGGCCGAGCCTCTGTAATTATTCTGTGCATAATTACTGTACACAGATTATTTTTACATGGCCGTGGGACAAAGGTCTCAGACACTGGTGTGTGTAAAGGTTTGTTGGACTCATTAAAGAAGAAGAGGAGGAGAAACCACTAATAAATCTGTGGCCAGTTTCCCCGTTACGTCTCAAAGGATCGAGGAGAGTTGTTTTTCAGTTTGAGTGATGAAAGAGAAGAATCGTCTTAATGAACCTGTTTCATTTTCTGTGACGACCTGACCTCTCCCCCTCCACGCCGAAGAAAACCAATCCCCAGGTTCAGGTTGTGATGCGAGGAGCAACCCGCGCACGCTCGCCATGTTGCAAAGGCAAACAAGCGGCACATGGGAGCCATCGAACGGGGAACAACCAAACAAAATGACTCTTTAATAACACAAGGGCCTTGTAATTGCGAGCGAGCGGAACGCTTTTTTTTTCTTCTAATTATAAGCGCTCGCAGGCCCGCGCTGGTTTCTTTGCGCCTTCTGCGGCCCAGCGCGCCCCGCTAGCCCGCGGCTAGCCGCGCAGCTGAAACCACATGAGATGCTGCAGATTGCAGGATGGCGGAGGCCCGTTCTGCCCGGGCTGCGTTCTTCAGTCGGGGCCGGTGAGCTGAGCAAACACTGTGTGAAGTGGGCATGTGCGCAGCCAGATTCAAAACAAAACCGGGGGAACGTACAAATTTTCCATGTGTTTGGCTGCAGTCTGAAAGTTGTGTTGTTTTTCTGGTTAGCAATTAGAGGATGTGACCGTCCGCGTAATTATAACTTCCTAATTGCGGCCGGCGGGTTCCAAGTTGGATCCATGGGTTGGAAAACAGAATTTTTCTTTCTTTTTCTTGGCGTGTTTCCCGACCAGAAATTCCAGTTAAATGTTTGTTTTCATGCGATTCTACCGCAAGAACTTTTTAAAATTAAACCTGTCGGACTCACAAAGCCGAGGCCGACAGGAGCGGTGACATATCGAGGGTTCTGGTGTTTTAGTCACATGCTCGGAAAGAGTTCAGCAGAACAGATGTTTGCAGAGTTTAAACCTGGGTCATCGGGACTTTTTCTCAAAGGGAGAAAACTAGAATATGGAAAAACAGCCTTTTTAAAAAACAGCCTGTGTTTCATGAAGAGGACAAAACAAAAACAAGAGTCGAAAACATTGGAGAAAAGCAGCAGATTCAAATGAATTCTACGATCTACAATTGATGACAACAAATCATATGGATCAACATAATTTTAGAAATAAATAAGCAATCGCTAAATCAAGTAAAGTATTTGGCAAAAGTATTTTTTTACACATACCTACAGCCCGACAGTCCCCTGAGGAAAATCTAAATCAAGTCATTTAAATCTGGTTTTATTTGAATCTGCACTAAATTACACACACTCATAAATATCAGTCCCATAAACATGTCAGATTTTTTAAATGACAACAACAAATTATGAAATGAGATGAAATGTTTTTCCACTCTGGAAAAAGAATATCCTGGATCCGACTGCTGTTCCAGATTAATCTGCGTCTTCTTGGCTTCCACCGAAGGTCATGGAAATCTGTTTACTAGTTTTTGCACAATCCTGCAAACAAACCAAAGCAAACAAAAAGATAATAAGTTGAATAATGTTTCACCTCTGATGCTCAAATCTGATCAAAGAGTCGTCTAGTTCCGTCCGTTTCTCTCATTTGATGTAAAACAATTCATAATTATCAATATAAAAGTACAGATAATGTTAAATTCCACTTCACGTGGTATCAGAGAGTCTCCACGATGACGGAGCTCCCTCCTCCGGCCTCCAGCAGCTGGACCACACCGCACCGGGAGCTCGGCGTGACCTTGAACCCGGAGATCAGCTGGCAGGTTACCAGCGACAGCTCCCGTTGACCCGCTGGCTGGAAGCAGCCGTCTTCTCGTCCCAACCACAGATCCGGTGGCTGATCCGCCCTGACCTTTTACCGCCGCACTAAAGCTGTAATTAAAAACCAGGAGCTAATGGACAGAAGCCAAAATGCTAAGCAACCCGAGGAACTGAACCAGTTCCACAGAAACCACGCAACAGCACCTCTGGGCTTCTTCCTATTTGCCTCCGTCTTGGACGAGCTCCAGCGCCGGCTTTCAATCTGAGATCACTGGTGCTTGGAAACAGCACAACTGCAGTTTACACAGCCGGGCACGGCTCTGTCCTCGGCGGACCAGGGAAAGATCACCGGGGTTATTTGCACCTCCAGAAAAACTATGTGTTGTGGGTCTTTCTTTGTTTCCAGTTCACCTTTTGTTTCCAGGACTGGAGCTGAAACAAACCTGAGAGTGTCTCACAGAACCTTCATGGCCTCAAATCAAGAAAATACGTTTTTTAAAGGTTAGTTCAGCGAGATCAGAGTCTTGGGTCCAGAGATCTGTCGTTATTATAAAAACCTTAAGGAGCATAAGATGTCAAAGTCTGGGCTAAATCCAGAGGCAGCAGAGAAATGATCCAGGTTACAGCCTCCTCTCGTCTGCAGGATCAGAGCTTTGACATTTACTCTCTTCCATGAGCACGAATCTGTATATTTCATCTATATCCTTTGTGTCAGTACTCATAAGTTGGACCATGTTTTTATACTCTGACAATAAACAACCTGGTAGAAGTCTGTTCTTGTCTCGTCCACTCAAACCTCCCCTCCTGTAAACATTTCAGCTGCTTAACTTTCGCTGGGTCGGAAGATTTTGGTCCATAAAACATAAATAAACCATTAAAGAGTCGTTATGACCCGAGCGTCTGTCTCCTGGTTGAAACCCGTGTCAAGGCGACACTCAGCCGTGGAGCTGACGAACAACACGAGGATTAGAACCCAAGGGCAGCGACGGCAAGAAACTGTGGTTAGAATTTTTATTTTATAGTTTCCTAAACCCAAATAAGCTTTTTGTTTCCTCCAATGTTCAAACGGGATGTTCAGATCATCCTCGGGTTCTCTCTGCAGGTCCAGTGACACCTGGAAGCAACGATATGATTATATTGAGTTTCATATGCAAAACCTGAACCTCACCTCAAGTGGTTTCAGTTTTAGATATAGTTGGTCTGAACAGTACTTTGCCCTTTGAGTTCTGCAAAGTTAAACTTTAACGTCTGTGGTGAAGGAGAGGATGAGGAAAAGTTTATTTCCTGAACATTAGACAGAAATTATGAGCCTGAATATGAGCAGAATATTTCTTCCTTTAAGAATGACCTAGAGAAGTAAAGATTGTGAAATGTTGTTTTTCTTTTAGGTGAGAAACAAATCCAAGAAAGTTGAGCTTGCTCTTGGTTCCGTGGTGAGAAACTTCTCCTTATGTCGCCTTCTAAACTTTATTAATATCAACTATACTGTGGCCCACGCAGCTTTATGGGTGATGCATAAATACGAGGCAGTGTCACTGCAGCTGTGAATCTTCCTGCTCAATGCATCTAGAGGAAAACAAATAGAGATGACCTTCCTGACACACACACACACACACACACACACACACACACACACACACACACACACACACACACACACACACACACACACACACACACACACACACACACACACACACACTTCTGGATGTCTTCAGCGTCTGCTGGGTGGGGGGGGGGGGGGGTGATGAATAGCACTTGGCTGATGTCCAGACCCAACAGCCAGACAAATGTTAACACACAGTCCAACCTGAGACCCTGGGATCATAAATTAGAGCCGTTTAGCCGAGCCGTCAATCAACCTTTCAAACAGAAGCTGACGGACGCAGCACGAGGCCTCCAACACCCCCCCCCTCTCCCCCCCCACCTCCCCCCCAGTCTTTATTTTTCTTTCTGCTCCTTAATTAGTTTGAGCACATTCCTCGTTCCTCTCGTGTATTTCCTTCATTCCCTGTTGTTGTTGTTACTTTTGTGCAGCTGCCTGTCTTTCACATCAGATATTTGTGTCTCCAGCTCGTCTCCTCTATCTACTCGTGCTGTGCTCGTGTCGTGCTCGTGCTCGTGCTGTGCTCGTGCTCGTGCTCGTGCTTCGTGTCGTGCTCGTGCTGTGCTCGGCTCGGGCTCGGGCTCGTGCTCGTGCTCTGCTCGGGCTCGGCTCGGTCGGGTCGGGCTCGGGCTCGGCTCGGTCGGCTCGGGCTGGCTCGGTCGGCTCGGCTCAGGCTCAGGCTCAGGCTCAGGCTCAGGCTCAGGCTCAGGCTCAGGCTCAGGCTCAGGCTCAGGCTCAGGCTGCTCAGGCTCAGGCTCAGGCTCAGGCTCAGGCTCAGGCTCAGGCTCAGGCTCAGGCTCAGGCTCAGGCTCAGGCTCAGGCTCAGGCTCAGGCTCAGGCTCAGGCTCAGGCTCAGGCTCAGGCTCAGGCTCAGGCTCAGGCTCAGGCTCAGGCTCAGGCTCAGGCTCAGGCACAGGCGTACTCTTGGCGTCTGCAGGAATCTGCGCTGGATGGAAACGTTGACAAGGTGACGATGATGCCATACAAAATCCGTAGTTTTCCAAAATGTTCTCCCGGAGCCGGGAGAAGTATGTTGTCACCACTTAGTCAGAATGATTTACGAGGCTGTGTGTGTGTTTTTTTTAACTGCAGGAGGATCCTTCATAATTTATGGCTTTGACCAAAATGATCATCTCGTCTCACGGTGCAGCTTCTTGACAGTTGGAAGATGATGTGCTGTTACATAACTCCTCAGGTTCGTCCAGCTACTGCAAAGTGTTTGTGTTTTCAGACTCTTCACGAAACACCCTGTGATTTTGTTGTGGCACCAAATGAAGACGGTGAATTTCCCCCCCCGGTCACTCTCTACACACAAACTTGAATTCGTTACATCAACTTTACAGTTTCTTGAACGATTTAACATGAACTGTAATGTAAATAGAGTTTCACGGAGCTGCGTGAGGGATCGATGACGCAGGTGTAATGTTTTTCTGCAGTGAAACCAGATGTCTCTTCTATATATTGTAAAACCAAGCACGCGAGATCCAGCAATATAAATAATATGTCCACACAAATAGAAACGTGTCTCCTCCCCAGCAGGCTCCAGGTACTTCGGTTTGACGTGTGTGGAGTTTATTGGTCTCAGACCCGATCCAGCTCTGAGTGATTTAACAGTGTGACCTGACAGATTGATGAGGCTGCAGCCGGTTCACACTGAGTCTCCTGACGAGGTCCACAGCAGGTGTCTGTCCCAGCAGGTCTCACTCCTCGGCCCGAGTTCTGGTCCTCTCAGGGAAAAGGGAAGAGACGACCGGTCTCACGTCCCAAAGCAACGTCACGTGTGCAGACTTTTTCCAGAACCAGTCACTGTTGTTGTGATGGGAAATGACTTGACCTTATGTTGTTAAAAAAAAAACAACTGGAAAGTTGAGTCTCGTCCCAACAAGTCTCTGCTGTTGCTTTTCACTGCAGACGTCACCGTGAACGTTTTAAGTGAGTGTCTTAGGGATTTATTCATAAATAAAAATAGTCGTATGAAATGTACATAAGCATATTTAGTTATATAGTAGTTTGGGGACAGTGGCGTCACATGAACACACTCAGCAAATCCATTGCATGATATGGTGTAGTGCTGCCCTCTACTGGCTGAATGTGACCAAGCATTTCAAGTGTGGGTACATAATTAAAGTCAATGTAACTTGTATTTAAAAAGTTCATTTTCACTTTATTGCAAAAGTATTATGATTATATTATAGTTCAAATACATATTTACATATATATTTACACTGTAGCGGTGGGCATGTGTGTAGTACAACATGAATATTGCGAAAACATTTACAATATAATATTACATTTTCATGTGAACCTGGATTTAGAATACATTTACTAGATTAAAATATAGGCTTTGCTATATTTAACAACACAGAGCAAATACGAACATTTATAAATGCCTATTGTTGGTAATTTAATATATATTTAATATAATTTGATATTGTATACTCACAATGTATTTACTGCATAATTATCTTGTTGATTATCTTCTGAAACAAAGAAAACTGTATCAGTATTGTGATAAAACTTCAAGCATCGACTGAAATAAATTATGGAATATTTTATTTTATTTTGCCTTCGTAAAAGATGCTCTTAAAACACTTTTATTTCTCTGCATGTAGTTGAGATCGTTGCAATAGCTTAAAGATATTTTATAAACATTTACATTATTTTCCAGTTGTGGAACATCAAACCCAGACAGATACAGATGTGGGCCACTTCCGGGCCATGATGCGGCACTTCTGACCCGGACTAAATGAATGTGAACCATAAGAGCCACTTGTGATATAGCAATCATCCAGCAGGGGGCAGCACAACATAGGAAAACAATAACCTTTCTCTGTCTGACTCTTTCTTCCTCTTCTTCCTCTTCTTCCTCTTCCTCCTCTTCCTCTTCCTCTTCTCCAGCAGTAATGACTTTACCATCCACAGTCTCCGTGTGGCTCTGAGTGTGGACACCACGTCTGAGGCCTCTCAGATTACACCACAGTCAATGTTCCAGGGGAAACTTTGTTTTTGCCACAGACATTTAATTCTAAGTGCTCAGTGATATTCCCATTGCATAACTCCCTGTCACTGCTGGGACCACACTGCGGCCAGTCAGCCCCCCCCTCAGGCAGGGGGCCGAGGGTCTGGATCATCGAGCTCCACTTCAGATGCAGGTTCGAGTCCCTGTTGCTCGGGAAGGCGACAAATTCAAATACTTTCTGGAAACGGAAAACAACCAAAACGCCCCCCGGGGACGGAATCACCAGTTCACGAAGGCGCTCGCTCGGCGGTGGAAACATGTGGATTGCAGTTTGCGTAACGAACGCCACCTTTTCCACTGCCTCTCGCTCCAATACAGTTTAACAGCCCTTGTGGTAATTGAGCCAGTCTGTTAGGGGCTGTGTGTTAATGTGTCTTAATTACACAGTTGACTCACAGGGCCGCCGCCCTTTGTACGACTGAAAGGGGCAAAAGACATTCAAAACGTAACTCTGCTATTTCATTAAATTTATATTAATGATTTGGTTATTCGCGGCAGATTGGATTAGTATTCTGCTCAGGACCCTTTTAGCATGGAAAACAAATGGATTCGGAGTTAATGTTTTCATAATGAAGACCCCCCCACCCCCCCCCACCCCACTGTCTCATACGAGCTCAATCCAGTTGATGGTGATTTTCACACAAGACTAAAAAAGTGCAATAGATTTATGGCCTCGAGAGGCTGATAAAATCCTTATCTGTGATTAAAATTCACTCTTCTCTCGTCGTTAATATGCTTATTAGATCTTTCCCTCTCCCTTTTATTTGATGGGGAGATTATTACAGCTTGTGTAACGGTGGCGTTGCGGCTCGTTCCGCGGGAATCAGCGCTCGAGTCTCCAACGCCCGTCGCCTCGGGAAGACCCCCCCGGGCCGGCACGAGGCCCGGACTCAGCCGCGGATAAAACTTTTACGTGCCACAGAGATCAGGGAGGTGAGCCGGTGCTTTGAGGGAAGCAAAGAAAGAAAGACATAACATTTCTGACCTTTAAGAGAAACACATCATTGACCTATAAAGAAGTGAACGGCGATTTCTCCCTGCGAACCCGTGGCAATCATTCTGACTGGTCCTCTCAGCTCTGACCTTTTTCAACCTTTCCCGGCTGAAGTTTTTCAATGTTAGTTGGAGACCGGTTGGCCTCGTGGACCCGGGGACTGACCCCGACGTCCCCTGAAGCCCACCGACCGGATCCATGCAAACGGATGGACCCGCCGGATCCTGTAGTTTTATAAAAACATGGGTGTGAGTTGTTGTTTCTGTCAGTTTGGGTTTTCTGTTTTCAGGAAAGGAGCGAGCTAGCTTTAGCCACGTGGGTGTGACAGGCTACAAAACCTGTCAATCAACCAAAAGAAACAAATCTGATGTCTTTATCGACTGTAGATAAAGATGGACGATTTGACAGCTCTCGAAAAAACTGAAGCCAAATCGTCTTTGTCGCTCCCTGGTGGCTGGCTGCAGTATAGGTGGTACGATCGTTATCTGGAATTTGAAGCCTAATTGACCAATGATGTCTGAATCAGTAATTTCCTATGCTCTGCAAAAGACCTGACAAGCTAGCCTGAAGTTGTATCGTTGTGCGTATGTGTGCGAAAAAACCAAATGGGCCCCTACACTTTGCTCAACAGCGCTCCCAGTGGTCAAAATATCCACGAGGTGCCTTTTTAAAATCCCAGTGTCAACATCTGTACACATGTGCAGGCGAGTATCGGCGTCTGTGCGGCGGCGGCGGGCGGCGGACAAGACCAGACCCAGAAAACCTGCAAAAACAATCAGTCAGTAAATCAAACATTATGTGTATAAGATATCGTCAGCGAGTTAAAGTCGACTATAAAAGAGCGAGATACAGCCGGTAAAACGATGGGAGACTAATGAACGTGGAAAACAGAAAAAATATATGGAGGGAACAATAACAATGAAAAGAACAATAAAATAGACGACAATAAAAACATTTTAAAGGAGAAACCATAAATATAAAAAAAACCTGGGTGAACCGCAGCGAGAGGGAAAAAGACGGAGAGTCATATGAAAATGTGTTATTTCATATTAGTGCTGCTAAATATGTGACGCTGCTTCATTTCAATAAAGCCGAGAATAAGATGTTCTCTAACTGTATTTTTTATGTGGTGACTAAATGAAAACACTTTTATGAAGACAAAGCGCATTTTTCACAAACAATAATATCCACTGATAACAAAGATGTGACTTTCTGTTTTCACGAGACATGTTTACAGCCGCGTCCCGACTCGTTCCGAGGCTGCGTTTGACGACCAGCAGCGTCTCAGCGGCGTGACTAACTTCCTCTCGCCTTCCACCGGCGCGTCGTCTCATCCCCGAGCGGCGGCGGCGCCAACAAGTGGATCCTCGGGGGGGCGACGTGTCCCAAGATTCATTGCATTTCAGTGACCGACCGTTTTTTTCAAAGACAAAATGGCCCCACAGCTGCTGGCCACACGTTCGATGCTCATGTTTTTAAATGTAAGTATCAGCTGTCAATCAAACGGCTAAGAAATTTCTCGTTATGTCAAAATCCATCTGTCCGTCTGTCCGTCGAAGGGCTTTACTGATTTGCAGACTTTCCTTTGGGGGTCTGAAAGGGGGGGGCACATTTCAGTTCAGTCACTGGGGTCTGTGGGATCTGTATAATTAAATTCATGTATGTACGAGCTGCTGTTACGCTCCTGTCGTGTGTGCGGCTGTGAAGCTGACGGTCGTGTCGGGCTGATATTTGGTGTGTTCTGCCTTTTGACTGACACATTTCTGGGGAGAAATCTGACAATGCCCCCCCCCCCCCTCTTGCCTGTCACAACGCACACCGCTGCCGCTCTTCCCTTCGCTTCATGCTGATTTCCATTTCAGCGCTCGCAGCAGGTGCCAGGGAGCCGACTCCCAGACTTAATGCTGGGCTCATTTCCCAGGTCAAGACTCTATTGATTGATAGAGAGTACAATTACATAACCTGCCATGCATGTCCCGTCCCCCCCCCCCCCCCCACCAGTTATTAGTGTAATTTCCTTTATTACGCCCCCTGTGAACTCTGTGGTGGGGCCGCGGGCCAGGAGCCGGCAGCGGCAGCTTCTTGTGGCTGTGGAGTATTAAAGTCCTGACCTGTGATTTGAAGGTGTCACAGCTGCCAGACTCATTTCATTGTGACAATTACACGACTTGAAATGACAGCGTGAGGCCGTCTCTTCCATCTCCTCACGTCGTGCTACTGGCCCGGCCGCAGAACGAGCTCGGTAATGAGAAGTGATAAAATCAGATGTTCGGGATCTGATGTTCTCACAGAGAGAGAGAGAGGGGGGGGGGGATTTTAATACAAACAAGTGAAAACATCTTCTGGCAGAGAGTTAATTTCAAGTTTTTCATTAAGATTCATTTCTACGAGGTTTTTCGTAATAAGTCACCGGATCTTGATTTAAAGTCGGACCACGCGGGAGGTTAATGGAAAAATCCTCTCATCTTTCAGCCTGAATCCCAAATTAGGAGATTAGTTTGGGACGGAGAGACGACTCGACTGCACCATTTTCAGTCCTATGAATTACAGCTTATGGAAAATGCTCCGTATATAATCATCGGCCATGGTTCTTTTTTAAGATGATCCACACGAGGTACAGACAACAGCAGTAAACCATCACCTCCCTGTACAGACTTTAATACTTTACCATACTGTAATATATACTCTAATACTCGTTAGATGTGTTTTTCTTTGTCTTTGAAATATTAATTCAGTGTAGTAACAAACGGGAAAGAAGTCAGTAGATCTGAACCAAGCTTCATGTGTTTGTTCCGTAGTTTCATTTGATCTGGTGAGTTTTGGTTTCACGTTGTAATCTAGGGTCTGAACTGAAAAAGGAAAGTTGTGTGAACTTCCTGTACACCATCACTGGCAGAAAGCTGCATTTGTGAAGCATGAATACAACTTTTTAAAAAATCCTACGTGCTGATTATCTGTGTTGTTGTCGGATCCGTGAACGTTTTTCACTCTCGGTTTCGCGGCCGTTTGACACCGTGAATAAAGTCTGTTCACACGAAGAGCAGCTGCGGGAAGTTTCAGATTTTATTGAACTCCGCTTGTTTCACGCATTAAATTTAACAGCGCAGTGTAAAGAGTGATGGACCCGGACGGCTGGCGCGCAGTTTAGCTTTTTTGCAAACCGCAGATGGAAGTGACGCTTCGATGCAATCGCCTGAAAACCGATGAAAAATAGTCTAAAAACATCCGTTCTCTTGGACAGGTCATAAATTTGCTGCTTTATCTTGTTGGAAATTAATTGCCTGTCTGCTAACCACTTAGCTTCGCGTGTCAAAACAAACCCATTACCTCAGTTGACTAAACAGAAGACGTGGTCGTGCAAATAAGTGTATATGCAGGCGTGTGTCAGTCGATGTGGCGTGTTTGTCTCGTAGCGTGTTACCTGATCAGGAAAGATGAACATGTTTGTTTAGCCACAGACGTTTACAGACAGTGATTCACCGTCGTCGCTGCGGTTCAGTCACTTATTTCAGAACAGGAACATTTCCGCCTTTAAACATCAACGGTGACGTAAATAAACATCACGTAATGGCAAATAAGTCAGGGCTGAATTTTTAAAACGTACCCGAGTCTCTGTGAAACAAAGATGGAATCAACGTCGATGATCTGGTCCTTTTTACTTAATCAAAAGAATAAAGATGAAATGCTCGGGTACCATATTGACGAAGAGGAAGTGGCTTCAAAATGCCACGGAAGAAACACACATCGTGATTCGGTAGGTCGTGGGAAATTTGACCCTTGATCCGAAAATATAAAAAAAGACCGATATTGCTCAGTGAAACTTGGGAGAAATTGAATATAAAATAATCGTAGTGATGTTCTCACTTGTGTGTTTCATCTAAACTGTACGAATTGTTGTTTTCTTTACCCTTTATATTTAAATACTTTATATTTACATCATGAGCGGCTCCTCTCTACGGAGGCAGCCATGTTTTTTTTTTACAGAAGCCCAGACTGGACAAACTAAACCTTTTGAGTTTCCATGACGACTGAAGCTGCTGCAGTCGTGTTTGGAACGGGAGGGTGAAGAGCGGGTCGACAGATTAACGGAGGCCGCCGGGTCACAGCTGCCGGGAATCAAACACAGATCAAACTTCAGCGTGAGCTCGTCTGTCTGCAAGAAAACACCACTATGTAAACACTGTCATGGGGATGGATGGGTTTGTGCACGGAGCCGCTGAACGGATGGGAACACTCGCTCACTCGAACACGCCCGTGTGACTCACCCGGCGGCTCTGTTCGGGGAGTGTTCCCCTCAGACGGACACGCCCGAGCGCTCGTGGAGCAACACGAGGATTTGCAGACGGGGTTCAACCCAGGTCTCAGCCAGTTGCAGCAGGAGGCATGGTTCTTAAATGTGCCAGTGTCAGTGGGGCAGGTACCAACACGTTCCAAGGCTGATGTTCACAGATACGTTTCCAGGGGTTCATCAGGGACAAGAAGGATGTTGACGCTGATTCATGATCATATGTATTTCAAGAGCATGTTGTTTCTTTCTTCTGGGACATGAAACTCACGGTGCAGGTGCCTTAATAAAGTAAAAGTACATGAACTGTAAAGAATAACCACATCACAGTCACTGGATAAAGCTGCAGAGGAATTAGCTATTGACAAAACTATGCTAAAATCCTCATTAATGCATCTGAGGTGAAAGATTCTCACATTTGTATTTTTCTCAACATGTCACGTCCATGATTATTTGTATGAAGATTATTAAAATAACTTCTATCTTCTGTGTTAATGCAGTAACAGCTGTGTGCTATGGTCCCGTCTTTTATCTGATTGCTCATACATCTGATCATAAACTGTAGCATGAACATTAAAGTTGCGACGCGTTGGATTCAATGTCTTTGCCGCTTCAATTTAATTTGTCTCTCATCATTTCTCCATCATATATTTCATGAGTCATGGAGGTTACTTCAGAAATGTACAACTTAATGGGTACATGCTTCTCTGTGAAGAACTAGAAAGGGATTGTTCTTTGTCTGACACCAGGAGGTTCTGGCTCTGATCCAGTGTTTATACAGAGCATCAGTGAAACACATGACTCCGCCAAGGCCAAACAATCCTTCACATGCCTGTCGGGATCCTGCAACGGGAATAACGGAGGAAAAGGAAGCTCGGAGATCTCAACGCCATGGATGTGATTCTCTTTAACATCTAGATTCATACATTAGATCCATGGGAAGAATCGCTCTGTGTCTCACAGCTTCCTCAACCAGATCTGCGTCGTCGTTTAATGGCCTCCTCCCCGTCCCTCAGCCACGTTTGGTGCAAACTGGTTCAGTAAATGTTGTTGTTTCCTGCTGACAAACAAACTAGAGTGACACTCAGACCTTACATTCAATCGAGCTGCAGCAGATTCCTCACACTCCAGTGTTTCCCATCAGTTATCCAGACTGTGGCGGGCCGCCATATTCTGATTCGTCCCTGGTTTTTCTGGTAAAAACACCAGAGATCTCTAACTTGGTGTTTTGCTCCGCTGCTGGATTGTGGATCTGTGTGCAAGTTTTTACTGTCCACGCAGGCGCAGTCAGATCTGCAGTTTCAGCTGCTCTTGTGCACGTACCTGCAAGTGGCATGCAACTGAGTTCTTGCTCACGTGAGAACTTGTCTTTTACTTGACTGCGAGCAACCTTTTTGCACTTGCACGTGCAAACATCTTATCATAAACTGCAGCATCTGCGTTAAAGTTGCATGATGGGACTGAGTGTAGAATTCAGTGTTTTTGCAGCAGCTCCTCTGATTCACTAAATATCCCCGATGTTCTTCATCCAGATCCAGGAGTTATTCTCCTTTAAATCTGACAAACGAACAAATAAACTAATGGACGGGGGTGAAAACATCTCTCTGATATATCGGCCAATCAAATTAACGCACGTGCACGTTCTCTTGCCTTTCTCCAACACATTAAGTCAGAGACTTGCATCTCACACCCATTCTCTCTCTCTCTCTCTCTCTCTCTCTCTCTCTCTCTCTCTCTCTCTCTCTCTCTCTCTCTCTCTCTCTCTCTCTCTCTCCTTCACACACACACACACAAACCTTTTTGCAGTTCTGCCTATTCATGTAGGGGGCGTCGTTCTTAACGGAGCACATTAATAACAATGCCGCGGGGCTCCTATTGTCTCCCCAACATAATTATATTATCCATCATGCTTCCCCGCCGCACTGACACACATCCCGAACACGGCTGGGGAGTCTCGCCGGGGCGGCTCGTCCACCAGCGTTACCGTAGATAATATTTAATTATGCTAATTCGATTGCAATCATTTTTGAACAAAATGACAACATGCTCGGGCTAATGAATATTTATGAGGCCGAGGGAAAGAAGTTAATTGCTCTTTATTAGTGTGCCAGGGAAGTTATGTTTGGGACGTGAGCGAGGATGACTGGGCTGGAGTGGAGCGGGGGGGGGGGGGGGGGTGGAAGGAAGGAGGGAGGGATGGAAAACGTTTGCGGCTGATGATCTGTCACTGACTCATCTGATGGTGATCACAGACTGAACCAGGATCAGGGGATTTGTCTCTCTTCTGCTTTTCCACCTTTTTTTTTGGAAAAAGAGACAATTCCCCCGAGGTCGTTATTCAGATTCACCTTCCGTCGGAATCCTCTGCTCAGAGAAGCAGGATCCAGGTGTGATGACGCAGCTCGGTTATTCAGAACCACGAATCACTTTGGGAGAAAACCCATCCGAGCAGATGTCACTCGATTACGATCACTTATTCACGGTGAAGATCATTTGTTCTCTACCGTCGTCTCCTAAATGAAGTCATCACATGTGTTAATTGTCTCATAAACGTTCGCCGGGTGAAATGAATAATGGGTTTTTAATTAAAAGGGAAACTCCAGTCAAATTAAAAAAACATTTACTCATCTTTCAGTCAGGAGAGAAACAAATGAGAACGAGGAAATGAATTCAGTTTATTGTGAAGAGGATGAATCGTGGAAGTGCTCCTCCGTGTGAAGCAGCTTTCAGATCCGCACTTTCCTGAGTCGGTCGCTCCAGACATGTTTCCAGAACTTTCCCTGCCAGAAGATGTCCGGGTGAGAATAGAGCGGGAAAACCATGTTGATGAAAACAAGTGTCAGGATGAAACGAGGAGTCTTGATGAAGAGGAAGAGGCCGATGAAGAAAGTACCACCAAGAGGGCGACTGACACAGCACAAGTATCTGATTTACATAGTTTCCTCGTCGGGGAGGAAGTCGATTTATACGATTCGGCCGCTGGACGAGCACGAGCTGTTCTCTTCGCTTTTAAGAGATCTGTCTTGAAATTGCAGAAGGACGCCCTTTGACTTCACTTTTTCTGTCTTACTCGAATATCCTCTGCACACACACACACTCACACACACACAGACACACACACACACACACGAAAATATCCCTGTAGGGGTAAGTGCCGGGTTAAATTTCAGGCAGACCATTTCTCACTGTCAGTAATGCACATAACCCGAGCACAGAGCCGGGACTGATGGGTAACATGATTACTCATTATGCCTTTCTACGAGGGGGGAAATGATATTAAAAAGTTGCCCTTTTTTACATCTTAGGGAAACAGCAGCCCGGCGCACGGCGAGCCGCGCCAGGCGCTGGCAGCTCACCGCGGGGTGCTGCTCGTAATCCATCTTGATCTCATTAGGACGGCACGGCTGATTTTTTACTGAAATGTTCCTTCGGATGCTGCCACAGGAATGCAGAGAGGCTTTTTTGGTTCAGACGACGCATCCGCGCTGACTAAGCGCAAAAGAGCTGAGCGCTGCACATGCCAGTGCTGGCTGGAGCCGGGGAGAGAGTGAGGGGGGACGGAGAGAGTGTGCACTCGTACGTCTGCTCTGGTGTTTATATGCTTAAGAGGACCAGTGCTCCCACTAATGTAGGGGAAAAGGGAGGAGGGTACAATGTGTAGCTGTGGCTGCTGGGGTTCTGTCAATCAAACCAATGAGGTCTGGGTGGCGAAGCAGCAGGGGATCATGGGAGCTGTTGACGAAGAGGATCTACCACATTGCGACATATACGTTTGTGGATGAGGTCACGTGCAGAGAACAGTCACCATACATTATGCATCGCCGAGTGGGTTGTTCTCTCATCGTCTGAAGTTATAGCAGAGACGGACAAAGCCGTCAATCACATGGGTCGAGTCGTTTTTTGACATTTTACAACTTATATCTTCAGAGGGTCGGGAATTAGAGCTAGGTGAGAGTTACGACATGTTTTAGAGATAAGAGATTAAATAACACTGAGGACACAACAACATGCGGAGGGTGTGTGTGTGTCTGTGTGTGTGTGTGTGTGTGGTGTGTGTGTGTGTGTGTGTGTGTGTGTGTGTGTGTGTGTGTGTGTGTGTGTGTGTGTGTGTGTGTGTGTGTGTGTGTGTGTGTGTGTCTGTGTGTGTGTGTGTGTGTGTCTGTGGTGTCTGTGTGTGTGTGTGTGTGTGTGTGTGTGTGTGTGTGTGTGTGTGTGTGTGTGTGTGTGTGGTACAGAGAGTCAGGCAGAAAGATGGTGAGACAGAGATCAAGACTTGTGGATTTCGCTGGAAGCAACTCGGGATCTGACACGAAACTCTGCAACTCAACAAGTTGTTTTTCATTCACTCAAACAAGTTTCACTTCAACGCGCACAGAGTTCCCCCCGTTCAGCGTCATGTCATCTGTGGCTGTTGCATAATGTCTGGCTGCACTGTGTGTGTGTCTGTGTGTGTGAGTGTGTGTGTGTGTGTCTGTGTGTGTGAGTGTGAGTGTGAGTGTGAGTGTGTGTGTGTGTGTCTTAAGTTTCTCAAGACAACGAAGCAGCACGATCAACACTTGCTGCAGTTCACATTACTGGTTTAAGGATCTTTGTATATAATATGTGTTTATATAAATATAAAAAGCCTCTACATTAATTTTTGCAATCTCTTGCTCCAACACTTGGACCTTGCAGTAATGATCTTGGCAGATGAGAGCACTTTGCATCCGGCAGTATTGATCGTGTGTCAAGTTAACTTTATACAAATGATCCTAATGCTCAGGAGGATCTTCGTGTTCCCGTATCATTCAGGAGGATGTAATTTCCTTTATGGGGATTTTCTTGCCAAAAGTTTGACGACTGTTTCAAGATTTCAATTTTCTTTCCCCTGATCATTGTGCAGAGACTGGCACAATGAGCAGAACCGGGGTGGGGTGAGGAAGGGGGGCCGCAGAGAGGGGGGAGGGCGAAGGGAACGAGCGAGCGAGCGCAGCGAGAGCGAGCGAGCGAGCGAGCGAGCGAGCGAGCGAGCGAGCGAGCGGAGCGAGCGAGCGAGCGAGGCGAGCGAGCGAGCGAGCGAGCAGCGAGCGAGCGAGCGACGAGCGAGCAGGGAGCGAGCGAGCGAGCGAGCGAGCGAGCGACGAGCGAGCGAGCGAGCGAGCGAGCGAGCGAGCGAGCGAGCAGCGAGCGAGCGGCGAGCGAGCGAGCGAGCGAGCGAGCGAGCGAGCGAGCGAGCGAGCGCGCGAGCCAGCAGCGAGCGAGCGCGCGAGCGCGCGAGCGAGCGAGCAGCGAGCGAGCCAGCCAGCGAGCGAGCGGCGAGCGAGCGAGCGAGCGAGCGAGCGAGCGAGCAGCGAGCCAGCGAGCGAGCGAGCGAGCGAGCGAGCGAGCGAGCGAGCGAGCGAGCGAGCGAGCGAGCGAGCGAGCGAGCGAGCGAGCGAGCGAGCGAGCGAGCGAGCGAGCGAGCGAGCCAGCGCGCGAGCCAGCCAGCGAGCGAGCGCGAGCGGCGAGCGCCGAGCGAGCGAGCGAGCACAGCGAGCGAGCGAGCGAGCGAGCGAGCGAAGCGAGCGAGCGAGCAGCGAGCGAGCGAGCGAGCGCGCGAGCGAGCGAGCGACAGCGAGCGAGCGAGCAGCAGACTATCGAGCGATCGAAAATCTGCGCATAGCATCAGGATCACGAGCTATCGATCGATCTATCTAGCTATCTATCTATCTATCTATCTATCTATCTATCATCTCTCTCTCCTCTCTCTCTCTCTCTCTCTCTCTCTCTCTCTCTCTCTCTCTCTATCTATCTATGTATTTGGCATCTGAACAAATAGATGAGATATTAATATAAAAGGCAGTTGTGTATTTATTTATACATTCAGTGCCGGTGTGTTGATTTGTGTAACCTCGTGGTGTCGAGTGTTTACAGTGGATCAGGGGGGGGGGGGGGGGCGATGTGTCAGATGAGGTTTGGTGTGTGTGTGTGTGCATGTTTATTGGTTTCCATAGCAACATCATGTCACTGAGATATGTTCCTGCTGGTATCTCTCTTCATCTCGCTCGAGCACTGAGTCGTGTTGTTGTTGTCGTGCAGATGGAAACGGAAACCAAAAGAAACTTGATATCTTTTTGTGTTGTGTTTATTATTATTTTCTCAACCTCAAGGATTTCACATCTCTGACGTTTCAAATCCGTCTGAGCTCGTGATCGGATCGTTTGAGTGGTTGATTGACAGACGGGTCGTTTGGCCGACTCTCTGACGGACGGGATGTAAATCATTCTGCACATTAAAACTGTCAATCAATCACAAAAAATCAGCTGAGACATAAAAGTACGTTAAAATAAACTTAAAGAAACATTAACATCACACGTAAAAAAACTGTCCTTCATGGACGTTTATATAACAAAAGGCTGTGTTATAAACTTTATTGGACGTGTCTTATGACTATTTAGTTTGGTTCCTCTGCTAACATGGAGGAGGGGGGGGGGGGGGGGGGGGGGGGGGGATTAGGCTTCCTGTTCCAGGGGCTGTGGTGTCGTCCATCTTTGTTTACAGTTTCCTCCGCATCGATCAGGATGACGAGACATTTTAAGGAGAGACGGAGACTTTTGGATCTTTGTCCTTTTCTCAAGTGATATTGATCAGCTTTTTTTTGGGGGCCGGGTCATTTCCTTTCTATAAAAAAACTGTAACAAGAGGTTTTCATATTGAAATAACTGCCCCCCCCCCCCCCTGGTGTTTTCAGTTCGTCTCTCTGCGTTTGAACTTTTTTATTTTTTTCCCCCTAATGCAGGGAAAATGGGAAAAGTAGAAGCGCTGGCTCAGCATTCCAGGCCACGGTGCTCTTTATCGTTGGCAGGAGCAACATTATGGAACACGCCACGCGGCGAGGAGACACTTTAACTGCGTGTAACTCAACTCCTCCGCTCCCCGGGGACGTGCTGCTGCCTCCTGCTTCTTATGAGCTCACATTTGAAATATTTCACTCACCTTGGCCACACGAATACCGACTGTATCTGCGAGTGTGTGTGCGCATCCGTATCGTGTGTGAGTGTGTGTGTGTGTGTGTGTGTGTGTGTGTGTGTGTGTGTGTGTGTGTGTGTGCTGGTGCTTATACTTACCGTGAAGGTCAAAATCATTAAATCAGCATTTTATAAAGGCAGAAATCTGCGAAATGCTGAAATATCCGTCTCCATTCTGTGCACGGACGTATAAACACGATAAACTTGTTTTATGTATAGGGACTATTAAAAACACACATTTTCAAAGATGCTATATAAAAGAAAATGCAGGAAATGTCCACCTGCAGCTTCGACCCGACACGAAGCCTTTAAACAAGTTTCTTTGCTGAGATGATACCGAATGAGTCGTACACATCAAAACACTTATTGTATTATTTATATTTAACTTTTATGAAAATTAGAAACTATTCTTAAAGATAGACGGCGGCACTGCTGCGCTCTGAAACCTGTCTGAACCCGTCTGAGGCTGAGAGACGTCATTCTGATTTCTGTGTTCGGATTCAACCCAAACAGATGAGAATCCATCCGGCGATAACGTGAACCGACCCAACTCCAAATCTATATTTTTCTCCAAACCCGGCCCAGCCCGTCTGGATCTGTGCCGTCAGGTCTCCGCTCTCTATCGTACGTGTCCCCTCGAGCTAACACGCCACATGAGCCGCTTTCAGACGAGCACTGAACTCCAGAGAATCTCCGCACAGTCTCCTGAGGAGCCGGACGCGAGGAACCGGTCCCCGAGTACCAACGTCTGAACGAGGGAACAGCGGGAGATTCTCTGGAGGATTCACCGTGAGAACGTGGGCGTGTTGATGACCTTTTTGGCAGATGCAGGATACAAATATGTGAGTGATGTCACACCAACATGTGGGGAGAGATCCTGGTGATAAGAGTCGATGTCGACGTTCTGTAAACAAAGAGCATGCGATCTCCACAGCGGAGTTAATGATCTCTGTGGGAAAGACGAACTCCGGAGAAAAGTCCAGATCCAATTCTGCAGAAATCCTCCAGAGCCACGAGGATTCAGTTGGTGTTTACTGATTCATTTCACCCACTGGCAGGTTCCAAGTATTTATGTCGTTTGTTTTCATGGAAGGAAAAAGACCCAGCGACTCATCTCTGTGTGAAATCTGTAATCAAGATGGACAAGTTTCTGGCTGTGACAGAAGTCCGGGCAGCAGACTGGAAATAAACTGACGTCTTCATTGAAACGAGTCCCTTGTGTGTTAAGAATGAGATTAAGTTATTCATGCTCCCTGAACGTGCACGGACGAGACCCGGCATCGTAATCCTCTACGGGACGATGACAATCACCGAGTGTGTGTGTGTGTGTGTGTGTGTGTGTGTCTGCAGAAGAGAGGTTGTGTCTGTGCAGGTCTGTGCATGTTTTTGTGCATTGATATAGTTTTGAAGGTGGATTATTTATAAATGTATTCCATGTTAAGGCTGTCAACACTTAAACAGCTTCCTATCCTTTGTTATAACAGGATTCAGATTCTGTACAGAAGACGAGACAGTGAAACGGGGGGGGGGGAACTTTAACTCTCCAGAGAATTTAGACCCATTTAATGTTTTTGTATTTATCAGCAGAAGATGAATCTCTGACGACTTTAAGGTGTTATAATGGGAACAAAAACAGTTCAAGGGCTGTTATTAAAGAGGAATCTTGGTGAGTTGCACTGAATGGCTGCTGTTTGATTCTTGATATTTGATTAAACAGAATCCAGCAGCCCCCAGTGCTTCCCTTGAAAAGCTTCACACCTCCTCCGTCAGGTTTTTGTAAGCTGTGAAGAACAAGAACTGTTTGGAACTCGCCCAGTTTCCCACAGTCACTGGGTTCAAACCCGAAAACGAAACACAGCCACCGAGCAGACACATCGCCGATGCTCCTTGGAGACGAATAAAGAAACTGAAAACAAATGCCAAAAGCAAGGGGAAAAAAACAAAAAGAGCCTGAACTCAGACAAGCGGAGTATTCTCCAGAGGCCGAGCGGCTCGCAGACACTGATAAATGCTTCGTACACGGTCGGCTTCTAAATATAGTTTCAGATCAATGCAATCAGAAACAATCTCCCACGTTACGACGAGCAGGTCGGCGGCTGGAGGCCGACACGTGAGGCCGTCAGCGCGGTGCAGGCAGGTAAATATAGACGGCAGCAGGAAGTGAAGCTGCGTGGCTGGGGACACACAGCCAGACAGTTCGGAAGTTATATAATAACGCTCACGCCAATAAAGGATATTGAGTTGAGTGTAAGACGGAGAGACGGAGGGGAACCTGTGAGGAGAATGGAAGATGGAGAGAAGAGGAGGAAGAGGAGGAAGAGGAGGAAGACCGTGGAACAAAATCTGAGAATATATGTGGTGTTCATACTTTGTACATCACATTCAGAAACGTGTGCATGTAACTGATTATCTATTTTAATGTGATGTAACTGTGCCTGACATTTACATTTGAACCGTGTTTTTTCATTACTGCACAAAAGGTTTCTGCATCATTGCGAAAATAATTCATAATCTACTCAGGGAAACGCAGAATCTCTTCATGAACAGTGCTTGTGAAAAGTGGATTTACCCAAAAAAGTAATTAAGTACTAATTACAGTACTTCACCGCAAATGTCATAATAACCCAAATAAAACCACATTCATCACTACACTGAAAAGATAAATCTGTAAAATGTTCCACTTGAAGTCAACAACTTACATTTAGACATTTGAAAACTTTAATTTGAAAACAACAGTGTGTTGCCAGTTGGATCATTTTTAAGTATAAAATATCGTTTAAATACATTTAAAATGTCACTTATCAATTCATCTCTTCATATCTTTCTACTTGGGATGTCAGCTTATAATATATATATATTTTTAAACATAGAAAAATGCTCCTAATGAATAAAAAACAAAACAAGCAAAGACCGGTATTGATGTATCGACCGAGCTTGTTTGGTGCTCAGCTGACCTTCTCTCTCCGGGCGGATGATCAGATCCTTCAGTTTATTGTTCTGCTGCTGCGGCCGGGCTCCACTGCCTCTGCTAATGGACGAGGGCAGCAGAGACGAGAGGAAGAAGAAGAGGAGGAGGAGGAGGAGGAGGAGTGGAGGATAATGAAAACATCATTGTATGGGAGCAGATCCTGATCTAATCACTGAGGAAATGAGGCCTGTGAATGCCCAGTCGTTTGGACTCATTTACACATGCTGCTCACTCGTCTGGTGCAGGAGGGAGACGAGTGGACGCTGCTTCACTCCGGCTCCGGGTCAGGGACATGTCCAACAGGTTGCTTTCTGAATGGATTGTCTTGGAAAGGACACGTGGAAACAGAATTAACCTGATTGAGATAATAGGCTGAATAAGCTCATACTCGGAATAAACAATAATCAGATTGAGAGTATTCTGACCTGAGGGGCATCGAGTCGACGTGTTTACATCTCAATCACATTCAGCTTTAAATAATATATATAACAAGTATAGTCAAATAGAGTATTTTCCGCGAAACTCGTTTACTGTAACATTTGCTTATGTATGTTAGGAATTATTATTCATTTCTAAACATTGTTTTCCTGGGATTTCCCCAAAGTACGATCATTTCCAGCCTCCTCAAGTTTGCGATATTGACATGTTCATTAAATACCAACCGGTTGATGTCATGATCAGACGACAACTTTGTATCATGTAAACAACAACATGAATGAAATATTGTATTTGCAACTCATCCTAATTGAAATCAAGTTCCTAATTGTGAACAAGGTCAGAGTTGGAACACGCTCATGTAAACATAGTGGATGTGTTACCTAAACACATAGTTGCTGTAAACTGGAAATATAAACATGATGTAAAACACGTCTGTTTACTCCTCTTCTTAGTTTTGCACATATTTTAAAAAGCTGTTCCTCCACGAGCTGTTATTTGAATAAACAACTCTTGCTGCCGTCGTTTGAAACCTGCAACAAAGGATGTTGAGTTACGGGTCAGGACCGGTCTCCTGTGACGGCTAATATTTCCTTCCCTTTCAACAATGGAGCCTCCGGTGCTTCGCCGGCTGACCTCTGACCCCCGGCGCTGAAACGTGTACGTGTGTGTTCGTGTGACACAGGAATTGAACGAGGGACAAATTCCTTCTCAAACAAATCCCTTCACCTTCTCGGACTGAAAGAGAAAGGCCGATCCTCCGTTTTACAGAGTGTAATTTGTGTTGCACTCTTTGTGTGTCAATCAGTCCTCGATCAATTCAGAGCCATAAACCAAATATTAGAACAAATGTAATTGCATGGCTTCTCTCTCAGGTAAACATGGGTCCTGTACGAATGAGCATTAATTTATTCAGAACCATAAATATGTGAGTGAGTAAAACTTTATATCTCGCTCGCTGCAATAACGAACGTGTGATTAAAACCTTAATTACCGTCAGTGACGTCTTTTTGAATGTTTTGATCTGTTGACACTGTTTATAGACATATGACATGTTCATTTATTCATATGCAGAGTAAAGAGTTTACCTGTTTACTTTAAGTTGCAGTCTCACTAATTAGATTTTGAATGTGGATGTTACCCAGGTGAGATTTAGAACAAACATCAGGGACATGTGTTCGGGGACAAGTCGGAGTTAGATGCCGAGGAAGAAGAACAAATGTGATTTGTGTCTCGGGACTTTGGGATTGAACCAGTCGGACATCAGTGAGATGATCTAAACAGGCTCAGAGGAGTTGGACCCTTGCACACGTCAGACGATGACGCTGGTTTGTTCCATCTGCAGTTTTGTGATTTACGTCCCTGCTGCAGGATGAGAGCGTCCTGACGTCCAGACTGTGGTTTGCTCCCAGTTCAGTTTGGCCCTCTGTGTAAACTCTGGGACTGCAGGCGAACAGATGTCAACATCTGTCACCTAATACCTCTGACAGATTTTAATTTAGGGTCATCTCCTCCGGCGGGATGGGATTACGTTCTCACCTCTCCCGGGCCTCACCACAGTTCGTGTGAGGGGAGGCTCGCTCTTACATTTCCAGGTGACATTGATCGGTGAACTGAGCTTCGGGGGGGAAATGCTTGAGGTTACGACAAACCGCCGCCGACGTGTTTCACGAGGCTCGGGTTCTGTTGTCGTTCCCACCTCCAAACGGACGCCAGGCCACGCCCCCTGCTTATCACAACCTCTCTCTCTCTCTCTCTCTCTCTCTCTCTCTCTCTCTCGAGATGTGTGATCCCGACCTTTCACTGTGGAGACGACACAGCAGAGATGATCTGCGAGTCTCAGCTCCCACGTGCGAGACCTTTGAGAGATAGCTCTATCCTCTTATACTTATCCTTTGCACACGCACACACGCACACACACACACACACACACACACACACACACTTTTACACCACGTGGACTCACAAGGAGGAGAATTGTGATTAGGCTGCATCCAGAGCCGCCGCCCACGGGACCTGGGGGAGATGTGGATGTGAAAAGACAGAGCGGTGCCGATAGGCAGTGGCTGCATCGCCGGGCCACAGGGACCCCTGTTAGAACCTGCTACCCAGAGACCTGTCAGTCACACAGACCGGGGGGGGGCGGGCGTATGGAAGCTGAGTGTGCAGCATCTCTCATTAAAGCGGTTACACCACAGACACACACACACACACACACTCCTGAGCCAGATAATTCAAATGTACTTTCATCTGCAACTAAATACATTCACATTCGAGTCAGAAGAGCATTAGAGGACAAATCCTCATAATGAATTAGTAAATAATAATAAGTTGAGTCTTCCCACCTCATTTAGTTTGGGAATTACAGTTGTTTACTTCCTTTCGAGTTAAAAAAAACAGCAAAGTCGACTCACAACAAGAAGGTTCCCGGTTCGAATCCCAGGGACGAACCGTATAGATAATGGTTAGAGGAAAAAGTTCCAGGTTCGAATGTCAGCTGGGATTTCCTTTAATTAATATTACCTTGTGAGGCAGATGATATTCCATATTGGCTTTTTCATATTAACAAACATGAAACAACCAAACTTAACAATTCCCTGAATCCATTGATTCACAAGCAAAACTTCAAGAATAACAAACACTCTTTTAAATGTAATTCATCTTAGAACCGAATGTTACTCAAACAGAATTAAATATAGTGTATTTGTTGCACTGGAGTTCGGATTCGACTCGTGGGATTTCAACAAAGTAAACTACACAGACAGTTGTTCGTGGTAATTAAGGAACACAGGCTCATTGATGTGCTTTTAATAGTTTGTGCACAACAACAGAGGCTCGGAGGGAAACATGCGCCGGGAAGGGACTGAGTACAGACGGGTCAATTCATGGTTTTGGACAACGGACGTGTACGGATATGTATAAAATACAATCGTGACCTCAGGCTGCAAGAAAGGTAACATGATTAAGGGTGTGTGTGTGTGTGTGTGTGTGTGTGTGTGTGTGTGTGTGTGTGTGTGTGTGTGTGTGTGTGTGTGTGTGTGTGTGTGTGTGTCTGCTCTGTTTCGATGCTGATAAATTTAGATGAAAAGACCAAAAACTAGTCATTTGCTTCAGGCTGTGAAAACCCTGGTTGCCCTTGGGATTTTGCACTGTGCAGAATTATTTAAAGATATAAATATCTTTATATCTTTATATATATATTCTGTGAAAAGTAGAAAAAAAGATTTATATGTGTGCATCTACTAATGACATGTAAGTCTAGACGTTACATCCCCAATGAAGATGGCTCCCTGTTGTTTGTCAGCAGGATTTCACTAAAACTACGAAACAGAGAGAACTCAATTAATCCTCATTGGGGGGTTCAAGCTGTTCCACCTTTCTGTTCACTCATGCGTCTCTGCTTCTAGCTGAGGCCCTTGAATGTTGAAATACTCATGCGTCAAATGTTAGTTATTAGTTGTAAGTGCAGAGGAAGAAAGAGCGAAAACACAAAGAAGCTGTTGCAGGAGAATCCTGGTGGGGCCGGAGAAATAGAAAATATTCAGAGCCGCTCCCAGGGATGATTGGCTTCATATGTTATCCTGTCATTCCATGAGTTGTTATGAGAGGATGGAGTGGGTGAGGAAGGGAGGAGAGAGGATGAGGAGGGAGGGAGGAGGAATTAAGGCGAGGATGGCCGGAGGAAATGGGAGGAAGAAAGGAGAGATGAGTAAATATGTAAAAAGAGGAGAGAAGAGAGTTAAAGAGAAAGACGGGAAATGGTTAAAAGCAGAGGAGACGACGGGAGTGAAATCAAATCAAGTCCCACAGAGAACACAACCAAGAGCAGGAAAACAGCCAATTTGAGAAAAATAAAATAAAATCCAAGTCAATAGAGTCAAACTGATTCTCCGCAGACTGAATCCCGGCTCGTCAGCTCATCTGTTTCCAGTCTCCGGCGGCTGGACGCGGCGCCCTGGGCCCCGGCCCACCACCACGACTGGGTCACACAGGACTCGGAAAGCACCAGCCCTCCAAGATTTACACCCACGTACGCAATCCTGGGAGAGCGGGCGCGCCGCCAGAGCACAACACGAACCAGCTGTTCTCCTGCTCTCACACGTTCAACCAATCAATAGCTACAACCAGGAGAGACACTGGGAAAACAGTGGTGCAACTGTGTTCTTCTTCTTGCATAACAGACTGAAATAGACTTCGACCGCCTCCAGTTACAACACGTTTGCCAGGATTTGACCCAGTGGCCCAGCTGTTCCTCATATGACCCCGTGACCTTCACTTCTCAGCAATTACAGCAGACAAAAGGGGGCCGATCGTCAGAAAGCTGCAGTTGTCCTTAAGTTGCATTTGACACCGTGTGAGGACAGCATAAGAGGAAAAACCTGCCTGCTCTGCTTCATGGCACCAAGTCAAGAAGGAGGATAAAGATCCTGCAAAGCGAACTGAGGTGAGATTTCACAATTCCTGTTAACGGAGCGGAGACGAAAGAGAGAAGAAGAAGAAGACACGGGAAGTTTATGCTCTTCAATAAAAGCAGGAATAAAATAAACACCAGGGAACCGGAGGAGTGACAACGAGCAGAAAATTTGTGTGGCAGGAAAACAGCAGGTTTATAGAAAGATTGGTCTTGATTTAGAGAAACGGCTCCGCGGTGAAAGAATTACCTCCCACAGCTCCTCGACCGAAGTAAACACCCCGGTAGAGAAATGCACAATGGTTCCATTCAAGAGCCCTTTGTCCCGGCTGCCGGTGGCTTTTTAAATAATTCATTATTTTTTTTAAATCATATTTTCATTCTGGATCAACTTATGTTTTAATCATATTCCTCCCACTATCCAGAAAGGAAGCCAAACTATCTTGGATACGAACGCTGACATCTGGGGATGAAGCTGTGGTCTCCGCCGCCAAATCCACGTTTACCCCCATTTGATATATTATAAGTAATAAAAAATGTATGTAAACAAAATAAAAATTGAACACTTATACATCAGTGTGATAAGAACTACTTAACATGACAGGAACCATGTTTGGCCCATGTCCCACCCGTTAACATGGAGGAGGCAGGATTTATGTTTTCAATGCTTTATGTTTTCTGGTTAGAAAATAAAAGAACATAAATCTAAAGTGGTGAGAGTGAAATTTTAGCTTTTTGTAGTTAAACACAATCTGAGGTTTGAAGAAGAAGAAGCAGACGGAGTCGCAGCTGATCTGATGTTCGACGTGTTCCAAACGGAAAGTGAGGGTTCGGTTTGTTTAGTGAAATCTTCTTTATAATCCCTGAGGCTCGTTAGTCAAATGAATACGTTTAATCGACCGGTTCTTGAGCCGACTTGTAAATGTTTCTTGTTTTCCGATCACAGCTGTGACGGAGGATTCAGATGCAGGTTTGAACCTGACGGGTCAACGACAGACGAGCCAGCTGTCACTCAGAGTCAGAATCACTTCACACACCTCAGCACATCTGACAAAGGCTCGTGTGTCACAGGACCCACACACACGTATGAGGACTTAGACATAAATCTATAATAATAGATAAATGCATACAGTATCTGAACTTGTGAACACACACACACACACAACACACACACACACACACACACACACACACACACACACACACACACACACACACACACACACACCGGCTCAAAGTTCAAACAGACAAACACACTCTCCTTCCCTTTCTCTTAAGCTTGGTTTAATTATTAATTTGCACATATAAAAAGATATTTTACACTATGAAATATTCAGTGCATGTGTGCAAATGAGGTAAAACAAAAGAAAAAGTAACACATAGCCCGAGGGACCGAAGGAAAGAAAACTTTCAAGGACAGAAGGAAGAATTCTTTACTTTTTCTCTTTTGCCTTTTTCAATTTTTTTCCGCAAACTTGTGGAATTTCCACGAGTCCACCTCACTCGTAAACGATCTCTGTGAAGCTCGTGACCTCCGCAGCCCGTCGGCGACCTCCAGGTTCTGGATTGGAAACAGTGACGAGGGTCGGTCAGAACATTCTGCCGGTGGTTTGGATCAGATAGAGGATCGTTCGTTATCCTCCGGCTGCTGAGGGAAACATTTTAAAGGTCGTCTTGTCCAACAGTTTGAGATCCGGCCTCAGCGGAGATGCAGCGGAGGACGTGTGGCAGTTTGGGACGAACCGGAACCAGAACTAACGATGAGATGAAACACAGCTGATCACGAACGAGCAGCCGATCACATCTCGTTCTGCTCATGGAAACCGGGGAGCTCAGTATCAAAAGGTCAAAAGGTCAAATAACAAAGCTCTCATATGTTTTGTTGGTGAAATTAAGTGAAAATGCAAAGATGAGGGAAAGTAAGTTTAGCATTTATCATATACAATAATACATCTCATCAACTAGATCGTGGATTCCCTGCTGCAAATACACTGTGAATGCATGACGTCACCACAGACACACATTATAAACCCCAAGATGCATGAAAAGCACGATTATTCCAGGAAGAAGTTGAAAGAAGAGAATGAGACACGTCCTGAACGCGCTGAATGTTTTGATGAGGCTTTAATGGCTGAAATCCGTCGAAGCATTACATTATATTCTTAAATTAACTTTTTTAAAGGAAATAGGAGCAGACACGTCCTGACGGAGCTGAAGGTTTAGTTGAAGTCAAAGTGTGCAGGAGTTGTTGGCGACTGGTAAACTCCACTGAGTCAGCGCTCTGACTAATAACAGCTGTGTTGCTCTTTGATTGATGAATGAAGACTGAAGCAACATGTCAGGAACAGATCTCTGATCTGTGGAGACTCTCGGCTCAATTCGGAGTTGTTCCGCTCTCTTAGTTTCGGTGAGCACTTTTAAAAAGATATTTTAAGTGCACTCACTTGCAAAGTTATGCGAGGAATCGAATGGTTGTTTAACTTAAAGGTAATTCGTCAAAACCGGGGGCAACACATGCACAGAGCCAGTCATTGTTTCACGTGCCCAGGAGCGCTAACAATAACCTCCGCACACACCTGAACACACACAGCAGCCACAGCCGCGCTCTCGGACGCTCTTATCAATTACCTCACAGATATGTAATTTGAGAAGCCGCCGCGGCAGCTGCTGTAACGAGCCGAGCGCTGTCGGAGCAGTCAAACAGACAAAGTGTCTGTCGGAGCCACTTATTACAGGGCAGGGCCGCAGCCCGGCGCTCGGACACTCTGTCACCGGCGCTCGCCTGTCGAGGCCGCGGCGGCAGAGACGGGTTTGGAATTCGCAGAGGAATGATGGAGATGTCAGCAGCAGGAAGGTAAACTGCTGTCACTCCGGCTTAGAGAGCGTGTGACAACAGCGAAGGATGGACTGACTCGCCTCCTGTGTTTTTCTTTCTTCTGTCACCTGGTCAGCTCCGCCGGCAGGGCCACCTCGCCGAGGGGCCCCCGGGGGCCACTGACAGCCTCTCCTCTTTATGACCCTGACTGCAGGTTGACCCCGAGCTGCCTGAGGCCGGGTCATGACAGACAGGAGAACTCCCTTAAATTAAAGAGTCAAGACAGCTCTTGTTTTCAGGGGTCAACCTGCCCCCCCCCCCCCCCCCCCCCCCCCCGTCACCTCTTGGTGTGAAGGCCAAACATTACAGGACACATCTTCAGGGTGTTTAATAAAATCTTCCCTTTCTATGATCAGTATTTCCAGCTCAGACTTCCTATGTTTATTATCAAGACAAACAGCTGATGAATAAACTGATGAATACTGTTCTTATCACGCTGTCGTACGTTCAAGTCATGATTGACAGCTGAAACCGACTCACGATTCCAATTCCAATAGGAGGAAGTGGAGACGCGTCGGCCATCTTGTATTCACAGCCACAGAAAGAGGATCTGTAAAGCTTGGCTCCGCTCTCGTGCAGGAAGCGCGGATCCAAGATGAACGATCGAATCCTGGCAACTAAATGGTCGTGTCCTTGTTTCTGTCTCTGTGACCCGTGACCCGGTGATCGATGTAGGGGGGGAGAGATGCCAGAGAGGAGGTGCCAGACACCATCAATTGGGGAAAAAAACCCAAAGTTCTGCCAGATATTCATTGGATCTGGAAACCAGACTAATACAAATGTGTTTGTTATGACACGCAGCAGCTGTGCAGTGATCGACCGAGCGCCCGTTAGCCTCATGTTTACAGATGTGACCACGGTACAGCCACTGGACTCCTGGGCCCACTGGACTCCTGGGCCCACTGGACTCCTGGGCCCTCTGGACTCCTGGGCCCTCTGGACTCCTGGGCCCTCTGGACTCCTGGGTCCTCTGGACTCCTGGACCCACTGGACTCCTGGGCCCTCTGGACTCCTGGGCCCACTGGACTCCTGGGCCCACTGGACTCCTGGGCCCAGACAAATCCATCAGCATGATTATTTTATTTCACTTTTCTTGATTAAGCCATTTTGTTGATGTGTCCGATTATTCTGGCTTCACGGGAAACACCCGGGACAACTTTGACTGTAAACAACGGGTCGCTCATCGTTTTGGCAGCAGAGGAAATTGAAGGTCAATTGTTTTACTTAATAATAATGCAACATACAATAGTTGTGCCTTTTGTATGCTTAGAAAGTCAATGTAATAAATCTACGCTTAAACTGGGGTTTGCCCTTCGTTTGTAAGCAAATGATTCCAAACAGGGACGTGATTTGAAAAGACAGGGCCGAGCGGAAAGTGAAGCAGAATTACAGTTTGTCCTTTTCCTTGTAATCAGATCTGGACCAGGATTTATGTGCATCTCCTCAAATGCAGACTTGTCTCTTGATGTTTGTTTCCCCTTGGTTTTATCTTTATTCGTGTCCCGAGTTTCTCCGTCAGACACAGCGATGATCCTCTTTGTTAAAACGTCTTTACATCTATTTGACTATGACTTCTCTTGTTGTCTCATGTCACAAATACATACTGTTTCTTTTATACGTGATCGGTTTCTTAAGATTAATATTCTGATCCTCTGATCTGATGATGCGTCCACGTGCTCTGGAGTCCGTTTCTGAATCGGTTCCGACATAATCAAATGGATAATCAGGAGCGATAAAGTAGATGATGTTCGCACTGACTTTTCGATTTTGTGATAGAACTCATACACAAACCGTTCCCGTACAGTTATTCTCATTAACCTGTCATCACCAGCTTTACTTGGTTTAACATGATCACATTTTATTTGAGCATAAAACAAGTCATTTATGTACATGTTCCGAGGAGGTTCAACAAAATCCAATCACAAATTGCATACATCTATGAACCAACATGCGAGATTCATACACGTGCCGGGGAGTAACAACAACTGTAATGTATAGCGATAGAGTCTAATGAGACAAGAAGAAACGGGTCTCAATATGTCTTTGCTTCACAACTGTTTTGTGTTCCACATAGTGGTTCAGTTGCGTTGTGTCCTGTGACTGAAGTTTCCGAGCTCAACAACACTGTGTGTTTTTTCGTGTGAAAATGGAAAAAAACGCGTCGCGGTCAGTTGACACTAAACTGAGCATTAACACAGACTAATGCAAATGGGTTTCCAGTAAATAATAGTAGCTGTTTACGACACACTGGTTTCCACAGTGGAAAGAGCGTGTCGTAAAGTACGTCATTAGCTTCCCCCGCGTTCGGTGGGCTAGCGGGTGAGCTTCCTATTACCGATAAGAAAACGGCCATTTTCACTTCTCAACTAAATACTTTGTGACGCACAGGTGGCGTTAGCGTTGTTCAGCATGCTGAGCTGGACCAGAGCGATCCGAGTACAAATCCCACGGAATCGAACCAACGACCCACTCGTGTATAACGTGCACGGGAGCCGAGGAAACGACCCACGACCTCCGTGCGGCGCCGGGGCCGACTGCAAACAGCTTCTTCAAAGAGTCTGCGTCTGCACATCCACTGGTGATGTCGTTCCGTTCACGTTCGCTCGACATCGTTTTGTCTTTTTTTTTTGTGCGCGTCTGGTTCCAGGACATTTGCCTTTGCAGTTTTTAATGAGCACATTTAATAGCTAATTGGGAGATAAACCTCCCTGCCTGCAGGCGGGAAATTGCGCGCCCCCCCCCCCCCCCCCCCCCCCCCGCTGTGCTGTTTGCTGTTCAAATACAAAGCTCAGACAGTCATGCCTCTCAGCTTTGGTCTGAACTCATTCTCCGTTCCATCAGGCTGCAGGGGAATGGATCTTGATCCAAAGCAACAGGAATTAACTGCGTGAGGCAGCGTCCGTAAACACAGAGGAGACGTTTCTCTTCTTTCTCTGAAGGAAAATACAATTTGTTTCCTTTTGAATATACATCGAGACACATCTCATTGTGAGGATAATGATTCTGTGATCAATTTAAAGAAACATGTAGAGCTCTGAACCATGGATAGAAAAATAACATCTTCTTCATCATCATCTTCTTCTTCTTCATGTCTGTTTGCTGGTACATTTTTTTGTTAAGGTGTTGAATCTGAATTCATGTAGCTGTAGACACCCTGATATTCTGTGTGGTTTAATTTCAATAAACTAACATTGTTACTTCCATGTGAACGTGGGTCAAATGTGGATTAGGACTTCATCAAAGGCAAAAAGCCACTTTGCCATTTGTTGCCACAGAGAAAAATACATAAATATATATTTAAACCTCAGTTTTACAATACATGTCTGAGGTGTTTCCTGTTTTGCGTTGGGGCTCCATATTTGTTCAATTAATGTAAATATACATTCAACCTGAAACACCTCTGAGAGCAACTGGAACCATGTTAATACATCATGCAGGAAGTCACTCCTGCAGCCTGGTTCCACATATTAATCAAATGTGTGAGCTCAGGGACATGCGTCGTAGCAATATTTGATTTTCTCTGCTGGCTAATGCAAAACCCTGGATAAGGTTCAATGCCAGCGCTTTTAGAAATTCTTGCTTTTCCATAATTTCCACCGTGCTACCGGGGGAAGGACAGGTCTGGGTTGGTGAAACACTTGGTGAAGGTCTGGGAACGATCGTGGTTCCGGTTATGAAAACAGGTCCATGTGGAGAAGATAAATAATCATAAATGATGGAAAGGGCTTTGTTACAGCCGGCTGTGTGTCCTGGTTATAGGGAGGAGATGTCGGGGCACGACGTGGCGCAGCACTGTCAAATTTCAGACATTTCAATATTTCCAAAAAGAAGAAATGCCCCGGCGTCGCACAGAGCTCGGCTTGTTCGGAAAAGAAGACAAAATGGTTTTCTTCTCCCGTCGGCGGAGCGAGCCGAGACTTTCCCCTCTCCTCACGTCCATCACGTCCATCACCCCCCCCCCCCCCATGGTCGATGCACAGAGTGACTCTCGGCACATCTCCCATCAAAGCTTCCTGCGGTGCCAACCTGCCCTCAGACTTGTGGCTTAGGGGATTTGCGGTCCTTCATCACAGCTGGGCTCTTCCTCTGAGCTCCACTTAACCTCCTCGGTCCACAGGTCTGAGTCTCACCGGGGCTGCACCGACACCTAGACACTGGAGGTGTGTGTGTGTGTGTGGTGTGTGTGTGTGTGTGTGTGTGTGTGTGTGTGTGTGTGTGTGTGTGTGTGTGTGTGTGTGTGTGTGTGTGTGTGTGTGTGTGTGTGTGTGTGTGTGTGTGTGTGTGTGTCTGTGTGTGTGTGGTACCTGTGTAATGCTGCTGCTGTGCACCTGCAGCTATTGTTCTTGGAGACACACAGAGGAGCTGTTGACTGAACACACGTCCCAAGATTCATTCGATGTACAAACGCAGGCAGAGCTGTTTAATATTTTTTGTTTTGACTGAAACTGTTATGATGAAATGTAAATATTGAACACGTTTTCTTACTGAATTCACAACTGCAGAGAAGTGGATCTGCTAATAAAGGAAACTCACAGGTTGTGATCCTGAACCTCCTGTAACTCTCTTACAGAAAGAAATTCCCCACGCACTTAAGAATAAAACGATACTGCTTACTCAGCACTCGCCTTGCCTGGATTTGATGGGGGGGGGGGGGGGGGGGGGGGTGTGTGCAAGCCTAGCTGCTAAGTGGTCTTATGCAAATATGCGCCATCACAAAAAACCTTTACAACAGATTAGAGTAAAGAGAAGTACTGAAAAAAGCATGAAGTCTCATTTTGAAGTAAGTTTCCTTCCTTGTTTGGAGCCGATGTGTCCATGACAGGCCGTGCACCGGTATCACCGTTTGTATGATTCACAGTTTTCCATGATGCATCGGTTTGTGTATCCTGAGAAACTGACACTGGACATGAACGAAACACGTTGGTTTAGAGCTCGCAGCTGCAGCTCGGTGACTCTGAGTAGAAGAAAGGCCTTCGTCACGAGATGGAAGCTTCAAGAACTCCTGAACTCTTTTTTGAAACGAACTTCGCCAGGAAGCATAAACTTTGCACAATTACGTTCCCTGCAAAACAAACGAACCAGTACAAATTGTCTGCAAGACAGAAAAAACCCCGCTGAAATAGCAACGTTGTTTATCTCTATTGTCTGCATCTCGGTATGAACCTGGCATCTCCATCTCGGTTTTAAAATAAATCTTCGTGATATTTGGCTGATGGTGAATCTGGCTCCTGCTGTCGCTCCCTGTAAAGACGCTTGCTGGGTTCATTTCCCTCTGGAGACTGCAACGTGCTCGACGTCAGCGCTTGTGGTAATCCTCGTAAGCCACTTGAGGAGGGGGGGGGGGGGGGGGGGGGGGGGGGCTGCCAGCTGAATTTACTAAAACAGGAATTAAAACGAAGAGGAAAAATCCACCAGATTTGCAGCTACACGTCTTTTTCGTCATCGGCAGCTTTAAGCAGATACCTTCGGAGACACATGCTGGTCTGATGGCAACGGTCTCAAACCGCCACAGGCCCCAGTTGCTCCCCCAACTGGGAGCATGCTCCTTGTTCCAGGGAGGCGCACGGGGAGCACGACGGCAGCCGATTGGTTGAACTTACTGACTCAGTACTTTGGGCTGAATGCGTGGAGGCCCGTGAAGATGGAAAATGAAAATTAGCTGTGCAGCTTGACGGCGCCGCGAATCCAGTGTAGGTGTTGTGGTTTCTGACAGTCACTGTTAGATCTCCACGTTATCTGGACAGATTCTGCTCTGCCCGACTCTGGCTCCTGGATCTGGGGCCTCCTTGGAAGGACTAATATCAGAATCACAGCAGAAGAACATGTCCGCCCATCAAATTAAAGCTCAATCTTTCTCCCAACCCATTCGTGGTAAAGACCGCAGAAGCTCCAGAGGATCACACGTCCCCTTCGTGTCTTAAACGCACCTTGTGTAAACATGACCTGGAGCCACGTTCATCAGAAAAAAAAATCCAGACCTTCCGACAGTTCACAGAGAAGCTTGTGACTGATGTTATGATAAAATGAACGATAAAACAGAAAGTACTTTTTTCATTTTTGGACCTCTCCCAGATCCCTGGAAGGTAAATACACGTTGACACATTTTAATTAGATTTCATTTATTTATGTTTTCTAATCACCTCTATCCTCGTCCTGCATCAGGTCTGTTTCCTATTTTCCTGCATGAAAAGCTCATTTCCCTTGAGAAATAATGTTCAATAAAAAAATCACACTTTTGTTTAACATTTTACAAAATCAGCCCACTTACTCTTGTTTTTTTATTTTCATTTTTTACTGTTTCAATTACGCTTAATAATGTTTAAACGCTTTTTTCATGTGGACTCCAGCGAGACTAGAGACTCAGAATGTAATAAACCAGAGTTTATGAAATAGTCTTGCAGTCGTGCATGTCTCCAATCTTCCACCTTGCTCTTCCGTGTCAAACCGTTATCCATCAATCATCAGTCTTCCTTTTCACACTTGACATTTGATAAATATAAAAAAAAAGAGTAAAAAGAGGATGAGGCGCTCCGCACACAGATGCTCCTCCCTGGCTGCAGTGACACACGGATGAGAAGTTTGCCAAAGTTTGCTCATGCCCGAGTAATTTATTCCTTGCTCTGTGTTTTCGCATGTGGGCGTGGAACAGCTGTGACGAGATCAGCCCGGGCCCCGAGTGACAGAGCCGCAGAATGTGGGCGCACGCGTTTCACCCACGCCCCCTCACGGCTTCTCGTCTCCTGAACAAACCGTCGGAGAGAAAGTGTCCGTTAGAACCAGTGGCTCGTTCTGCTGCCGAGCCTTTCGGGTCTTTTCTCTTGCATTTTTTGTAGAACTTTTTAATTTTCTTTTCTCCTCCTTACACCAAACTTTTGTGAGGTTGTGATACATAATGAAATGTTTCGCCACCCGCAGGAAGTTGGGGTCCTGATCACAGAGGGTTGTTGAGGGACCCCCTGGTGGGATGATGGTGGGGGGGGGGGGGGGGGCCCGTCCTTGAGCAATGGGTCAGGCCCTCCTCTTCGACAAACCTTATAATTCACAATTAGATCATCTTTGACAATCTGCAAATCCACAATAAGAAAGTGATAAATGTCACAGCATCATGGTTCCAAAGAAGGTGTTTTCGTACATTTGGCTCGTTCACGATCAATAAACTGGACATATAAACATATTCTGCAAAACTATGACGTTGAATATGGTTAACTGCTGAACATCAGCATGCTAACATTGTCACTGGCTTTAGTAGTATCAGCCGTACCAGAGGAAACAGAACAATATACTTCAGAAATAATAAAAAGATTTCGTGACAGCGCTAGGTTTTAATTGGTTATGGCAAAGGTGAAGTCGTGTCTCCAGTCCAATCAGGACACTTGCATATCAAAACAACTTCAGATCAAGATATCAGAGGCAGTAAATGAGTCTGATTTGAAAATATCTCACACACCCACCCGCACACACATCTAATAACTCGAGATCTGATTCGTTTCATCTTATCAGCGAGGCCGCCGGATAAAATCAACTTATTCAAGATGCAAAAAACCACAAAGTGGAAATACCCATCATTTCAGATCAAAGCCTCTTCAAAGTCAAAAAGATCTTCTCACATCAGTCGTGACTTCCTGTGAAGTAACTTTCGCTTTTGTCCAAGCGAAGTTACTTCATTCTGTCCAATCAGCAACGCCACTGGTGTGATGAACCTCCCCATGAAACTAATACTGCATGTTCATAACGTCAAAGTCACCGCGGATCGTACCCTCTGCATTAAAGGTTAATCTGCTTTGATCAGGGCGCCGCTGACTTCCAGCTGCAGGAGTCTGGCATGAGACCCGGCTGCAGACGACCACGAGTGTGAGGCGCTGGCACGGAGACCGGCTGCAGACGACCACGAGTGTGAGGCGCTGGCACGGAGACTCGGCTGCAGACGACCAACGAGTGTGAGGCGCTGGCACGGAGACTCGGCTGCAGACGACCACGAGTGTGAGGCGCTGGCACGGAGACCCGGCTGCAGACGACCACGAGTGTGAGGCGCTGGCACGGAGACTCGGCTGCAGACGACCACGAGTGTGAGGCGCTGGCACGGAGACCCGGCTGCAGACGACCACGAGTGTGAGGCGCTGGCACGGAGACTCGGCTGCAGACGACCACGAGTGTGAGGCGCTGGCACGGAGACTCGACTGCAGACGACCACGAGTGTGAGGCGCTGGCACGGAGACTCGGCTGCAGACGACCACGAGTGTGAGGCGCTGGCACGGAGACCCGGCTGCAGACGACCACGAGTGTGAGGCGCTGGCACGGAGACCCGACTGCAGACGACCACGAGTGTGAGGTGCTGGCACGGAGACTCGGCTGCAGACGACCACGAGTGTGAGGCGCTGGCACGGAGACCCGACTGCAGACGACCACGAGTGTGAGGTGCTGGCACGGAGACTCGGCTGCAGACGACCACGAGTGTGAGGCGCTGGCATGGAGACCCGACTGCAGACGACCACGAGTGTGAGGCGCTGGCACGGAGACCCGACTGCAGACGACCACGAGTGTGAGGCGCTGGCACGGAGACTCGACTGCAGACGACCACGAGTGTGAGGCGCTGGCACGGAGACTCGGCTGCAGACGACCACGAGTGTGAGGCGCTGGCACGGAGACTCAACTGCAGACGACCACGAGTGTGAGGCGCTGGCACGGAGACTCGACTGCAGACGACCACGAGTGTGAGGCGCTGGCACGGAGACTCGGCTGCAGACGACCACGAGTGTGAGGCGCTGGCACGGAGACTCGGCTGCAGACGACCACGAGTGTGAGGCGCTGGCACGGAGACCCGACTGCAGACGACCACGAGTGTGAGGCGCTGGCACGGAGACCCGACTGCAGACGACCACGAGTGTGAGGCGCTGGCACGGAGGCCCGGCTGCAGACGACCACGAGTGTGAGGCGCTGGCATGGAGACCCGGCTGCAGACGACCACGAGTGTGAGGCGCTGGCACGGAGGCCCGGCTGCAGACGACCACGAGTGTGAGGCGCTGGCACGGAGACTCGGCTGCAGACGACCACGAGTGTGAGGCGCTGGCATGGAGACTCGGCTGCAGACGACCACGAGTGTGAGGCGCTGGCACGGAGACTCGGCTGCAGACGACCACGAGTGTGAGGCGCTGGCACGGAGACCCGGCTGCAGACGACCACGAGTGTGAGGCGCTGGCACGAGGCCGGACTGGAATTAAGTTTTACAGCCGACAAACAAGGTGTTTAACTGTTTGAGGTCCCGGGGATGAAAAAACGCCATCGCATTCCTTCTGCGGTTTTACGGCTGGATTTTAATGATGCGGCCCGTGTTGGTGTAGAATACCTGAGTGTGTGTGTGTGTGTGTGTGTGTGTGTGTGTGTGTAATGCTACTTTATTGTGTCCTACTTAGTTTACACAACTGCACTCAAACCATATACTCATACCTGGGAAGCAGGATCATCAGACAGGGCGGAGACGTCTCTGAAACACAACTGAACTGTATAAAGTATAATTTACTGAACTGAATGTTCTACTTTATTCCAAAAGACGTGCTAATTAATTTTATTGCCCTGTGCACCGCTGAGGCCAGCAGCAGGATAATAAAGCAACTCGAATATGAACAAAATGACTCAATAACACATGGACGAGTTCTCCCCAGACTGTCGGCTGCTTATCTCCACGTGATTAACTCTTTACGAGTCAAAGGTCAAGTTCAACGATAGTATGATTTCTGAGATATCGAATAGCAGAGAGACAACCCAAAGCTCCTATTGATCGGACGATTACTCCCTAACGTGTGATAAGTAAAAAAGAGAGAGAAAGAAATGACACCCGACACAGTTCAGACTTCTTCCAGGAATCTGTATGACATCACCATAACGTCACTGAAGGCAGAAATATGCATTAACTTTATTAACAACCAATATCGGTAGAGATGCTATCGACAGCTTGTTGGGACAAATATAAAATTAGAAGTTGCCTGATGCTTCTGAACAGGGTCAGCACCACTCTTATTTATTTTAATATCTGTATCTGTATTTTTTGGCTGGGGTGAGAAGACTGTTAGATTAATACGCAGCCCTTGTTTGTTTGTATTTGTTTATTTAGGGCTGCAGATATTTGATTCATGATAACTTCCAGGTAAAAGGTTTCTCTTCTCTTCCTCTAATTAGTTTCGACAAAGATGCAAAACCGCTTCACCGAGGTTGTTCTGCATGTTTCGTGCTCAGCTGCGATCCAACAGTTCAGTTCGTGACGACGTGCAAATGAATCCACCAGAAAAAAACGCTCTGATTAATCATAAACGTTGTGATTTCTAAAATCTGTTTTCAATCGGACGCCTTCGTGACGATGAAGCGTGAAGTCCTGTGCTGATGGATCTCCTCCTCGCTCTGCGTGCGGTCTAATGAGGCAGGAGTGACATGGCAGTGATCCATCGAGCCGTGCAGGTACTGTAGTTTTAGCACATCCTGTCTCATGGTAATCATAAAGAAAACACTTCCACATCAATATTCTCCACGGGAGCCCCCCCCCCCCCACTCTCAAGACGCCATATTCTTGCAAATGACATAAACAAATTGTGATTGACCGTGGGGGGGGGGGCGTCACTTTAGACGGCCAATCACAACAACTCTACATGAAGTCGAACCCGCCCGGCTGGAGTCACACATTTAAACAGTCGGCCCCCGTGTCCCCTCTTGGCATCGAGAAAGGACCTTGTATATATATATATATATATATATTTTTTTCTTCCGGAGGCTGAACGCCGAGCTCCTCGCTGCACTACGCCTCGGTGCCTTCCCCCCCCCCCGGCCTAAGCTCAGGAGCCCGCGGCCCTTTTTTTTTTTTATATCAATATTACTGCAAAGCCACAGAAAATTGCTGAAAATGAAAAATGAAATAGGTGCGTTTGTGTGTGTGTGTGTGGGGAGCGTTTAAAGAGTGGGTGAGTGGCCTCATGAGAACAGAGTAGCTGAGGAGAATCCAGCCTTTGGGAAGCAGCAGGCTGTGCAACCCCCCGCCCCCCCCCCCACCACCACCACCACCACCACCACCCCACCCCCTCGAATCTGCTCCCCGGCAGATTCTCCTTTTGGAAGCTTCCAAAATGAAGACACAAGACATTTGGAAAGCAAGGAGAAACCAGCCTGATCCTCCTGCTCTCAAACATAATTATTCACCAGGCTACGAATATTAGCTGCAGAGAATGTGTTGACGCTCGAGGCCGTCGCCAAGATGATTTACAAGGGAGGTCAGGTCGAGTCCAAATTCTTTTAGTGGACATTTGGTTCGGGTCCTTGTTTGTTTGGCGCAGGCACTGAGTTCGAGGTTAATCCTGCTGCTGCCGGTGTTTATGGTCTGTTAATCCAGGTCGACATCTGGGATCAGGTGTAATTATCCTCCCGTCGGCTTCGTGTCTGACGTCTTCAGATCAAGTCTCTCTTTTTTCCGGTAGATTCCATTTGTGGATTTTGAAGTGGAAGCAAAAATATTGGATGTGTGGATTTCTGGTTCGCCCAGAATCACATAAAAGATATGAAACTGAAAACATATTTGTCAGATGCACTTCACCTGGTCGTGTGGAGCGTTTCATTCATTTAATTGTTAATCTGGAAATTCAAAAAAAATCATTATCTGATATATACGTTATTTTTATCTCATGGATTATTTGAACCAGTACAATAATATGGAAAAATGCTGAATATTTCCATTTAAATGATTCTCTCCTGAAAACACCATCTGATGCAATTTGGATTATTTGAGCCACGGTATAATAATGTGATGGAGAGAAGTTATCTTCCAGAATCTCGAGGATCCTGCGAGTTTGCACTGGAAATATTAGAAACTAGAAACTAAAATTATTCCAATTCATGAGTTAGATTTTAATATTTTCGTTTGTTTTCATATTACGATGACAGACGCTGAAGTTAGAGTCATACTGAGAGTATAAATTCATTTCTCCCACATCAGTGTCACTTTATTCCAGGACGTTGATTGAGTGTCGAGTGACGGCTGAGAAGCTGGAGATGAATCTGACTCATAACCCCCCCCCCCCCACTGACATACTGTCCAATTACCTGCTAATATCCACGCTGCCTCTGTGTGTGTGTGTGTGTGTGTGTGTGTGTGTGTGTGTGTGTGTGTGTGTGTGTGTGTGTGTGTGTGTGTGTGTGTGTGTGTGTGTGTGTGTAACTCAGAAAGCATGAGTGAAGGATAACGATGCTGGAATGACACACATGTGGGCAAGTATGTGTGCGCACGTATTTGTGTGCGCTCAGTATGTGCACCATGTGTCTGCATGTGTAGGAGCATCTGTGATGGATCAAGCTATCTCTGGAATGACATTCTTGTGGGCGAGTCTGCACGCCGTGTGTGTGTGTGTTTCTGTTTGTGTGTGTGTGTACGTGTGTGCGTGTTGTCTATGTGTGAGTGCACGTGTGTGTGTGCATGATGGATCAACCTATCTCCGCAGCGGCAGGATGACAGAGAGGAGCTGAAGATGGTGAAAATGGGAGAATGTCCTGCTGCTGTGACCGGAGTTCAGATGTGTTTTGGCTCCTGCAGAGAAAAAAAAAAAAAAAAAAACACTTTAGAAAATTGTGTCGTCTCACAGAGCAGATCCAGATTATAGCTTTTTATATTATTTTACAATCTGCGGATAATGACTCTCGCGTATGGACCGCTAAATGTATGAAACAATACACGAGAAATAAACAAATGAATGTAGAAATGCATAAATATCAAACGTCATTTCAGAAATGGCAGTGGCAGCGCATGAATTAAATAATGTAGAGTTTTCCCGGTAAAAGTCAAAAGAGCAAGTAGAATGAAATACGGCTTGAAAAATTAAAAATGTCCAAGATATCTCCGCAAATAACAGGACGATAGAGAGAGAGAGAGACAACCTGTGTATTGATCCGGAAATTACTCCCCATCAAACATTATCAAATCATAAAATACTTTACAACCAATGAGGTTCGAGACACAATCTACAGTTTATTAAAATCAACCAATCATTTAAACGAAGCGTTGATGACGTCATTCTGATTATTAACAAAACACTGAGCCTGATTGGGATTTAACTTCGCTCCTGATGCTTTTAATCCACTTTGGTTTGTTATGGTTCACTTCGCCGAACACACAATCCAGAGAGGCCCACTTTTATTTATGTCGTTTTACGAGGTGGAAATTTAAATTCTGGCCTTGTTTTCCCGTTCCGCCCCCTCCCTCCCATCTCAAGCTGGCTCTGGTGACCAGTCGACTCCGACACGGACCAGATGCTGTAAAAATAAAAAAGCCCAGAGACAGATGATGTGCAGGCTTCCACCACCTATCCCTCCCCGGGGCGAATAAACGGGAGGCATCCGGAGATTCTTCACAGGCTGTAAAACACTCTTAAACGCGGAGAAGCCCCGCCAGGCCGCAGCTGCTGTCATTACAGAACACGAACTAATTGATTGGACGGCGCACCGCTGGTCAGGGATCAGGGTGGGAGGGGGGTACTGGAGATATTAGGGATAAGTGATGGGTGGAGGAGGAGGAGCGAGGTGAGGGGTTGGGGGGTAAATTAGGAGACAAGGAAGGTGGAGGAGGACGTGAAGAGATGTGTGTGTGTGCGACTTTGCTTTATGAGCAGCAGCCGGAGAGTTGGATCTTGGGAGTTGAGGTCGTTTGGAGAAAAATGGGGACATTTGTCTCGTCCTCTGAGGCTTGGGACTCAAGCTGGAGTTGGGAGAAGCTCTGTAGTTCTGCAGGAGAAGCAAAGACGTGGAACACATCGGCTGTTTAACAGATCTGCTTTTTAACAAGTAGATTCATAGAAATAAGCCCAAAATGCCGTCTGGACCAAAACACGTATAAAAAGTGTCACTGTTTGTGTGATATTACAAACTATGAACTGTGAACGGTGTAAACAGACGACGGAGTCTTGCTGCAGATGTGGAAGCCTGAAAATATTGGCAAATACCTTCATCGGCTAAACGATACTATATTTACGATATCAGAAATTGGGGTTAGGATAATGTCGTACTCACACATTTGACGTTGGACAGTCGGCGTGCAACAATCACAGTGTCATGCTCCAGACCCACAAAGTGGCCGGCTGCTGTGCTAACGTGCGGTGCTAGCTGTCAATGCAATGCTCAGGAAATAAAACCCAGAACCAGACGAACACACGCAGCAGACTCGACAGCTGCCTCGGCCTTTTCTTTGGAACTCTCCCGGTTGGATCGACTAGCGCCCGTGAACGAGAAGCGTCCAACACGTACACGCGTTCTGTGTGAGTACGGTTCAGGTGTCGAGGTGCGATGGTTCCCCTTCAGGGATGCATCATGTTAATTGTGTGTGTCCACGAGTGGGAGTGAGAAGTGAGGACGTTACTCATCAGCCGTGGAGTGATCTGTGACTGGCTGTAGGTGTGTGGACGAACGGACGCTCTAAACGATACGTCTCATTATCTGGGCCCGAATGTCAGCGGCTGAGTCCAGGTACTTAATATAAGTGAGAATAGATGTGTGTGTGTGTGTGTGTGTGTGTGTGTGTGTGTGTGTGTGTGTGTGTGTGTGTGTGTGTGTCTGTGTGTGTGTGTGTGTGGACTAAACAAATGAAAGGACAAACCAAAGCACTAAAGAGCCGTGAGCACGTTGGACAGACGGAATACAAATGACGGTTATTAAGGCTGATCTGATGCGTTTAAATTAAAGTGCAGGCTCCTCTTTTAGTTCTCCGTCTGCTCACGGTGATGTGTTTTCGATTGTGTTTAGAGTCGACGTTTTAAAACCGTCAGCTGCTGAAACGTGACGCTGAGTGAACGGAGACTTCCCTTTATTAATCAACCCGTGGCCAATTTTGAGTTTATTTGATTAACTTGTTGTAAGGATGCTTGTGTTGAAACATCTACCACAGTGGGTTGGACCACACCGCATCTTTATTTACAGTCTGGGATTTTCCATTTGAGGATTTCATCCTGTTTTGTTGAACGTGAACGAGGGTTTTTTTATTCCTGAGAGCGACGAACAGAGGAACAGTATTGGCAAAAGTAAAAAGAGGTTTGAAGACATGTCGGTGATCTTCCGTCACTCACACGTCTCCTCACTGTTACTTCACTCTCGGCCCGGCTGTCGTTTCAATATCCAGCCTTTTAAAAGTCATGAAAAGAAAGAGATTGACCCTGAAACATTCACTCAGCTTCACCCCCCCCCCCCCCCCCCCCCCCCAAGAGGGCCAAGAGCACCGCACAGCTCCCGAGCTTCATTCTGTGTCTGTAACTGAAGATAAGCATCCTCAGTGTTCTACCACGAGCTGGCTCACCATGAAGCACGCGTGAGCCCCGGTGGCTGCCAGCAGGCCGAGGTGACGCTGGTGCGAAGCGGGCAGCCCCACCGGCCAATCACACGCGACTCACAGCCAAGGTTCAGGTCCGTCCCTTCCTGGATTCGGCGCGGCGGCGTGGAGGTTTTGCTTAAATCCCAGAGTTAATCGTACCTGAAACGATTTGTTGAGAGAATCGACCTTTGGCCCAGAATATGCCGATGCTGTTCAGAACGCCAGGTGTCTGACGGGCGCCACATGTCTATCTATACATTTGTTTATATTTAAATGTCACACGTTATTATTAAATGTGCGAACTTGTGTTTGGAGCCGACGCACACGCAGACAGACAACAAACACACTGTTGTTATTATAGTTGGCTGAGGTTACGTGTGGTTCCGGAGTTTGTTATCGTCTCACCGGGGGAACCTGCTGGTGTTCTTTCAAAAAAAAGGAACAGAACTGCAGATGACAGCTTTGGATCCTCGGCCAGCTGTGTAATTACGGAGTAGAGTAAATGACACGATGCTGGTATGCACGAGGAAAATGTCAGCAATGCAGATGCTGTAAAAGTTTGTTTACCGACACTGGAGTAGAAAGGAGCGTGTGTGTGTGTGTGTGTGTGTGTGTGTGTGTGTGTGTGTGTGTGTGTGTGCGTGTGTGTGTGTGTTAGAGCATGAACTTGTCTGCAGCAGGACACTGTGGAAAGTCACCCTATTATCCCGGAAAGTGTGTGTGTTCAAGTTGTTTTTGTGTGCATGCACTGACGTGTGTGTGTGTGTGTGTGTGTGTGTGTGTGTGTGTGTGTGTGTGTGTGTGTGTGTGTGTGTGTGTGTGTGAGGTGTGTGTGTGTGTGAGCGTGTGTGTGTGTGTGAGCGTGTCCTTACAGGTGAACGTCTCTAAAACTGAAGCTTACTACAGAGCATACCACGGCCTGCTGATCCCGCCTCCTCTGCAAGTACGTGCCTGTTCTGTTTCTCCTGTTTCTCGGTGGGGGCCGAGCCTCCGTCTCACTGTGAACACCGCTGCCATGCACTGTGAAACAACACACACACACACACACACACACACACACACACACACACACACACACAGGTAACGCAAACCTGACTGCCAGCACTCCCCTATGACCTTGTTGGGCAATTGAATGGTGCAGCACATGCGTGGGCGATGTGGTGTAAAAAACTGAGCGGAGACAAAAACACGTCTGGGTTCTGAGCCTGATGGAGAAGTGGGTCGGAGGGAGGCGGTTAATGAGTAACACTCAGAGCGTGGAGGTCCGATCCCGCAGAGGAGTTCTTAATAGACCTGGACAAGGTGGAGGACACTGGATTCATTAGTGGCTTGTGCCATAGAAGGTACAGTTTTAGCATCACAGAGAATCATAAACTGATGAACATATTCATCTTCGGCAAAGGAAATAGTATTTTAAGAAGTTCCACACACAGTGATGCAGTGGAAACGATGCCTTGTAAATAAAAATGTACCTTCTGTGACTCTCAGAATTATACAACAGGGCTGAGGGGGATTATTTTAGTCATGTTTTAATCCACAGAAAGATTACGGACCTGATCCTCCAATATTTACAGTTGAGGAGACAAAGGGTTCAGTCACAAGTTGTTTTAAAGGTTTCACACGAAGAGGGATTCACAAGAGGTGGAGGAAATGTAAAAGCAGTAATACCAGATCATTTAAATCACTCCATTATACACAAACATGCGTAAATAAAGAAGTATTAAAAGTAAGACTTTATATAAAGGAGTGCGAGAACTTAAATCGGTCACTTTAGGACATGAACTTCATGTTGGATACCTACGGGGACAAACTAAGCCTTGTTGTGAAACAATGCAAAACGGGCCCCTCCACCGCGGGGGGGGGATGGGGCCCGCTGGGCAGGAGAAGGAGCTTTTCTCAGCATCGGTGCCAAGAAGCCCATTGTTTGATAATCCCACCGGCTCCTATCACGACCGCGAAGGCTTCCAAGAGCAAACTCTCTGGCTGCTGTTTCTTCAGCGTGGGGTCTGGATGTTTAGTCCGTCAGTAAATCACGTCCTGTCCTTGCTGCCAGAGATATGAAGTATTGTTTTTTTTTTACGGTGTGCAGAACTCCTAATAAAACGACCCGCGGTGAGTCTCAGCTCCATTAATCTGCGATAACTAAAGAAAGCGGTGAGATGTGGACGGTAAAGAAATGCAGCGCCGCGTCCACACAGGCCGTTAATCCGGTTGGCGTCCCGTCGGCCGCGGCTCTCTCCAGCCTCGCGTCTCTCCGCCTCCTGCTCCGCTCCGACCCTTAAGTGGTTAACAGCCATCCAGCTGACTCTTAAACGGCCCAGATTGCCATTACTATGGTTTTCTGGAGTCATCCCTTACCCCTTTTAATGACAGCTGCTTCCGCCATTAATTCTCGATCAATAATGCAAAAACACTCAGAGCGAAAGTCCATCCTGCCGCAGCTTTATTTTCTAATGCTCTCCGAAAGCTAATGAGTCAGGCTAATTGGTCCGTCATCATCGCCACTCAGGAGTTTACCAGAGGAAGTGGCTCTTTGCTTTTTGAGCTTTAAAGAGCATTAGCCCGGCAACTGGTTTCCAGTGAGTGACCAGAACGACTTGTGCTCCGCCTCGTAAAAAAACCCCGAGGATTTTCCACAATGACGGAGCAACTCTGCGAGTGTGGTTTGAAGGAGTAGCTGCGATGTCCACGTAGAGTGAGAACAATAACTGTGATCCAGGGTCTCAGGGTCGGATGGTGATGGGAAGAGAAACCTCAAAAAGAGACGTTGCATTTAGATTGATTCCACTTCAGACCAGGTGGTGTCTGATAGAGATTCAAGAGTCAGGGAGATTTTTTGTTTCATCCAAAACATGAGGCACATGAGACCAAGTCCCGGGGTCCCAGTGAGAAGGCAGTGACTTCGAGACACTAGAATCTGAAGACTGAGCAGAAGCAGCAAATAAAAAACAGTGGAATATCAAACTAAAACGTACGTCCAACCATCGTGGCTTCCTCACAGATCTCGCATTTGTTTCGCAGTAAATTGTTCACGTCCTCTGAAATTAATCTCGCCTGTGCAAGACGCAATATGCACATGACCTCTAGGGGCAGTGCAGGGGCAGATACTCACCATTCTCATGAAGTCCTTGATTTCAGGGCCTCACACAACATCCATAATGATGTTGAATCACTTTTAGTAACCCTTGGCTAACCCACCTGCAATGGGCGCCAAGGTGTTTATTTGCGATCTGCGGTGCGCCCTCTAGTGGTGACACGTGTGTATACTCAGGACTCTGGCCCCCCGGTGCTGCAGACTGAGGAGGAGAAGGAAGCTCACGAGGCGAGAGAGCAGAAACAAGAGTGTGAACACTGGATTTGGCAGAAGCAGCTGTAGCTCCTCCGCGTGTGTGATCTATCGTCACATTAAGTCCATAACACAACGGAATAGTCGTGGCTAGGAGGCTGCTTCCTAATGGGAATCCAGCTCATTTAGCAAACTACTCTATGGGGCGTTTTATTTGTTTATGGCCAGAATAATGCATATGGGAGTCCAGCCGTTTGGAGAAATGAACGGGGACATTCGTCGGCTGTTTGAAAATGCAATCATTGGGCCGTACATAAATTTCCACAGAGAACTCATTTCGTCCCCCCCACCCTCTTCTCCTCTTGCCAATACGAGGGGGGAGGGAGGGGGAGGAGGGGGAGGAGGGGGAGGAGGGGGGGGGGCGGCTTCCCAAATCCAACATTATCTTGTAAAAACATGTAAGCTGATGGATTATCCATAAATCACACACCGCGTGCAATACCCAGCATGATCGGCGCCGTGTAATCATCTCGATCATTTCAAACAAATAGTCCCTCGTTCCGATCAATACCGGTTCAGACGCAGGCGGGAGAAATGCTTTTCTCCATGGATTTTGTAATCAACAACAGCCTCTCGGTTACATGGTGACTGCCCCGTGTGTTTCAGTAAAGACTGAGTGCTCGAGGTGACTGGATGACTGCGGTATTGAGCGTGTTTTTACATAAAGGCCTAAATGACTTGGTTTGATGGAGGGACAGTTGTCTGAGGGGAGATTTGTGGACATCAGTGACCAGGAGGTTAGAGCAACAGGATTTAATTTGTGTCGGTGGTTTGGATTTAATACAGTGTCGGAAAAATCCTCAATAAATAGACTTAATTAGAAGATTGTATTGGAACGAGAAGGGAAGTCAGGGGAGGACAAACCTCCACCAAGGCCCAACAGGCCCTTTAGGAAACCACAGTTAAATTCACTAGTTCCAGATTTTCATTTGGATCTGAACCAAATTCCAAACACAGAAATATCTGTTTTATCACGATCCATGAATTGATCTGGGAAATCAAGGAAAATATTGAATAACATCCTGCTCAGTACACAACCCTCCACAAGATATCATGGAAATTGGTTTGGTATTTTTTGCGTATTCCTGCAAACAAACAAACAGAGACGAAAACAACTTCCTGTAAATATGAATCACCTGTGTGGACCTGATGAGTTTGCGGAGCTCTCCCACCGCGAAGACACGTGCGATTTAAATACCGGCAGCGATTCATTGATACGAGGAAAAATTCAATCCCAACATATACTATTCGATCGGTTTGTTAAGATGAAATCTCTTTGCGACGGGAGCCGGTCCAGAACCACGGCACAAACACACACACTGACGCAAAGGAACCAGCACAGACACTGTGAGAAAGCAGACGGAGGAAATGAAGAAGGAAATAACGAGCGAGTCAAAGGAAGATGAGAAGGAACTGAAAGACGTGAAGCATGCGATGACGTGATTCTGCTGTGAATCATTACGTTGGAGAAGATTTTCCATAAACTAACAAATGCACCTGGCGACTTTTCCTTTTATCAACCTCTGCAGGAAGTGACACGCGCTCCTTATCTTTACTTCCTATTACGACCGTGACACGGCGTCGACGTTTCTTTACCTCGTTATGCTTTAGAATGTTTATTTAAAAAAGGTTATTGCGCATTTACAACAATCATCATGTACCTGATGTATTCTACTGATCTGTGAATTCGATGTCACATAATGACGACATCAACAGGAGAGAGAAGTGTAACCGTACCTGTGCTTTTTGCCGTATTTGGTTGTTTGGGTTATTGGTAACAGAGACGTTCAGGCTGTGTGCGTGAACATGCTCCACATAACCTGCAGCTAGAACTCAAAGCTATTTGCAAATGTCAGCTCCAGCAACAGGAGCCATCAAAACAACTCAGGAATTATGTTTCTTTTAAAAAAAAGACATCTTGAATTGTTCAGGTGTAAGTTTGAAATAGACGTCTTGTCTTGAGGCCAAACTGTATCCTGGTCCCTGCGAGACCTTTTAAACACGATCAGGGGAAACAGGAGCTGAAACCCAAATCTGAACAGATGTTATTCAGGATCTGATGACACAAGGAACACAGGAGGCAGCTGGTAAGAAATATCAAAGCTAGAAATACAAATATGAAGGTGAAAAGTCAGACTGAATCAGAATCGGGGTTTATTGTTTAAGTAGGTTTACACAACGAGGAATTTGCTGTGGTGTGTTTGAGGAAATATACATTTAAAGAATATAAATAATACTAATAATACATATATTATAAAGCTGAGGGTATAAACCTGCTAACTGGGCAGCATCGCCCTGCCTTCCCACTTCCTGCCTCTTGCTGTTTTTTAAAATTCACCCTGGAAAACGTGTTGAAAATTAGTAACGAGGAAGAAATTTCATCGATTTTCATATGAAAATTTGGTACAATTGTCTCCAGGCACAGGGACAAACATCTGCTCTCCCTCTTTCTTCAGAAGAACATCAGTCGCCATGTTTGACGTCAGATGCGAGAAACTACAAAGTTTCGCAGATTTGAAACGTTAAAAAAACAAACTCAAAGAGCTATTTGTGTTTCTCTGGTCCACGATTTGCTGACAGGGTGAAAATAGACGTTTTTATTCCACTGTGTTTTTTGATGTTTAATTTAAATCGGAGCCGTCCCATCAATCAGAGGGCAGCACTGCAGCGTGTCATTGACCTTCACGCAGCACAGCGTTCACACACTGTGGCGTCTGTCTCACACGTGAAATCCGAGGAATGCATCATGAGATCGAGTTGTCCGGTCCGATCCCGTGATCGTGGAAGCAGCACGTTGTCTAATTATATCACTCAAAGCTGGAAACCTCCCTGTTACTGTGTGATGGGTCCGAACCCACATGACCAACACGTTTCTGTGCATTCGCTGCATCCAGCCTGATGTCTCATGTTATTTTAAGCCTCTGTGCATGTGTGTGCAGGACAGATTTCTACGTCTCCGGGAGAAAGAACAGAACACAAGGTTTACGAGATCAGACGATGACACATCCTGTGTTTCTCTCGTCCTGTTGGCGAAAAGAATAAAACCTGTAGCTGCGAACAGTTAATCATCTCTATGCCGCCTGTGACCTCTGATGAGATCTATGCTGGAACTTAACCTCTATTCACCACATGGTCGACCATTCAGAGACGTCCCCCCCCCCGTCCCCCTCCATGTCCTCAGAGGTGGTTTCTTCAGCCCCAGCTGTGTCGGCACCAGACCGGGGTCCAGATACGGCTGAGGACCACCGAGGTCTTGGCCGTCAGGAAACTCCAGAGGATAGACATAAGACACTTTACTTACTCTACTCTACTATGTGATGTCTTTCTGCAGCTGTAACATTGCAAATTTACCCCATTGCGGGACTAATAAAGGATTTCTTAATCTTCATTTATTGATCCCATGCCGGGGGACATTTACAACGTGATCTGAAGGTCATACGTGTTCGCGGAGTGGGGAGGGTGTTGCCGTGTGTCTTAGCCCCGCCTCCAAGCACCGCGTCCTGAAGAGGAGCCAAACGTTCGGGGTGGAAGTTACACGTTCATCAGGAGAAGCTCTTCGTCTAATTAGTTTTCAATTTAAATCTTCTATAAAGTCAAACATCTGATTTCTCCTCACTGACCGGAGCTTCGAGGAAATGGGCGCGTTCCTCGCGTTACGTTCTTAATGTAAGAAAACTCCCTCGCCCTCGACAGATGTGGCTTCTTGCCGTCTAATTGAACCCAACCTCTCAAGTGATTGGTCCCCTGCTGTTTGTGAATGGGAACACTGACTGGGAAATGTCATTCATGTGTTGGGTTGAGGCTCAGATTAAAGGTCCCATTATTGTCAAATGGCCTGCTGGTACTATCCCCAGGCACATTACTCTGTGGAGGTCACCATGTTAATAGATTCAAAACCAGCCCATTAGCATTTTGCACGCACGCTGCGCGAGTGAGTGCTTTCAAACAGAGCCGCAGCGATGTTTTTTTATTATTATTATGTTGTGTTTGATTGTGAATCGTTGTAGAAATATTTTTTTACGCCACTGATCAAGCTTCCCATTGCTAAAACGCCACAACTCTCCATTAAATGATATTTTAAGCCGCTCACGCAAACGATTCAATTATATGATGGGATTAGATTTCCTCCCGACGCTCGTACATGAAAACGATGCAGGGAAGGATCAGTTTTTATTAAAATTTAAAAAAAAAGCCTTTAATAATGAACGATTGTGCACAAATCTCGAGGTCGTCCTAACAAACACTGCGGAAAACCCAATGTGGCATCCATAAATGTTAACTCAACAACAAATGGGCATATTGTCCTAATTCTGGACGTATCGGATTGAAACCAGAGCTGAACACAGACGGGTAAACATTGAAATTGATGGTATTGATTGAATTAGCAGAAACTGCCTGAGGAGACGAAGGAGAAAACAGTCGGGGTGAATTTCCCGGGGAGGCTGAGGCCGAGCTGGACGAGGACACAAGTTGATTAGGAACAAAAATAATGGGAAAAACATCTGGGGATATATTTAGACTTTAATGTGTCCAGGGAATTTTCATGTTTGTGCCCTTTTTTTTAAGTGAAAAACATCACATGAATCAAAAAATATTCAGCCACTTCCAACAACATACTTCACCTCTATTGACTCACGTGCATGTTGATGATGGTTCGTGCTGCAGAAGGAAGTCAAGCACGCGACACACGGGAACATCGGTCGTCCATTACTCGGGCGCACGTTTGTATTTGCCCTTTGGCAGAAACGGACAAAAAAAAAAAAAAAAAAAATCTGTTTTCAATTGAACAGTTTACCAGCCCGGGTCTGAAAAGAACGAGTTGCTGTCGTCACATCGATTCTACAATCTACATAAAAGTCAGAGGAGGAAACCTGCAGATCTTTCAGGCCCGAGGCCTCGGCGCGGTGACGTGCGCGAGGGAACGGTGTGTCGGAGGCACGAGGGAACATCGGGTTGATCCCAACTCTGATTGTTCTCATCTACAAGTGGTTTTATTTAATGACTCATTCTTTTTTTGTGAATGTGTGGTGAGGAAATCAGTGAGCTGCGGCATCTACAGAGGATACGTGACAGTAATTTATGGCCGCGAGGAAAGTGCAGATAAACGAGAGGAAAACCTTGTGTGAGAAATCAAAGGGATTTCACAATCAGGTCTTGGCTGCGTTTCTTATGAATGTGCACAGGATGGACTTCCTGTTTGAACCATCCAGTTCCATTGTCTTACATGTGCAGGATCCTCTGACACTAACGTTCCTGTCCTTTTATATGATATGTATAATGATGTGTGGATATCGGACCCCAGCCTGTCGGACACCGATGCGTCTCCTGCGGTTTCAAACGAGTCGAGACAGGTTCCAACAAATATTTAGGAAATTAAATCTGTGTTCATGTTGGCAAAAACATTGGCTTTCGTCGGGGTCAGACACAAAAAGCTGAATTCCTGTTGGGTTTGGTTACTTTGCTCTCGGGCTCAGACGGGTGTGGATAGAAAATTGTGGCCGGCGCCGCACTCTAGTCCTTTTATTGTTAATTACCTCCATCGGAATTAAGATTAAGTATATCTTCTTACTCTTGTGCCAATCAGATACATTAAATCGTAGTTAATTATGTATAAATGTCAGCCTCCCATCTATAACAATTCCTTCTTGTCTTAATCTCAAAGAGAGAGGTTTTAAATCCTCACATTTGACAAGTGGGACCTCTCCATGCGAGTTGCAGCTTCTACATCTTGTGCTGGTCAAACCGCCCTCGCTCCGTGTCTTCCTGGCGAGGACGAGGACGGCCATGCGCTCTTCCTGTCGCCACAGGACGGGGGAGACGGAGTCAGTCACTCACTCACGGGACGCGTCCCACGGGGTCGACGTGACACGGAGAATAGATGGTCACAGTTTTCTAAGGAGCGGGAAAGTGGGTTTGTAACCGGAAGCCTGTCTGGTCCATTTCCTGGAACGTCTGGGAAACGACATGTTCCCCCGTAAGTCCCTTTTGATTGACTATTGATGGTTCTTTGCACGAGGCATATTGTTCTGATTGACGGCCATCGGAATGGAAGTTAAAAGTTTAACATATGAATCACACATGCTGGGGAGTATCGGCGTTATGAATAACATTCCTCTGGACCTTCTGTGGTTTGTGGCCTTGAATTAAAACGCGATTACGGCGGCACAACAACTGTATCGCCGACACACTTCAGCATGTGAGCCTCGCTGCCAAGCACGAGTGGAATCATCACATAAAAAGGGAAAGTAACCCCGATCCCCTCCTCTCCTGCGCAGACCATTATAAAGCTGTTTTGATGGAGATTAATCACCCACCTCCCTCCTCTGCCCCGAATGTGGTTTATTCACATTTTTTTTCGCAGGCGAGCGTTTTTCCCCCTCCTGCTAATCTCCTCAAACATTTTCAGGCAAGCCGAATGCGGGACTGGTTTGAGTGATCAAGCTAAATTGCCTAAGTGGCCATTAATAGTTTATAGGGTCGACGCTGAAGAAAGACAGGCAGGGGGAGAAGGAGAGGAAAGCTAATTAAATCAGTGTCGGGGGTCGCTGGTGTCTTGGGCTGGCATGGTGGGCTGTAAAGATTACCATTATCATTTTCATTACCCCGGCTGATTGTTTAGAGGTGGGGGGGGGGGGGCAGGGTCGGGGATGCAGACACAAGTGGCATCAAAGTGCTCCATCGTCCCTGTTTACAAACCTCTGACAATTTCCATTATCGTAAAGTTACGGCGCAGGGGGTCGGAGATTTGATTTCACAAACAATACTGCCCTCCCTCTGGTATATCGTTTTCACGGTGCGTTTGATTTCCTGGATATGTTATAGAAACAGGAGCAGCTCTGTTAAAGCGTTTTTCTCAGACGTGAACTGGCTTTCTCCGGAGTTCGCCTTTCGCACAACAACAGAAGTCGTTCAAGCGACACTGGCGTTGGACCTTATCACCGAAAACTCGCAGCGAATCCTCTGCACAATGCACAACAGCCCTTCTGGATCATTTCAGATTATCCAGAGTTCAGTGCATGGTCTTCTGGCTCCAGACTTTCTGCAGGAGTTCCGAACCCGGCTGCAGGGACTTGCTCCCGTTCGGCCACAGGAGCATCAGTGTCAGGAGATGAGGTCTCACTCCACGAGGTTGAGATCAGCCGATCTGTAAAGGTCGGGGGGGTTAGGTTCCTCCGAACAAAACCAACTCCCTGTGGACCCAGTGCTCTGGACAGATCAGTGTAATGTTATATTTCCCTTTCGAAATAAAGTGGATTAGAATCTTAATTGTCCATTTCTTATATTTCTGCGTGGCTCAAATCGCATCTTCTGTTTCCATTACATATTTTATGTAGTGGAGGGAAAAGCTTCGGTCTGCATACAGATATAAACTAAATCAGCTCTTATATATTAAATAAACTTATAATAATGTCAAATATATATATATATTAAAAAAGCAACTGTTATTAAAGGTTAAAAATAAAAGTGGAGAAAGTAAACTCATATGTGCTGCCTTGCTTCGTCGACTGCTTCTCACCTGCTGTTTGTCCAGCGAGGCAATAACGGCCGTGACCTTGTTCCCATAGCGATGTGCTGTTCATTACCGGGCGCCGGTTTGGACCGGGCCTGTGGCTCGTCCACACTTTTCGCTCCTGCCACGGCCGAGGATCTGCCAGCCTGGGCGGCGTCACACACTGCGCTGGTTTATAAATATGCGCTAATGAGCAAGCGACTGATTGTGCTGTGGCACGCTTACTCATTACCCCGGGATCACCATGGAGACGCTGCTCGCGGAGGCAGCGCCGGATGCCACGGTGCTCGCACACGGAGCGGCAATATTCAGGAGAGACGGTGCATCGGAAAAATAAATACCTGCTAACGAGGAGTCACAACAATCTGGGCAAAGATTACGTCTAATAACGATTCTAAATGAGCACTGATTGATTTTTCTGCTTGGAATCACAATCTGCACTTTTTTATTTGCATCTTCTGAGGTATAATTCTAATAATTCACCAAAAATGTGTTTATGAAAGTTCTGACACAGACACTAATTGTCTCGGTGCATCACAGACTATCCCATAATAAATAGCAATGATCCCGAACCCCTGCAGCACCAACCTGTGCAGACAGTGAACGCACAAACTAGCTAAATGCTAATGTCCGCATCCTCACATGCATAGTGACGTCACAATTTAGCATGTTAGCTTGCTAGCGTTTGCAATTGAGTACGGGTGGTAAACGAAGAAATGCAATTCGACGAGATGAAAACCAGTGCAAGGATTACGTGAGGATTTACTGAGACGCCCCCATTTGATTAGAATTCAGCCTCCGGGGACCAGGAACGCCATGAGCCGACTTCCAGGCAAACTAATCTGATGCTTGTTGAGATGGAAGACGTGGTTCTGATCCGTCCTCTGGGGATCAGGACAGAGAAATAATTACATGGTAATAACAACTTCGTTTGGACCTCTGTCCACTTAAAACTACACAACTGATTTCCGTGAGCCTTGGGGGAGGGATGGTGTTTGGGTCGAGAGGAAGCCGTCACACTTTGGCGTGGGTTTGGACAACGTGGGCCGGTCCAGGGACTAATTCATGGATTTTTGGTGAAGAACAACGCAGCACATTTCTGGGACTGATATCTATTAGTGTGAGTGTGTAATTTGGTGCAGCCTGATTAAATTTAAGAGGACTGTTGAGCCTTGGCAAACTCGACCGTCTGCCCCGGCCTAATTGTGATCAAGATATTTCAGTCTGGAGAGAAGGAAGAGACGATTCGATGGAAGCTGCAGCATCATTAGACATTTAAAGATACAAATCTATAAAAACGTGTCCTGCGGATTACACTTCGCTGCTATACTACACAAGCAGAAAAGTCACGGGCAACGAATACGATAAACTTTCCTATATTGCCGGAACGTTGATGAACGATTCCCATTTTGGAGTCTGACAGGAAACTCGGCGAAGGGGGAAAATAAACCGCAGAGATTGGGAATCCCATTTCTTGTAATTGGTAACTGCCCGAAACCCACAGGAGTGTTTATGCAATAAGCAAGAACACGTGAAATGATTAGATTTAACAATTCAGCACTTGGTGTAAGCGAGTCCACGTGTCGGCTCTGTGAAGTGTGTGTAGCTTATTGTTGCCTGCGGTGTGTGTGTGTGTGTGTGTGTGTGTGAATGCAGTGGGATGCTGTTCGCTCGGCGCAGCGGTACTTTCTGTTCCAGGTCTGGTCCAGCACCAAACTGGGAGAGGGGATCAGTGAGGACAGCTGGCTCGCTGGATCCCAGCCCCACTTCTGTAAATGCTGCTTTTAGGGAGGCTTG